>CAUYUJ010018170.1:1399248-1426748 GCA_963575745.1 Prorocentrum cordatum | reverse complement strand
GGCTGGACACCCTTGCCCCGAAGCCATTCGGGGTCTTCTGAGGCGGACCCTGGAGGATCCCCAGCAGGCGCAGTAGCAGGAGGCTCGAGAAGAGGGAGGACCATATCGTGGGACTCTTCCTCAGGAACATCTGGAACCGCAAAACCGTGGAAGTCAACAGACCCCAAGTCGAGTTCCTTGAGGGAGTCAACTCCCACATTGTCACGGGTGCCCGCCGTGGCCATCGAGGCCGACATCTGGGCCGAAAACTTGGCCGCAAGCCTAGCGATCAACTGGCACCCTTCGACACGTTCAGCATCTGCCGTTGCGGCTCTCGCTAAGGCCGTTCCTTTTTCCGCGAAGCTATCTGCATCATTGTTGCCGTCACGGTCGAACGCCGAGATCTGATCACGCTCAACAGCAATGGCCGACGTGTGGGCCTCGACGTGCTCGAAAGACCGAGCACACCAATCCTCTCGCAAATGCACCTGCCTCCACAGGTGGGCTCGCGGGTTGCACGGGGACGTGGACATTCGGGGCGATTGACAGCAGCTTAGTGTACCTTCACAATCGGCCCTGACTGAATACAAACCCAGAAGGCTCTGGGAACACGTTAGCATCGCAAAATCTTCTCCATCTCGCGTCGTGCCCGCGATTCCAGGAGGAGACGGAGCAGGAGGAGGAGGGGGAGGAGGAGGAGGACGAGGACGAGGACGAGGACGGGGACGAGGACGAGGACGAGGAGAAGGTTGAGGAGGAGGATGAGGAGGAAGGAGGCGGTGGCGAGGAGGAGGAGGAGGAGGAAGGAGGCGGTGGCGGAGGAGGAGGAGGAGGAGGAGGAGGAGGAGGAGGATGAGGAGGAGGAGGGAGGAGGAGCAGGAAATGGAAAGGGAGCAGGAAGGATGAGGGAAAAGGGGTCGTGTTTCTCGCGCAGCCCGTACCAGCGTGCGCGCGTGGGGCTCTCCGCCCCGCGGCGCCCCGGCGCCCGCACCCGCTCCCCCACGCGCGGCACGCTGGGAATGGCTGCGCGAGAAGAACCCCTCCCTCCTCCCTCCTCCCACTTCCTCTTTCTCCTCCTCCTCCTCGCCCCCGCCTCCCTCCCTCCTCCAGCTCCTTCTGCTTCTCCTCCTCCTCCACCTCCTCCTCCTCTCCTCCACCTCTTCCACCTCCGCCTTCTCCTGGTGCTCTTCTTCCTCTTCCTCCTCCTGCGTTTCCTCCTCCTCCTCCTCCTCCTCCTTCTCCTTCTCCTTCTCCTCCTCCTCCTCCTCCTCGCGCGCTCGGGCGACAGCAGGCCTCTCTGGCGAGGATCTTTTCCGAGATGTGCCAGGCGCTGGCCTCGATCCACGGCCTGGGCATCGTGCACCGGGACATCAAGGCCCGCCAGGGGCCTTCCGCCGCCCCGGACACTGCACTCCTCGAAGACACAACACATTCCAGATGGAACACAGACACAGCACAGAAAATATGGGGAGTTGAGGGAGAGACGAACATCCAGGAAAGCTTGGGAAAATATGAGAGATCCTGGGATTTGTGGCTATTTAGTTGTGTGTCCATGCGCCCCTTCAAAAGACTGCATAACCACAAGCTTGCGGAGCTCCGCGCGGACTTCTCGGATCTGCGCTGGACCCCCTTGGCAGCGCCTCCAGCGCCGCCCCTGGCGCGCTCCGCGGCGTCAGGGAGGGGGGGCCCAGCGCAGGTCCAAGAACTCCGCGCGGACCTCCAACAGTTTTTTTAATGCCGTATGTGCACTGGGAAAGGTCCGAGGATTGATTCAGAGCGGCTTCGGTTGGCGGTGCGCACGGGGGGGTAGGGAGAGGGGGGACAGTTTCTTAGCAGGAGGCCGAGTCTTAGAAGGCGCGGGCCTCGTCTACAAAGGGACGGCTCCTTCTAAGAAGCAACCTCCTCCTAAGAAGTTTCCCCCCCCCCCCCCTCCCCCCTCTGCGCGTGGCCGACTCAGAGAGTTCTGTGCTGACGTCCTAGAGGATCAGCACGTTGCGGAGGCGCCAGGGCTGAGGTCCAGACGTGGGCCCTCGGGCGAATGGCAGGTGCTGCGCCTGTCATGTCCCTCGCACAGACCCCCCCCGTGCACCGAAAACTGCCCGGTGAGGTCCCTAATTACCCCCCTTGTGCTGTGCGCGCCGCCAACACCCGCAGCGGCTCGGATGTACCTCTGCCTCGCACTTCGCGATCTCTGGCCGGAGAACTGGCCGCCTTTCCTGGAGGGCCGCGCGGCCGCGCGTGGCGGGGTGTCGCAGTGCCGCAGGTGCGCCCCCGCTGCCCAGATCACCTGCATGGGCGCGAAGATCCTCCCGCCTCGCGCCTCGCGAGACTCGAGATCAGCCCTTCTCCACGGGGGCCGCGCGGGAGAGCGCGCGCAGATGCAGTCCATCGAAGAAGGATACTCACACAGAAGCATAGACTTCGCTGGCAGCGCGTCAAAAGTTTATGGGTATGCCGTTCTTGGTTCCACTGATGCAGTCAGCGCCCATGGTAAGGTCGATTGCCGATCTCAAGGAATCCCTTGCACCCAGGTCTCCTTCGCCCATCGTAAGCTAATCCTTCGCACAGGGCGCTTTCACGTGGGCGTTCAGGAGACTGGCACCCGTCACGCGCATCCCTACCACACGCGTTGACTGCAATTACTCGCGCCCTCGCACGTCGCGAGAACGTGAAGCCAGGTGGCCCAGGTCACATCCACGAGTCCAACCCATTTTTCCTCTGGAGGTCTCCAGGGGCCGGGGGCCCCTGGAGGCCTCGGAGGCCCCCAGAGGCCTCTTTGCTCGGAAAGGGCCTAAAACGTCAAAAAGCGTTCAACCTTGGCTCCTCGACCCTCGATCCTCGCCTCCCCCCTCCCTCCCCACACTTCTTGCGCAAGGGAAAAGGGGGGAGGTGACTGCGGGGCTGGACGGGTGTGGGGGTCGTAGCGAGAGTCTCGTGTACCAGCCCTGCTTCTAGTGTGTCTTCTTATGCCTGGCTTTGCAGCGCCTGGCTACGATTTGCGTCTGGCCTGGTCTTGTATTGTCATGTATTTCGCCTCGCCTTGAGGACGAGCAGAAGAATTATCCTTTCCCTTGCTCACCCGGCCTTGCCTTTATCATGACCTGCTTTTAAGATTCTTGCGTTGCCAAGCTTGGTTTCCGCTGTCGTGTCTTGCTTGGCCTTGTTTGCATGTCCAAGCAATGCTCTGTCGTGCTTTGCCTAGCCTTGCTGTGCCATCATCTAACCCCCATGCTGTGGGTTGTTTTCCCTCATGGTGCGTCTCTGTGTCTGACCCTGGTTTCTTCTTTTTCATGGCCTGCCAGCCCTCTTTGGGCAGGTTACGCCTCGGCTCGCCATATCCTGCCTGGCATTACGGTTCTTGTCCCAGTCATGTGCTGAATTTCACCGCCATTTCCAAACACGTTTTTTTAGGAGGATGCCAAGCCCGTGCGGAATAGTAAGTCCACACGGAGTGCTCGGTCTCTGTCCAGGCTGACTCCGTCTGGATTCGGCCTCTGCCTGGTGGGATGCCGAGTCCGTGCGGAGTGGGTCGTGGGCGAAGCACATGCCACATGTCTGTATCCGCGGCCTCGCGGGCCCGGCCCCTGGGCCGCGAATCCCGCAGATATTGGGCGCTTTTTAGCGGATGCCCCAAGCAGCACATATCCGTGTGACCGCGATTCCGCGGGATCGCGCCATAGAGCCCAGACCGCGAGGGCGCGGATAGCGAGGGCGCGGATACGGACATGTTCGCTTTTCGTGAGTGGGTCCGCACGGAGTGCTCGTTCCCCGTGCGGACTTACTCCGTCAGGACTCTCGGCCCTTCCTGAGATCTGCGCTGCCTCGCAACGAATCCGTTGACGCCCTGGATGCACTGTACTGCCTTGGCGTCTCCTGAGGCATCGTCGTTCCTCGACCCAGGACCGGCGTTACGGTACGGTGGATAGTTTTGCGGCCCCCGAAGCCGAACAATGGTGCACCGTGCCACGCTGGAGTGTGGCCTGAAATGAGTCCAGACACGGCACGGTGCCTGGGCGCCTGCCTCGCAACGCATCACCTCACGGCTGGCTTCCCGTGGTTTGCACCGCAGCGCCGTGCCTCGCCCGGCCCTGCCCCTGCTCTGCCCCCTGCCGTGGGCTGCACTCTGCCCCGCCGTGGCCTCTGCCCCGCGGCGCCCTGCGCCTCGCCCCGCCCGCCGCGCCAGTCGCGGCTCGGGGCCCCGCGTCCCCGCGCGTTGCGCTGCCCTGCGCTGTCAGCCCCTGCTCGCCCATCGCACCCCTGCCCCTTTTCCCCCTCGCCCCCGCCCCTCCCCTGCCCCCCCGATCCTCCACCCGTTACCGCCCCCCCCACCTTTCCTGCGCCACCCTCCCTCCCTCCCTCCCTCCTCCCTCCCTTCTCCCTTCCTCCTTCCCACCTCCGTTATCCCCTCTGCCACGTTTCTGCCCCCATCGGTATACTCCCGCGTCCTCCCCCCCTCCCACCTGCCCTCTGCCCCCCCCGCCCCCCCCCGCCCTCCCCTCGCTTCTTCCCGCCTGGAGCTGCAGGGCTGAGGGGCTCGGCTGCGCGCCAGAGCCTGCGCGCTCTCGGCTGCTGGCTCTGCGTGGGGCTCTGTGCCGCGTTGCCCTCCCCCTCCCCGATGCCCCGCTCGCACCGTGGTGAAAGTTCAGTCCAGCAGGTCCGTTTTGCCCTCGGTCTGGGTCGGGGGCTGCGGTTCGCAGGCAAGACGGAGTTTCAGTCGCACCCAGGGCGACGATTCACAGCCAGAGGGCCGCGTCGTCGTGTAGCAGCAATGCGGGCAGCACAGACGAGGCTCCGCGAGCTCTCTCTCGCTCTCTCTCCGCCCGGGGTCCGCCGCGAGCCGGACAACTTCCTCTGCGTGGGGGAGGCGTCCACCATAAAGCTGTGCGACTTTGGGCTGGCGGAGGGAGAGTCGCGCGGCGCCGCGCTGCCGCCAAGGAGGAGGACAATGATGATGATGATGATGATGATGATGATGATGATGATGATGATGATGATGATGATGGTGATGGTGATGATGATGATGATGATGATGATGATGATGATGATGATGATGATGATGATGATGATGATGATGATGATGATGATGATGGTGATGCTGATGCTGATGCTGATGCTGATGATGATGATGATGATGATGATGGTGATGGTGATGGTGATGGTGATGGTGATGGTGAGTGAGGAGGAGGAGGAGGAGGAGGAGGAGGAGTAGGAGGAGGAGGAGGACGAGGAGGGGAGGGAGGAGGAGGAGAAGGAGGAGGAGGGGGGGGAGAGGGAGGGTAGTAGAGGGACGGAGGGAGGAGGACGGGGATCCCCTCGCGTCTCGAAAAGGCACAACGAGACGTTTTCAGCAATCTTCGCCTAAGATGGCCGTCAAACAACCACTCAGGACGAAGAGCCAGTCCCGGCGAAAGGGTCGAGACATCCTGGGCTCCACGTTGCGAGAAGATCCTGACCCCGGAGGTCTGGGGAAGCTGCGCACCGCCCTGAGCGCGGACCGCGCCGGCCGGGCGGCCGAACTGTGGGCCGCCGAGGCGGCCTACAGTTGTGTGGGGGCGCTGGCCGGCGTTTGCGGCCGGCTACCGGGCTGTCGTGGTCAAGGGGTGTGGCTGCGCGCTTGACAGACAGCGTCGCCGCGCCAGGAGGCGGAGGAGGAGGTTCAGGAGTTGGAGGTGGAGGGGCAGGGAGATGAGGGGAAAAAGGGGTAGGAGAAAGAGGAGGGGGATGAGGAGCATGAGCAGAAGGGGGAATGGAGGGGTGGGAGCAGGATTGGAAGGAGCAGGAGGATCAGGGAGGAGGAAGAGGAGGAGGAGGAGAAGGAGGAGAAGGAGGAGGAGGAGGATGAGGGAGTGGAGTTGGAGGTGGAGGAAAAGGAGGAGTACGAGGTGATGATGATGATGATGATGATGATGATGATGATGATGATGCTGATGCTGATGCTGATGCTGCTGCTGCTGATGATGATGATGATGATGATACTGAGGATGAGGATGATGATGATGGTGATGGTGATGGTGACGATGGTGATGCTGATGATGATGCTGATGATGATGACGATGCTGATGATGATGATGGTGATGATGATACTGATGATGATGATGATGACGATGATGATGATGATGATGATGATGATGATGATAGTGAGGATGAGGATGAGGATTATGATGATGACTATGATGATGATGACGATGATGACGATGATGATGATAGTGATGATGATGATGATGCTGATGCTGATGATGATGCTGCTGATGATGATGATGCTGATGATGATGATTATTATGATGATGATGATGCTGATGATGACGATGACGATGATGATGATGCTGATGATGATGATGGTGCTGATTATGATGATGATGATGATGCTAATGATGTTGATGATGCTGATTGTGATTATGCTGATTATGATTATGATGATGATGCTGATGATGATGATGATGGTGATGATGCTGTTGTTGTTGATGATGATGATGATGGTGATGATGATGATGCTGATGATGATGATGATGATGATGCTGCTGCTGATGATGATGACGATGATGATGATGACGATGATGATGATGATGATGATGATGATGATGATGATGGTGGTGGTGGTGGTGTGATGATGATGATGATGATGATGATGATGATGATGATGATGATGACGATGACGATGATGATGATGATGATGATGATGATGATGATGATGATGATGATGATGATGATGATGATGATGATGATGATGATGATGCTGATGATGATGATGCTGATGATGATGATGATGATGATGATGATGATGATGGTGATGGTGATGATGATGATGATGATGATGATGATGATGATGATGATGATGATGATGATGATGATGATGATGATGATGATGATGATGATGATGATGATGATGATGATGATGATGATGATGATGATGATGATGATGATGATGATGATGATGATGATGATGATGATGATGATGATGATGATGATGATGATGATGATGATGATGATGATGATGATGATGATGATGGTGGTGGTGGTGGTGGTGGTGGTGGTGGTGGTGGAGTGATCAAACAAGAGGGGAGCAGTAATTAGGGCCCCCCCCAGGAGGCCAACATGGGGCCAACACCTTAGTAACACTGATTTTGGCTTCCTCGCCGAGGCCGTTTTGGCATTCTCGCCGAGGCCTGTTGGAGCATCTTGGGTGCTTCTGGGGGGCCTCTTGGGGCCTCTTGGGGGTGCCGGGGGGCCTCTTGGGGGCCTCTTGGGCCCACCTTGGGGCCATCTTGGGACCTCTTGGGGCCTCCTGGGTGCTTCTTGGGGCCATCTTGGAGGAGATCGATCAAACAAGAGGGGAGCGTCACTTAGGGTCCCCCCCCCAGGAGGCCAAAACAGGGCCAACACCTTAGTAACATCAATGATGTTGGCTTCCTCGCTGAGGCCGTTTTGGACGCCTTGACGACTCGCGACCCCCCCCTTCCAGGTCCATGGGGAGGGGGTAGGGGAGGGGTCAAGACCCCCTTCCAGTCCGCAAGCCGTCTCGCTCACTCCCACCCGCCCTCCCAACACATACGTAGCACCCGAGTCTGGCCCGAGCCTCAGCATATTCAGCAGTCGTCTTTGGATGGGCAGCTACTGGGGGCCAATCCGCCGCCGCCGCCGCCGCCTCCGCCGCCGCCGCCGCCGCCACCGCCGCTGCCCGCCGCCGCCGCCGCGCCGCGCCGCCGCCGCTCGCTGCGGCCACCGCCGCCGCCGCCGCCGCCAAGTGTACTCTGTATTGTTTTTGACAGGGATGGTGGGGGGTGGGGGGGGGCGCATCGGGTTGGCTGCGCATGTGCCGAATTTGGAGGCAGAGTGTGTGTTTGTATTGTTTTTTACAAGGTGTGGTGGGGGGGGTGTTGTCATGGACTTGGGTTGGCCCCCGGTCGCCTTGGGGAGGGGGTGTTTCGTAATAGGGAACAGTTATAAACCCCTCCCCGAAGGGGAAGAAGGAGGGTTGGAAGCGGAAGCTCCCTAAACCACCGACGCCAAGAGGGCTGGTGGGATTATGCAACGAGCCCGTCGCAGGCGCCGCTTTCTTAGGTAAAGCACTGTGGGTGGCCACGGGTGGGTCCCAGGTGGGTCGGGGGGGTTTGCGGTTGGGTCGCGGGTGGGTCGTGGGGTGGGTCGCGGGTGGGTCGCGGGTGAGTCGCGGGTGGGTCGTTGGTGGGTTGAGGAAGGGACGACAACAACCGCGCAACGCAACACAACGCATCGCAGCAACAATTTCAACAAATAACATTACCAACAAACACCATAACAGCAGCACGCAAACCAACAACAACAACAGCAGCAGCAACAACAACAAGCAGTGTCCGCGTCGCCAAGTCCCACTCCAGCCACGCACCCAGAGATCTTGAATGATCGTTCGGCCCACTCGCTCAACTCATATTGTGCTGTATCTTGTTCGCTTGGATTCTGCCCCAGTGTGGTACATGACAGCCTGCTCTGCTTTGTGCCAGACTGGTCGGCGTGACGTCGTGCCGCCTGCCACAGCCACGTTTGGTATGTTGTTTACTCGGTCGTTGCTGCTACCGTTAGCTTATGTGGCCAGCGTGAGTTCGGCGCGCATGTTGCGTACTAGAAGGCGTTGTTCGGTATTTGTTGTTTTCTACTTTGTGACGTGTTGTTCGGTTCTGTTGTGTACTATGCACATGTGGGTTGTTTATGTTGCTCGCGACGGGTCGGCGTGACGTCGTGACGCCTGTCACGTTTTAGATGTCGTCCAATATGTATTTTTTGCGCCTGTTGTTGTCCTCTTGCCAGCGTGACATCGTCGTGGATGCTGCGCTTGGTTGGGGGCCAGTAATCGGTTGTTGTATATTACAGTATGCAATTGTGTTGTACCCTATCATGTTCTAATATGTTAATATGTTCTGTGTTTAGCTGTATTCTCGACGGGCGGGTGTGACGTCGTGACGCCTGACACGTTAGATGCGTCGTCCACTCGGTCGCTGTTGCGCCTGCCTGTGCGGCCAGTCTGACTCCGGCGCGCACGGCGCGTTTGATTGCAGTAAGGCTTGATCGATCATGTTGTGATATTGTTCTTCAGTGGTGTTTCGCTGTCGTATGTCAAGGTGTAGTATGCTTGTTATGATCAGGTCTGGCGCAAGACGACTGTTCATGTTATGTTGTGCTCTTCTGTTATACTCTATCATGCTATGCCGTTCAAGCTATACTCTGTCCAGAATGACATGTCATTCCCTGGCAAGGTTGTGGCATACCTTTTCCATGTTTTTGCAGTGTACGAATTCATACCATATGGCATATTTGTTGGTGATACTGGCCGAAGTAGTACAACACGTATGCCAAAGTAAGATGATGATTGTGTGTCCTGTTCGTGACGTGAATGTGTGGTATGTTATGGCATGTCATGGTATTGCCCACCTCATGTCATAGTCGACGGTATGCTAGGAAAAGGCTACGCTATACTCGTATGCTGGTCCGCAGTGCCATGAAATCCGTTGCTCTGATAGTATGACCGATGTTTCGTTCTGCTATACTCTGTTCTGTCGTGCTGTGCTGTGGTGTGCTCTATTTGGTTGTTGTATGCCATGTTGCCATGTTTTAAGCCATGTCGCGCTACGTCAGTGTATGTGCTCATTCTACGTTATGCTATGTTCTGTGTCGCTGCGTTATGTTATGGTATGGTATGCCGTGCGATGTTCAGGTACGGTATGTTATGGTATGGCTCGCTCTGATAGGTTACGTTGTGTAATGATATAGCATGGTATGTCTTGTCGGCCCCGCCGTAGCATGACCGTGTATGATATGCCATGCCGTGCTCTGTGATACCGTGCTATTGCATGCTCTGTTCTACCCTGCTATGCTCGGTTATATTGCTCTGGTCTGTCGTGGTATGTTATGGTATGCGCTGTGTGTTGTTGGTTGTGTTCTGTCAAGCTCACAGGGGCAGGAGTCTCGGGGATTCTCGGTTGACCTGGGGATCGTGGGTCCGCTGTATGCCGAGTTGGCGGGTGGGGCCGGGAAGGGTGGGAGTCTCGGAAGCTCGCGTTGGACCTTGGCATCTGGCGGCCGCGGTATGCAGACTGGGCGGGTTTGGTAGGGAGGGGCGGTAGTCTTGGTGATTCTCGGTGAACCTTGGGATTTGGCGGCTGTGGTATACAAGGTGGGCGGGTCGGGGGTTCTGTCTTCACAATCCAACGGCCCCTACCTGTCGGTTGGGGAGTCAAGGTCGCAACATCTTGCTAGATCGCATGTGCATCACATGACTGTGCGTGTGTGTATGTTCGTCGGTGGTGATTGTCAGGGTGGTGATGATGCTGATGATGATGACGATGGTGATGATGATGCTACCTTTCCTGTTGCTGCAGCAGCTGTTGTTTGTGATGGCAAGGTGGATACTGTTGGCTAAGCCGAGCATGATGTTAATGATGCTGTCGCTGCTAAGGCTGATGCGCCTGCTGAATGTGATAATTTTGTGATGGTGATGATGATGATGATGATGATGATGGTGGTGGTGGTGGTGATGATGATGATGATGATGATGATAATGATGATGATGATGACGATGATGATGATGATGACGATGATGATGATGTCTGATGATGCTGACGATGCAGCTGATGATGCTGATTATGAGGATGATGATGCCGATGCCGATGTCGATGTCGGTGATTGAGCCGATGATGCTGACGATGATGTAGATGATGATGGCGATGCTCATGGTGACGACGACGATGATGTTGATTAGGATGACGATGGCGAGGATGCTTGTGTTTATGATGATGGTGACGATCATGCTGCTGCTGCTGATGCTGATGATGATGGTGATGATGATGGTGATGGTGACGACACCGACGACGATTACGATGATTAGGATGCACATTCTGATGATGCTGCTGCTGATGATGATGAGGCTGACTGTGATCATGGTGGTAGTGATGGAGATTATCCAATGAAGACGAGTATGAAGACCAGGAGGGTGAGGAGGAGGACGATGAAGAGCAGACGGATAAACATGCGGAGGAGGACGATGAGGACGAGGCCAACGCCCCTAGCTGATTATTGTGGTTCCTCGAAGCCGTGCCTGCCTCTTGGCGTCTTTTGAGTTTGGATTAGGATGCTAGCTCGTTCCATCGCTGGAGCTCCTCCGCTCTACCATGCTTCACCTCCGATCCAGGCCCTTCCTTTCCAGCCTTCTGCCGCCTCATTCCCCTCAAGCATTTTTGTCGCTTCCCCGATCTGTTCACTCCTCAAGCCTCACTTCTTGCTCCTCATTCTTCATCCCTCCTGATTCTAGCCTCCTGAGTCCTGAGTATTTCTCATCTTCCCCGTTCTGCCTGCTCCCTGTCGATTCCCCATTCGCGCAGATACCCCCCGCCGCAACCCCTGACTTCTGACAGCTCCTCGGATTCCGCATGACCCCCCTTGCCACATTCTTTCTCCTTCCTTCTCCTGCTTCTCCTTCGCATTCTCATCTTTCTCGTCCTCCCCCCCTTCTTTCGTTCCCTCTTGTCGCCTCGTCCTCCTCCTGGAGGCCAGGTGGGTGCTGCTCCAGGGGCTCTGGTGTGCGGGTCTCGCCCTCTGCCGAGGTTCGGACCAGGGGCTCACCGGCGTGTACGGTACCGCGCCGTTCATGAGCCCTGAGATGCTGAGCGGAGGGGAGGGGGAGAAGGAGAACGGGGATGGGAGGAGGAGGAGGAGGAGGAGGAATCGGGTCTGATGCAGCCTCCTAGGTCGCCCCCCGCCCAAAAGGGCGCGAGTGGCGCGTCTCACCCCACCCGGAACTCATAATAATAATAACATTAATAATAATGATGCTCATAGTTATGAGGACGATGAGGATGGGTGTGCTGTTGTTGATGACGATGATCATGGTGATGACGATGGTGCTGCTGCTGATGATGATTCTGACGATAATGATGATGATGGTGGTGTGGTGATGGTGGTGATGGTGATTTCGACGACGGCGGTGACGACGACAATTAATGATGATGACGCTGATGATCGTGATGATGAATGGTGGTGGTGGTGATGATGATGCTGATGCTGGCGATGACGATATCGGAGAGTATATGATATTGATGAAGAGTCAGGTGACGTTGATGCTGATGCTGATGCTGCTGATGACGAGTGTGCTGGCGGCGATGATGCTGCTGCTGGTGATGATGATGATCATGGTGGTGGTGTTGGTGATGATGAAGATGGTGGGTATAATAATAATCATGCTGCCCATAACATTGATGTTTAACCATAATGATGGTCACGAGCAGGATGATGGTGCCAATGATTTCATGGTGGCGATGATGAAAGGTAACGGTGATGATGATGCTAACGATGTGGGTGGCTGATGCTGCTGTTATTGGCGATTAGGGGACAGACCTGGATGAACATGCATAAGGTTGCGATGCTACAGATTATGAGGATGCGGCGATACCTGGCAACGACGATTATGATGATCATTTGCTGATCAAATTTGTGGGGCTGATTGTGATGCTGCTTCTCACGGCGATGACGACGACAAGGATGAATATGTAGATTCGATGATGATGTTGATGATATTGTTGCTGATGGAAATGGTGATCATGATGATACTTATAATGATAATGATGACGACGATGATGATGACGATGTTGATGATGATGACGATGCTGATTACGCTGACGTCACGGATGGTCATGCTAGGGATGATGTTGTTGTTGATGATAGTGGTGATGGAGATGGTGTCGACCATGGCAATGGCAATGTTGATGATCGTCATGGTGATGATGTTAATGATTAGTCTTATGATGATCACGATGTTGCCGACGGTGTCGATGCCAGTGCCGGTGCGAATGCTGATAACTACGATGATTATGATGCTGCTGATGATGCCGATGATGACGATGACGATCACGACGCTGACGGTTATGATGATGCTGATCATGATTATGGTTAAGACGACGATGATGATGAAATTGATAATGATGATCTTGAGGCAGGTGCTTATTGTTATGATGATCGCCATCGTGCTTCTTCTGGCTGTTGTGGTGGTGACGATGTTGCTGCTGATAACGCTGGTTGCGGCGGTGGTGATGATAGTTGTGATGGTGATGGTGGTGATGATGATGATGATGATGATGATGATGACGACGATGATGATGACGACGATGATGCTGATGATGGTGAAACCGATGATGACGATGCCGCTGATGATGTTGATGATGCTGCTGCTGATGATGATGAGGATGATGGTTATGATGATCATCATGATGATGGTTCTTTTACGATAATAACGATGCTGATGATGCTGATGCTGATGGTGATGATGCTGACGCCAATGTTGATGATGCTGCTGATGCTGCTGATGATGATGAGTATGATCATGAAGCGGGCAATGATGCTAATATTGATGATGCTTATGATGATGATAAGTCTGATGCTGCTGTCGATGACGCTGTTGATGATGATGCTGATGATGATGCTGACGACGGTGATGATGTTGCTGCTCATGATGATGATGGTGATGCTGATGCTGGTGATGATGATGATGATGGTGATGCTGATGATGATGTGGATGATGATGTTGACACATTGGATGGTGATGACGATGATGATGCTGATGCTGCTGCTGCTGATGATGAAGCTGATTATGATGACGGAGGTGATGACGACATTGATGATGAAGATGATGATGATGATGATGATGATGATGATGATGATGATGATGATGATGATGATGATGATGATGATGATGATGATGCTAATGATGTTGATGACGCTGATGCTGATGATGATGCTGATGATGATAAGTATGAGGATGATGCTGACGATGATGATGCTGCTGATGATGATGATGCTGCTGCTGATGATGATGATGCTGATGATGATGATGATGGTGATGCTGATGCTGGTGATGATGATGATGACGATGATGATGATGATGATGATGCTGATGATGATGATAATGATGATGATGAAGATTATGATGATGATGATGATGATGATGATGATGATGATGATGATGATGATGATGATGATGATGATGATGACGATCAGGATGAGAAGGAGGATGAGGAGGAGGGGATGGAGAAGGATCAGGATGAGGAGGGAGTCGAAGGCGGGGGGCAGGGAGGCATGGGGGGAGGGAGAAATGAGGAGGAGGAGAAGTAGGGTTGATGATGAGCAGGGTAGAGCAGGAGGATGGTGAGGATGATCCAGACGAATATGAGGCAGGAAGAGGAGGATGAGGAGGGGAAGGAGTAGGAGGAGGAGGAGGAGGAGGAGGAGGAGGAGGAGGAGGAGGAGGAGAAGGTGGGTTGGGAGGGGATTGTTTGGAAGACGGAGTGAGGAGGGGATGGAGCGATGGGACGGGAGGGGAAGAAAGGGACAGAGAGGATGAGCATGATGGAGGAGGAGGAGGAAGAGGAGGAGGAGCAAGAATAGTAGGAGGGTGAGGAGGACGAGGATGAGGAGAGGAGGAGGAGGGGAAGAAGTGCTGGGAGAAACACGAAGATGAGGATGATGAGGAGGATGAGAGTAGGGGGATGTAAGGAATGAGTGACAGACCAGAGGGAAGGGATAGTTTGCAGTGAGATGTACAGGATGATGTCAAAACTGATCGGGACATCGATAAACTGTGATGCAGATACGAAGACGGGACACGGCACTGCCCTCCTGAGCGGCTCGTGCGATATTGCAATGCCTTCACCTTGTACGGTCAAAGCCCCATCCGATTCTGGGGGGGCAACGCCGCGCCCATGAAGGATGCCAGCCGGACCCTACAGTTGGGACCCATGCCAAGACACACCGTGCTGGCATCCAGGGTTTTCTGGGTGTCTTGGGTTTCGATGGTTTTGCTGTGGAACGCGCGAGTTTCCCACTCCAAACATCCGTGGACGTCCTGGGGTCTCAGGGTTGGGTTTCTTGTGGAAGGTTTCTTGTGGATTGGCCTCCACTGTAGCCGTTGCTGGGAGGATGATGAAGATGAGGACGATGATAAGAGGATGGGAAGGGAGGCGTGCTGATTACACAGTTCATAATCATCTGTTGCGTGCTCCTGGCAATCCCCTCGCCTCCCCACTTCTTGCTCCATCTTGCCCACCCTACTCGTTTGGATTCTGTGTGGCGTGCGGCGTACATAACGTTCGTATCTCTGGAACATGTTGGAACATATGGGAAGTGGAGGGAAGACGACACTCCCGAACACATTGAATTACGCTACCGAGGAACCCCACATACTTATTTTATGTCACGTGTGTTCACAAACCATGTCACATCCCGCTTCGCCTTTTTGAGCCAGACCAGCCAGACTGACCAGACCAGTCAGATCAGTCATTCCAGCCACAACCAGCCAAAGTAATCAGACCAGCCAGCCAGGCCAATCAAGCAGACCAGCCAAACCAACCAGATGAGTCACTCCAACAATCGTCGACGACGGCGACGACGACGACGACGACGACGACGACGACGACGGCGGCGGCGGCGGCGGCGGCGGCGGCGCCCGGGCCTCCGAGGAGGAGGAGCAGTGGCAGCAGGAGGGAGGAGAGGGATGGTCGAGGGCAGGTAGAGCGGAGAGGGCAGGAGCGCCCCCGAGTGCGACGACGAGGTACGACGACGATTTCGACGACGAGTACGACGACGAGTACGACGAGGACAACGAATACGACGACGACGAAGACGACGGCGACGACGACGAACGCGACGTTGGCGGGAGCAGCGGCATGGAGGAGGGAGGCAGAGGCGGGAAGGTAGAGGGGGGGGCGGAGGAGAGTGAGGGGAGAACGAGAAGACAGGGAGAGAGAGGAAGGGGAGGGAGTGGGCAGGAGACACCGGGGATGGAGAGGAGGGGGGAAGAAGGGAGGCTCCATGCCGTCGCCGTCGTCGTCGTCGTCGTCGTCGCTGTCGTCGTGTTCGTCGTCGTCGTCGCCATTCTCTGGAAAGGAGGAGAGTGGAGAGAAGAGAGATTTTTGCTTGATGCAGTTGGAAAACATTGTTCGGCGTTCACGAGGCAACGGGCACTACAGTTTGGAAAATGATCTTCGGCAACAAGCCTCTGATCACATGTGGAAGAAGGAGCATGTTATGAAAGGCAACCTTCGGCGAAAAGCCTCCGGCAGCGCTCAATAGATAAAACACGAAAACGCGGTCTTCAGCCGAAAGCCTCCGACCACGCCCAAGGGCGCGCTACACATCCCAACCGTGAACTTCGCTCACACAGAGCGAGCTCAACTCGAACGGGGCCTCCGCCCGCCAAATGTTCCACACGCCGGCGGGCTCAGGGTTCCGCGAAGAGCCAGGCCTGTATTCGTAGACATTGTTGCTCAAGCGAGCACGATCCCACTGCTCCTGTGTCCATTGGATGCGAATGCAAGCGTGCGTGTGCGCGGTCACTGGGGCCCAGGCATCGCGGGCGGCACGTGCGTACGCATCCAGGACGCGTGGCCGAAGAGTAATGGCTCAGTCGGCCCTCGTAGAATCAGACACGACGCCAGTCCTCCGCACGTCCTCCCATTCGCGGATGGGGAGGAACGTGTACATGACCACGACGTCGCTCATTGCACAGGAGCAGGGCGCAAGTGGCTGGAGGCCGGGGTGCGTCAAGCGACAGCGCGTGCATAGCGGCCGAGCTCAGGGACCACCGCCTGCACACCCCCTATGGTGTCGAGAAATTGCCACGTCTGCTGTGCCTGGACGACCGTCGTGCATAGCGGCCGAGCTCAGGGACCACCCCCTGCGCACCCCCTGTGGTGTCGAGAAAATGCCACGCCTGCTGTGCCTGGACGACCGTCGTGCATAGCGGCCGCGCTCAGGGACCACCCCCTGCGCACCCCCTGTGGTGTCGAGAAAGTGCCACGCCTGCTATGCCTGGACGACCGTCGTGCATAGCGGCCGAGCTCAGGGACCACCCCCTGCGCACCCCCTCTGGTGTCGGGAAAGTGCCACGCCTGCTGTGCCTGGACGACCGTCGTGCATATCGACCGAGCTCAGGGACCACCCCCTGCGCACCCCCTTATGGTGTCGAGAAATTGCCACGCCTGCTGTGCCTGGACGACCGTCGTGCATAGCGGCCGAGCTCAGGGACCACCCCCTGCGCACCCCCTATGGTGTCGAGAAAGTGCCACGCCTGTTGTGCCTGGGCGACCGTCGTGCATAGCGGTCGAGCTCAGGGACCACCCCCTGCGCACCCCCTATAGAAATTGCCACGCCTGCTGTGCCTGGACGACCGTCGTGCATAGCGGCCGCGCTCAGGGACCACCCCCTGCGCACCCCCATGGTGTCGAGAAAGTGCCACGCCTGCTGTACCTGGACGACCGTCGTGCATAGCGGCCGAGCTCAGGGACCACCCCCTGCGCACCCCCTGTGGTGTCGAGAAAGTGCCACGCCTGCTGTGCCTGGACAGCCGTCGTGCATAGCGGCCGCGCTCAGGGACCACCCCCTGCGCACCCCCTGTGGTGTCGAGAAAGTGCCACCCCTGCCACGCTCTGCCGTGCCGTGCCCTGCGCGCCAGCCCTGTGTGCTATGCTGTGCTGAGCTGTGCTGCGATGTGCTGTGCTGTGCCGTGCCGTGCTGTGCTGCGGTGTGCTGTACTGTGCTATGCTGTGCTGTGCTGTGCAGGTTTGCTGTGCAAACCTGCCACGCCTGTTGTGCCGTGGACGACCCTTGTGGCGTCGAGAATGTGCCGCACGTGCCAAGCCGTGTGTGTGTGTGTGTGTGTGTGTGTGTGCTGTGCTGTGCTGTGTTGTGCTGTGCTGTGCTGTGTGCGCTGCGCTGTGATGTGCTGTGCTGAGCTGCGCTGCGCTGTGCTGTGTGCGTGAGGAGGAGGGGGAGGAGGAGGAGGAGGGGAGGAGGGCGGGTGTGGGTGAGACGCGGGTGCGGCGCGGGTGGGAAGAAAACCAGAACCCCACGAAACATGTGGGGAAAAACATGGGGGATCCTGGGACTTGTGCCTTCTGCTTGTGAGCACCTGGGCCCCTGTGTACACGCACCCTCCAAGTGCAGCAGGCTCAGCCGGCCGCCACGAGAGGCGACGGGGGGAGAGGCACGGGCTACGACAGCAAGACGGACCTCTGGTCCCTCGGCGTGATCATGCGCCCCCCCTCCCCGCCTACCAGCCTCTGATGCCGCTGCGAGGGGGGCCGGCTTTGCTGCTCCCTCCCTCCCTTCTCTGTCTCTCCCCCTCCTCCATGCATCCCTCCTCCCTCGTCTCGCCTCTTCTCCGTCCTCTCGCCCTCCCTCCTCCCCACTACGCCTCTCGTCCTCCTCCTCTTTCCTCCTCATTCTGCATCCTTTTCTCCCTACCCCTTCCTCATCCCCCCCCTCCAACCTCCTTCCATTCCCTTCTTTCCCTTCTAATATTACTCCTCCTTCGTCCCTCACTCTTCTCTTTCTCGCGCCTTGTTTAGTGGCATCTGATCGTGCCCGTCGACTAGCAAGCGACCTGACTATTCAGGAGATGCCTGCCAGAGTGGACCTCAACCGGTAAGTTATCCATAAGGGCTTCGCCCCCTGCCGCCGGCCCCCTCTCTCGGATAACAATGCAAGAGCGAAATCATGAGGCCTTGGCCCCGCCGTGAAGCAGCGTCGGGACTTCACGCGAAGACGATGAGTAATCGGCAAGACAAATTGAGATTCTGATGATATTGTTGAATTCGGTGTTGCATGTCGAGATTACTCGCGTATGCTGTGCAAAAAGCTGTCCTACGAAGTATTGGAAAGTTGCAAATCCCATGTGTTTTTTGAACCTGACCCCGGCGATCTGCGTAAGGGCTGCCACCAAATTTCAAGCCATGTGGCACATCCCATCGTCTTTTCGACCCTGACCCCGCCGATCTGCGTCAGGGGTGCCGCCGCATTGCAGAACTGTTGCAAATCCATGGGTTTTTCGACCCTGACCCGGCCGATCTGCGTGAGGGGTGCCGCCGAATTTTAGACATGTTGCAGATCCCATCTGCGACCCTGACCCCGCCGATCTGCGTCAGGGGTGCCGCCGCATTGCAGAACTGTTGCAAATCCATGGGTTTTTCGACCCTGACCCGGCCGATCTGCGTGAGGGGTGCCGCCGAATTTTAGACATGTTGCAGATCCCATGACCCTGACCCCACCGATCTGCGTCAGGGGTGCCGCCGCATTGCAGAAATGTGGCAAATCCCATGGGTTTTCCGACCCTGACCCCGCCGATCTGCGTCAGGGGTGCCGCCAGATTTGAGGTTTGCTGGTTTTCGGCTCCCCCCCCTCGCGCGGTCAAGGAGCAGTAAGCAGCATAAAGCAATATTGTAACAGTGGAAACTGGAAGCTGGCACTGGTGCAGGGAACAGCAAACCCTGGTCCTACAGCCTGGTGGTCCCACAAGGAGGCCGGCGGATTGCAATGATGATGTGTACCTTAAGTGGTTCAATATGAGCTGTGTGGATGTAAGCTGGTCATGTGTAAGCTATGCGATGCGAGCTTCGTGAGACGCTGTGGGGCGTAACGGTTCATTGTGCGAGCGATGCATTGGCAATTTTGTGATGTAAGCTATGTAGTGTCAACTAGATTGCGCATTCTACCTGGTTTGCGCTATGTGATGTAATATACGCGATGCAATCTATGCTGTGTGTGCGATGTAAGCTGGGCGGTGCAAGCTGTGTGGTGCGAGCCAAATGGTGCAAGAGATGCAGTGTGAGCCAAGAGCCAGCCACTATGCCCGGGGCGCTCGCGAGTCGCCCTGACTCTTGGAGTGCGCAAGCAACGCGGAGACGGTCGCGCCAGGCCGCGGGTCTTTCGCCAGCTCAAAGACAAAGACAAAGTCGAGCCTGCGACTGTCCTGTGGCTTGATGCTTCAGCGGGCTGGCGGCGGCACCGCCTGTCAGAACCTACGAAGCCACCCGGGACATGGCACCGTGGTCCCAAGCCCGCCGCAGGCGTGTCGAGCTCAAGCACAACGGGGTGACGGCTAACGTCTGGTTTCGCGCAGGGGTCGCGGCTGCCACCTCGCGCGCCCGTGGGTGCATGGCCGTCGACTGCGCGGCCAGCAGCCTCCTGTAAATTGGGGAGGTCCTGCGGGGATGTCGTGCAACCATTTTCAAGGCGCCGTCGGGACACCTGCGACCTCTGCGCAAGCCTGTGGACGTGGCCCCGCCATACAATGCTGCATGCCCACGGTCACGAAGACAAGCACGAGCCTGCAAGGAAGCACAACTCACGAATGAGTTTGAATCGCCACCTCGTCGTCGGACACCCGGCAGAAGTAGCACTAGTACGAATGGTCCTTCGGGCGATGCAATTCGCCGCATGCACTCGAGCGGGTAGGAGCTGGGTGCTCACAGGGGCCACCGCGACGCACTAGAGCGCCCTGGGCGCGCGCCGGGTTCCTCTTCGAACCCAGATGTCTCTGGACAGGCATCCAGGACGGTGATGTTGATGATGTTTATGATGGTAGTTATGGTGATGATGCTGCCGCTAATACTGATGATGGGTGTGGTTATGGTGATGCTGATGATGAGTATGCTGATAATGGTGTTTACGACGATGGTGACGAGGATGGTGGTGGTAGTGGTGCTGATGATACTGTGGTAATGATGATGCTGATGATACTGCGCATGCTGTTGCTGATAATGCTGATGCTGTTGTTGACGATAACGATGATGATTATGGCAATGATGATGATGCTGATGCTGATGATGATACTGATGATGATGATGATGATGATGATGATGATGATGATGATGATGATGATGATGATGATGATGGTGATAGTTTCAATGACGACGACGATGACGATGCCGATGACGGTGATAGTGACGAAGAGGTTGATGATGATGCGGACGAAGAGGAAGGTGGTGATCATGGTGATGCCAGTCGTGGTGATGGTGATGACGATTGTGACTGTGATGACGGGGATGATGGTGACGCTATGACGATGACGATGACGACGATGCTGATGATGCTGATGATGATGATTCCGATGCTTACGATGGTGATGATGATTTTGATGATGATGATGATACTGATGAGGCTGATGATGATGCTGATGATGATGATGATGCAGATGATGGTGATGGTGGTAGTGGTGGTGTCGCTGATGGCAACACCAGTCGTGCCGATACCGACGAGGCTGATGACTATGCTGATGATGATGCTGCTGATGCTATTGATGAGGCTGATGGGGATGCACATAGCAGTAACGATGCCGATGATGATGGTGATGATGCTGATGTTGATGATGGTGACAATGGTGCTGCTGACGACGATAACGATGACCAGCTGATGCTGATGATGATGGTGGAAGTGATGACGGTCATGACGATGATCATGATGATCATGATGATCGTGATGGTCGTGATGATGCGGATGGTGGCGCTGCTACTGTTGGTGATGATTACGGTGCTGCTGCGCTACCGCTCATGCTGCTGAACATGATGTCGATATTGACTACGAGTATGTTGATGATGATGTTGTTGTTGTCGATGATGGTGTTGCTTCTTGCGGTTATGACGATGCTGAGCATGGCGATGAAGTCCAATTGATGTCCATGTCGATGTCGATGACGGTGCCGGTGATGATGATGCAGATAATGATGATGGTGATGGTGATGTTGATGATGATGATGTTGATGATGCTGAGCGGGACGAGGAGGATGATGAGCATGATGATGTTGATGATGATGTTGCTGATGATGATGCTGATGGTAATGATGCCAATGCTCATGACGATGCTGATGATGCTGCTGATGCTGAAGACAATGATGATCATGATGATGATGATGCTGATGCTGATGATGATGCTGCTGATGCTGCTGGTGATGCTGAAGATGAGTATGGCGATGCTGATGATCATGATGACGATGCTGCTGCTGATGCTGATGTTGCTGATGAGGATGATGATGATGATGACACTGATACTGATGATGCTGATGATGCAGATGACGATTATGATGATTATGATGCTGCTGATGATGATGCTGACGCTGATGCTGATACTGATGATGCTGATGATGGTGATGATACTTATAATGATGAAGCTGATTATGATGTTGATGCTGACGATGGTCATGATGACGTTGAAGCCGATTGGATGATGGTAATGCTGCTTGTGAGGACTGTGTCTGCAATGGGAATGATGGGGATGATGAGCAGGATGTTGAGGAGAGGGAGGTGGACGGGGAGGGAGGGATTGAGGGAGGGAGAGTGAAGGGCGCGGTGGGGAATGACGCAGGTAGGAAGGGCGAATGAGCGGGGGACGCACGCAGCGCGCGGTGCCTTGCAGACCAGGTACGTGATATGCTTGGGCCAGTTCCCGTACATCCCGGCGAAGACCAGCGCGAGTGCCATGAAGGCCGCACATGGTCGAAGAAGGCAAATGGCATGAACAATAGTTTTCGGAGGTCAGCGCAGATTTCTTGGATCGGTGCCGAGCCACCTTGCCCTCGTCTCTGGCGCCGCCCCTGGCGCGCTCCGCGCGACAGGGATGGGGCTCCATCGCCGATCTGAGAAGCCCGCGCGGACCTCCAAAAGGCTATCGAAGACGCCTACGGCGAGTCACCGCCGCCCCCTGCCTTTTTGAAAGCGCCTATTTGGCCGAACGTTGAGGCAACACCTGCCAAGCTATCGGACCATGTGTTCCCCGAATCAGTTTGGAAAGCCTTCGGGGAACACGTGGGCATCTTGAAGGTCATCTTGGCCTCCTGGAGGCCATTTTGACCCTTTCGGGCCTTCTTGGAGGACGCTTTGGAGAACTCTCGGGCCGTCTTGGAGGCCATCTTGAGCGTCTTGGAGGCCTCTTGGGCCGTCTTGGGGGCCTCTTGGGGCCGTCTTGGGCCTCAGATGGCTGCACGAGGTCGAGGACGACTGTGCTCTGTGCAAAAGCTCGACTTCGATGCGTCGGATGCGAACGAATCATCAGCACTAAAGTGGAGCCCTGAAAAGTGGTAACCTGAATAGGCGGGTCAATACTAGCAAATAAGAAGCCGAAGCGCGCAACTGCCTGGTAGAAGGGCGGCATTCGAGGCGTTTCAGAGGGGGATTCGCCCTTGAGGATCGAAGGAGTTGCTGTCTCTTCGTCGGCAGAAGGTGGTGGAAGTAGAGCGAGTGCGGTTCGGCCGGCCTCGAAGAGGTGCCAACGTGTTTGAACATGGGGTTTACGGAACGGCCCATTTGTGTTTTTGGGGTCTCTCAGAGTCGTCTGGAGTCCTCAGTGAACGAACAGGCGGAGAAGGGGGTGGCATGATGGTGCGGAGGAGGAGGAAGAGGAGGAGGAGGAACAGGTGCAGGAGAAGGAGGAGGATGGTGATCAGGATGAGGATGAGGATGAGGATGATGACGATGATGATGATAAGGATGATGATGCTGTTGATGCTGATGCTGATGATGATGAGGATGATGCTGATGATGATGAGGATTTTGATGTTGATGCTGATGATGATGATGATTATGGTGATGGTGATGCTGATGCTGATGATGATGATGCTGATGATGCTGATGATAATGGTGGTTATGATGATGCTGATGCTGATGATGATAATGATGATGATGATGTTGATGTTGATGTTTGTTGCTGATGCTGGTGCAGGAGAAGGAGGATGATTGTGATAAGGATGAGGATTATGGTGATGACGATGATGTTGATGATGCTGATACTGATAATGATGATGATGATGCTGATGATGATGATGCTGATGATGATGATGATGATGATGATGATGCCGATTATGGTGATGGTGATGATGATGACGATGGTGATGGTGATGAGGATGATGATGAGGATGAGCAGCAAAAGCGAAAACTAACGCCTAAAGGCGAAGGCAAGGCATAATGCCACAGAGACATCTCCTGCTAGCAGGAGGATTCCCCGTTAGCCAGCCGCCTCTTCCCCAGGAGGAAGAGGAAGAGGAGGCGCAGGAGGAGGAGGAGGAGCAGCAGGTGGAGGAGGAGGAGGAGGAGGAGGAGGAGTGAGGAGTGAGGAGAGAGGCGAGTCTCGCGCAGCCCTTCCCAGCGTTCCGAGTCGCGGGCGTGTAACGTTAGCAGGGCGCATGCCATCAGACTGTTGTGCGCCGAGCCAGCCTGCCTGCCAGTGCCCGCGGGGTCCCAGCCGCGGCCGAGCAGGAAGAGACAAGAGGAGGATGGCCAGACTTCGCCCAGGACTCGTCAGCGGTGCTGCCCGTCACCCTCCATTGCCAGGTCCCCCTTCCCTTGCAGGTCCCTGCAGCAGGCAGGTCTTTTCACACTCCGCGAGGCGTCCGTTCGGAAGGCGTCCCCTGGGCCTGCTATTCAGGCAAGACGTCTGTTCAAGATGAGTCTGTTATGAGGCTCTCGGCGCGACCGTGGGGTCTCGCATGCTTGCCTTGGCAGGGCTCATTTCGTCTCCTCCTCCTCCTTCTCCTCCTCATTACGCCCTCCCTGCTCGCCTTCCATCCGTCTCCATTGCGTTGCGCAGTTCTCTACATCCAGGTAAGCCTTGCACAGTCTCAGCTTGCAGGAGTCTCACGGTAGCCCTTCTGTAAACCATGCGCTTTCCACCCGTGTAAGTGAATGTTGGTCAATATCAAGGTTTGGCCAGAGCAGCCGAAGGACTCACAAGCCAGAGCACCATGATGCAAAGGATTCGCCATGGTTTCTGTAACGTTTGGGTGTATTCCAAGCGGATGTGCAAGGCGCTTAGGCTAGAGCCACAGCAAGTCACGATTGGCTTTTCCGCCCGTGTAACTGTTGGAGAGTTGTTTTGCGAACGCGCGCGGAGCCATCGCGATAGTCACACGATGAAACTGACCCACCCTCCGTCCATATAGCCTAGCCGTTGGGAGGACCTGACGCCCGGATCACACAACATGAAGATGTCGCAGGCCAAACGCCTGGCCTGCCCTACTGACACGTCTGGTGGTGCGATGGTGGTGTCACGAATGGTGGAGGTGATGCTGATGATGATGATGATGATGGTGATGATGATGCTGTTGATGCTGTTGATGCAGATGATAATGGGGATGATGGTGTTGATGATGAGGATGATGATGGTGATACTGATGACGATGACGATGACGAGGATGATGATGTTGCTGGTGATGATGATGAATGGTGATGATGAATCCTCATGATGCTGCTGATGATGATCATGCTGATTGTGATAATGATGGTGATGCGGGTGATGATGCGGATGATGAGGTTAATGTTCATACTACCATGAGCTACATACGAGGATGATGGTGTTGATGTTGATGGTGATGCTTCTGATGAGGATGATGCAGGCGACGACGACGATCATGATGATGAGGGGGTAAGGATGAGGAGGAAGGTGGTCCCCCAGCGGTGCTAGGCCGCCATCCTCGTCGGGGTGCCCGCGCCGAGTTTCAGGCCGGTAGCCTTGGGAAGAGGATGAGGAGCAACAGGAGGAGGAGGAGGAGGAGGAGCAGGAGGAGGAGGAGGAGGAGAAGGAGAAGGAGGAGGAGGATGAGGAGGAGGAGGAGGAGGAGGAGGAGGAGGAGGAGGAGGAGGAGGAAGAGGAGAGGTTGTCCTCGGGAAGGGCGAACTACCGCTCCTGGTTATGCCTGGGCCCATTTCTGGATGACAGGTTTGACGACCAAGAGACGAAAACACGAACCTCTGATCGCCGGCCCGCTCTGCATTTCCAGCGCCTCCCTGCGCAGCATCAGAAGTTCATCAAGGTCCTCGGTGGCTGGTTGGCGCATGTGTGGGCCGGTCACCCTGGAAGCGCCCAGGATCGCCTGGAAGCGCCAGGGAATTCCAGGAATTTAGCAGTTTAGGCCTCTTCGAACCGTACAACGTATCCATCCACCCTCAGAGCTGCATGAGCCTTGGGGCACTCCACCTCATGCTGAAGGCACGCTGGTGGATTTTCTGTGATACTGTTTTGCTGGAGGCTGCTGAGTGCTCCGAAGTCGAGGGGTGGTTGTTAGGCGCTCCCCTCGTCAGCGGGCCCACTGCAGGCGGTGAACAGATCTGGGTTTGCCGCCATGCTTTGCCCAGGAGGAGGAAGGGTCAGGAAAGAAGAGGGGGAGCATGTACCGAGTCTTTGTAATCAGCGGTTGGGTGGGAGCTTTGCTCGAGCTTTGGAGTTGACGACTTTACGTTCTTAAGCTCAATCACATCACTCAGCGTCCTCCGGCTGCCTTGCACCATAGACTTGCGTGGTATAGGTTGCACAGCGAGGTTGCGCAAGCTCACTATTTCGGGTCCACGCTAGCAAACATGGGTTCTCTCGGGGCCCACCTGGGCCGTCTTGATGGCATCTGGACAGTCTTGTGGTCATCGTGGTCATCTTATGCCCTCTTTGGGCCGTCGTGGACTTTGGGATCTTGTTTGCCATCTCGGCCTTGTCGGGGCGCTCCGCGACAAATCAGGGAGGCGGTAATAGGGTTGGGCTCGCAGCGGAATTGGCTGCATGAGTACAGCTAGAGAGCACGATCAATCACAATGTGTTCATTACAGGTCTCTTGGAGACAGACAGTCGCTTTACAGACGGAGAGACGGTCAGGCGGTCAGAGAGAGAAAGGCAGAGAAAGAGAGAGAGAGAGAGAGAGCGACAATCTCTATATACATATTCAACAAATGCACGTCCTTTCTCCCGGGGGGTCCCACACCTTCCCGGAGCATCTGCTGAACGCTCGCGGTACCGCGCTTCCCGACCTCCCGGAGAGCACCCAAAACGCTCAAGGACAGCCCAGATGACCCCAAGAAGCCCCCAGAACGTCAAAGAAAGGCCCAAGACGCTCCCAAGCAACCCAGGATAGTTTTCGGGCGGCTCTCCAGGCTGCCAGGAGGCCTCCAAAAGACCTCAAGAGAGCTCCGAGAGGCCTCCCGAGAGCGTTTGGAGAACCTAAAATCGTTAATGTTTGGCCTTCTCACCATTTCATGCTTCCAACGCTCCAAGACTGCCGAAGAGGCCCCCAAGACCGCCCCGAGACCGCCCAAGAGGCCCTCAATACGGCCCCAAGACGGGCCAGGACGGCCCCAAGACTGCCAAGATGAGCCCAAGAGCGGGAACAGGAGGCCTCCAGAGACCTTTGAGAGGACTCTGGGACCCCCCAGAGGCCTCCAACACATCCCAGACCCCTGAGAGGCTCCCAAGAAATCCCCGACGAGGCCCCCCAAACAGCCCAAGAGAGCTTCGAGAGCGGTCCCGAGAGAGCCCGAAGAGGGTAGATCGTTGCTTTCCAGTGGTTTTTGTCGACGCTATTCGCCCTCTCACGTTTTCCCGCTTCCAACGCTCCAATGCCGATGGATTTAAAAAGAAGGAATTCCGGATATTCCCTTTTGTTCCCAACCATCCTGTGGTGTTGGGTCCTCGTTTTGAAGAGACCGTCCCCGCGTGCCTCTTCTCCTCTACAATTACACTCATGTCGTCTGTTAAGAAACTCACTTTTTTGAGCTGGGTCTCAGAATTTCTTAAACGAAAATAGGGAATTCGAAAAAGCTGGGACCAATTTCTTAAGTTTGATCGTTGTGGGTGGTGCTGGAGGGGGGTTGTGCTAGGGGGTTGTGCTGGGGGGTGGTGCTGAGGATCGTGCTGAGGGGTGGCGCTGGAGAGGGTTGTGCTGGAGGGTTGTGCTGGAGAGGGTTGTGCTCAGCACAACC
>CAUYUJ010018170.1:1082320-1399148 GCA_963575745.1 Prorocentrum cordatum | reverse complement strand
ACCCACACCCAGACACACACACACACACACACACACGCACACGCACACGCACACGCACACGCACACGCACACGCACACACACACGCACACGCACACGCACACACACACACGCACACACACACACGCACACACACCACTCACACCAACAATCACACACACACACGCACACGCACACGCACACGCACACACAAACACACAAGCACACAAGCACACAAACACGCAAACACACAAACACACAACACACACAAACACACACAAACACACAACCATACACACAAACACACACAAGCACACACAAACACACACACCACACACACAATTTTGCATTTTCACATATCCAG
Organism: Prorocentrum cordatum; assembly: GCA_963575745.1. Lineage (NCBI taxonomy): Eukaryota > Dinophyceae > Prorocentrales > Prorocentraceae > Prorocentrum > Prorocentrum cordatum. The sequence continues at coordinate 1,398,807 of CAUYUJ010018170.1, read as the reverse complement.
TGCAGCGGTTCGTGGCTTCACAAGGAATTCCACCGAAACCCCCAGTGGGACCGCCCGCATGCGTCCCGCATGTTTCATTTGGCAGTTTCACTTACCCAGTACAGCGCTTCGTGACCCCATAGGGAATTCCACCGAAACCCCCAGTAGTACCGTCCGCATGCGTCCCGGAAACCTAATTTGGCAGTTTCACCCACCCAGTACAAATTTTCGTGGCCCCACAGGGAGCTCCACCGAAGCCCCCAGTGGGACCGCCCGCATGCGTCCCACACGATCAATTAGGCATTATTTCACCCACCCAGTGCAATCTTTCGTGGCTTGTCAGGATGCTCCACCGCAGCCCCCAATGGGACCGTCCACGTGCGTCCCGGAAGCCGAAATTTGTATTTCCACCCACCCAGTACAGCGTTACGTGGCCCCATAGGGAGCTCCACCGACGACCCCAGTGCTACCGCCCGCATGCGTCACACCCACCCAGTGCAGTGCTTCGTGGCCCAATAGGGAGCTTCACCGAAGAAAATATGTTCAATTGCGGTGCCCACAACTGCAAATTGTTGGGTCCTTCACCTCGATCATTTTCAAACTCACCCCCTGCTTGTTTCTGCCCGAAAGCCCCAAGAGGCATCCCAACAGACCGTGGCTTGCATGAAGAAAACGTTTAACCCACAGCCCAGGCACTACACCTTGAAAAAAAAAGAAATCCCACCATTCCGTTTGTTTTTTCGTTTCGAAGTTCGCCCCCGTTTGTTCTTGCACAACAGACAACAATTAAGGCCCCAGAGAAGAACCCACGAAGCCTGCGAGGGCCCCAAATCGTCGAATGCTTAACGGCAATGAATAATTATTGCGTTCCGCAGTTCCCCACCTATGCGATTCCGAGGCTTGCGCAGGGCCTCCAAGAGAGTTCTGGATGCAAGAAGCGAGGAGGATGATATTCCATGCGTTCGCCCATCAAGCCTAGCTAGAAGTTAAGCGCGCGAAGCGCGCTCGATGGTTCTAGTATACATGTCTATATATATATATTTATGTCTCTCTCTCTCTGTTTCTGTCTCTCTCTCCTTATATATATATCGTCACATATATATATGTGTATACACTAGCATTAAACATGTATATTTATACATATATATATGTATAGCAAACAACTCCCCAGACTGTTACTATTTCTGAATACTGCTCCCGTAGAGGGGCACGCCCGACTTAACCCAAAATGGGGACGAACAGCAGCGCACCCCCGCGGCGGCCTGGCCCCGGCGGTGGCCGCCGGCGAGGCGGGGGGTCCGGACTGCTTGTCGTACACGGCGTCCTCGGCCCAGTGCCCCCGCTCGCAGCGCGGCCTGGGCCGCGGCCGCGCGCGGCCCGCGCACCGGGTTGGGTCTGGCATGTCCCCCTACAGGGCAGTTTTTCATACATTGGATTTTCAAAAAAATATATGATATGAAATTCATGATTGATTTCTGAATAAATTTATGCATGAACTCATCGTTGTTCTTAATACTAAATCCCTGCATCTTTAATACATGATCCGCACGCGGAGCATGTATTAAAAACGGCAATGTTCAGGCGGATTCTGCGGCGAAAAATTTAAAAAATATAATTATCCCGGCAAAGCAACCTAACAGCGATGTGTAGAAGCATATCTGGAAGCATTATCCTTAAGATTCAGATCATGATCCAGTTGTAGAATTCTGCTGTTCTCACAGTCGCAGTCGCATTCGCGATGACAGTCGCAGTGGCAACGGCATTCGCAATCACAGCCTCAGCCTCAGCCTGCCTGAGTATCAGCCTGCCTCACTCTCAGCCTCAGCCTGCCTCAGCCTGCCTCAGCCTCAACCTCAGCCTGCCTCAGCCTCAGCCTCAGCCTGCCTTCAGCCTCAGCCTCAGCCTCAGCCTCAGCCTGCCTCAGCCTCAGCCTGCATCAGCCTCAGCGTCTGCCTCAGCCTGCCTCAGCCTCAGCCTGCCTCTCAGCCTCAGCCTCAGCCTCAGCCTCAGCCTCAGCCTCAGCCTCAGCCTCAGCCTCAGGCTGCCTCAGCATCAGCCTGCCTCAGCCTCAGCCTCAGCCTGCCTCAGCCTCAGCCTCAGCCTGCTTCAGCCTCAGCCTCAGCCTCAGCCTCAGCCTCAGCCTGCCTCAGCCTCAGCCTGCATCAGCCTCAGCCTCAGCCTCAGCCTGCCTCAGCTCAGCCTGCCTCAGCCTCAGCCTGCCTCTGCCTCAGCCTCAGCCTGCTTCAGCCTCAGCCTCAGCCTCTGCCTGCCTCAGCCTGCCTCAGCCTCAGCCTCAGCCTGCCTCAGCCTCAGCGTCAGCCTCAGCCTCAGTGCCTCAGCCTCCGGGCATTCAAAATGTGGCCCGGGAATGGAGTTCTGGGAACTCGAAGAGCACGAAGTGGCCTACAGTTGGCTCCGGGCATCAAAATGTGGCCCGGGAATGGAGTTCTGGGAACTCGAAGACCACGAAGTGGCCTACAGTTGGCTCCGGGCATCCAAAATGTGGCCCGGGAATGGAGTTCTGGGAACTCGAAGACCACGAAGTGGCCTACAGTTGGCTCCGGGCATCCAAAATGTGGCCCGGGAATGGAGTTCTGGGAACTCGAAGACCACGAAGTGGCCTACAGTTGGCTCCGGGCATCCAAAATGTACGCCGGGAATGGAGTTCTAGCAGCGCCAAAAGCGATTTTGCGAGGATGTCCCAGGTGATTTGGGCTTCGGCGGCAGCCGCCCCGGGTCCCGCCCGGACCCCCCTGTGGAGTCATCTGCTGCTCTCTTTTGACACCATTAGAAACCTATCAGTCTTCGCTGTTAGGTAAAAATATTCAAAGATCGTCACAAATAAAGAAATGTCCCAACAAATGTTAAAAGGTAATCAAAAATAGTTAAACATTATCCCGGCAAAGCAACCTAACAGCGATGTGTAGAAGCATATTTGAAAGCATTCCCCTTAAGATTCAGATGAAAATCCAGTTGTCGAAGTCTGCTGTTCTCGCAGTCGTAGTCGCATTCGCGATGACAGTCGCAGCGGCAACGGCAGTCGCAGTCACAGCCTCAGCCTCAGCCTGCCTCAGCCTCAGCCTCAGCCTGCCTCAGCCTCAGCCTGCCTCAGCCTCAGCCTCAGCCTGCTTCAGCCTCAGCCTCAGTCTGCCTTCAGCCTCGGCCTCAGCCTCAGCCTGCCTCAGCCTCAGCCTGCATCAGCCTCAGCCTCAGCCTCAGCCTGCCTCAGCATCAGCCTGCCTCAGCCTCAGCCTCAGCCTGCCTCAGCCTCAGCCTCAGCCTGCTTCAGCCTCAGCCTCAGTCTGCCTTCAGCCTCGGCCTCAGCCTCAGCCTGCCTCAGCCTCAGCCTGCCTCGGCCGCAGCATCAGCCTGCCTCAGCATTCAAAATGTGGCCCAGGAATGGAGTTCTGGGAACTAGAAGAACACGAAGTGGCCTACAGTTGGCTCCGGGCATTCAAAATCATGCCCAGGAATGGAGTTCTGGGAACTTGAAGAGCACGAAGTGGCCTACAGTTGGCTCCGGGCATCCAAAATGTGGCCCGGGAATGGAGTTCTGGGAATCGAAGAGCACGAAGTGGCCTACAGTTGGCTCCGGGCATCCAAAATGTGGCCCGGGAATGGAGTTCTGGGAAGTCGAAGAGCACGAAGTGGCCTACAGTTGGCTCCGGGCATCCAAAATGTGGCCCGGGAATGGAGTTCTGGGAGCACCAAGAGCGATTTTGCGAGGATGTCCCAAGCGATTTCGCCTTCGGCGGCAGCCTCGGATGCAGCCTGTCCGGGTCCCGCCCAGACCCCCCTGAGGAGTCATGATGCTCTCTTTTGAGACCACTAGAAACCTATCAGCAAGAGCTGTTAGGTAAAATCGTCCCCTGACTCTGGCCGTCCCCAGACTAGGAGGGCAGAACATCCACCGCCATCAGGATCACCCCGACAGGCGAAGCCGTTCAGTGAGCGCGCCCAAGGAAGGAACCGAACAAGCCAGGGCTGTTTAGTAAGCGCCCGGGGCCGTTTCGTAAGCGCCACTTGTCGGGGCCGGGGTGGCTTTTCCTCCCCTGACAGAAGCTGCATCGCCGACGTCGCCGATGGCGCCGCCGATGCATCTGCGATGCGGCGCAACCCTCCGACTCCATGCCACAGGCATCCCGCGTCTCAAACAAAAATCGAGCCGGCGGTCTTTCATCGGTGTCGGCCTCGGGGCTCCTGAAGGGCCTCGGGGCCGTCGACGACCGACTCGGGATGCAACGCCGGGGCCAAGGCAGCGGTCGAGAGCTCCGAGGCCCGCGCCTCGAAGAAATCGGGACGCCGGATGTCTGGGTCTAGCAGGACGGGGGGAAGGGAGGGGGAAAAAGGGAAAAGGGGGGTGTACGGCATCTGCTGCGTGCGACTCGTTTCGGCTCCGCCGTCGGGCGCCTGTCCTGGATACGTGGACGCCTCCCGGCGCAGGAAGGCGCTGGAGAAGTCGGCTACGTTAGCTGGAGAAGTCGGCTACAAATATCCTGGGGGACGAGGCCTCCTGGCCGCGCCCAGGGACTTCCCCAGAGCATGGAGGGACCGGGCTGGGAACGCCCCCAAGTCCCCAAAACAGAACACCAGGGTCCCAGAGGCCCCCAAACGCTCCAAGAGGGCCGAGAATCGCCGAAATCTCGCTCCAAGACGCCCACGATGGCTTCCAGACGGTCCAAGGAACCTCCAACACGCCCCAAGAAGCTTCCAAGAGCCCTTCCAAGAGGGCCCCACGAGGCACAGCTCCATGATTTTCCTGTGGTTTTTTCTTGATTCTAGCGTTTCTGTATTTTCAGCTTCCAGACGCCCCAACACGGTCCTAGACGCCCCAAGTATCGCCCCAGAGAAGTCCCTAAGCGGGCGCCAAGACAGCAGACGAAGGCGCTCTATGGGGATCCCGGGCTTCCGGGGACGCCCCCAGACGGTCCAAGACATCCCCCAAAACAGGGTTCCCAGAGGCCCCCAAACGCTCCGAGAGGGACGAGAATCGCCGAAATCTTGTCCAAGACGCCCACGACGGCTTCTGGACGGCCCAAGGAACCTTCAACACGTTCCAAGAACACTCCAAGAGGCCTCCCAAGAGAGTCCCAAGAGGCACAATTTCAGTGATTTTCTTAAGGTTTTCGCTTGATTTCAGTGTTTCTGTATTTTCACAGAGTATCGCCCCAGCACGGCCTTAGAAGCGCCTAAGCGACCGCCGAAACGGCTGAAAAAGACGATTTATAGGCGTCCTGGGTCTCTGGGGACGCTCCCAGACGGCCCAAGACAGCCACCAAAACACAACAGCAGGGTCTTCAGAGGCCACAAAAGGCTCCAAGAGGGCCGAGAATCGCCGAAATCCCGCTCCAAGACGCTCACGATGGCTTCCGGACGGCCCACGGGGCCTCCAACACGCCCCAAGAAGCTCCAAGAGGCCTTTTAAGAGGGCCCCAGGAGGCAACATGAATTATTCATCCTGAGGTTTTTGATGGATTTCAGCGTTTCTCCATTGTCGGCTTCACGACACTCCAACATGGTCCCATACGCCCCAAGTATCGCCCCAGCACGGCCTCAGAGGCCCCCGAGCGGGCGCCGAGACAGGTGGAAACGGTTGGGGAGCCTCTTAAGTTCGTCCTGGAGCGCGTTGGAGTCCTCGTCGGCCGTCTTGAGGGCATCTTGGGCGTCTTCGGGGCCTTGGGGCCGTCTTGGGCCCTCTTGGGACCGCCTTAGCCTGTCGTGGCCCGTTTCGGGGCGGGCCCAGGCTGGGCTCCAAGACGGCCGAAGAGGGCCCCAGGGCGCCTCAAGAAAGGGGCCCAGAGGGGGTCCCCGAGCGGACATTTGAAGCTCTTCGCCCCTAGAGGACCCCAGGAGTCCCCAACAGGCCCCACAAAGTTCTCCAAGAGGCCCCAAGAGGTCCCCTAGAGACCCCAAAGAGGCCCTCAGAGGCCCCCAAGAAGCTCCCAGGAACCCCCACATGGCCCCCAAGAGCCCCACCCTGTGGAGCTTCCTCGGTACCACTTGGTGGTTTGAGAGAGCCCCATGGGAAGAAATCTGTGACACGGGCTTTGGAATTAAGGAACCCTCAGAACCTCCCAATAGCACCCACAAGGCCCCCAAGATGCCCCCCAAGAACTGCACGCGCCAGTTTGTCAAGGGCTCGGGCGTGCTAGAACCTAAGCGCGCGCGTGGTTCTAGCACATGTAGAACATCTGTGTATATCGGGGAAGAAGGTAAAAGGAACATAAAGAAAGCGAGAGAGAAAGAGAGAGAGAAATGGAGAGCGCGAGAGAGCGCGCGAGCGTGCGAGCGAGCGAGAGACAGAGAGAGAGAGAGAGAGAGATTGTAAGCCATACGTTGTAAAAAGGAGGCTGCAAATGCTTCTTCTTAGCAAAAACACTTCCCGTGCATGTGAAGTCATCATTCACGAGGGACTTCAGTCCAGAAACTGAAACTACATTATAAAGTTGGTGTCGATTGCTTTGCGGGGTGCGTGGTGTGTGTGGCAACAAGAGTATCGTGACCCCTTGGGATGGTGATTGGGGCTTGTTGTGGGGGAGATGGTCTGGGTCAGGGGCTACTATCCGAGTCGGGGCATGCGATAGTCAATCATCAAATGCCGTGCGATACGCCGGCTGCAATGCAAGTCTGTTGAAGTGTGTGCACATCGCACGGCGGCATTAGTTGTGCAGTAAACGAAGGAGGCGGAGGAGGAGGAGGAGGTGGAGGAGGAGGGGGAGCGTTGCCCCGCAGACATATTGTCTTAGCCGAGCACCTCCTCCTCCTCGTGTTCCTCGTGTGCAGTGCATCCCGTGTGTGTCCTGCCGCGAAGGCCAAAGACCAGCCTCGACCTGTCCAATGGCTCGCCCATTTCCGAGTGCTTGAAGGACGGCGGCTGCTGATTCTTGAGTGGACTAGGGCGCCAGCTGTTCCCCGTTTGGCCTTGCGCATCCTGGGCACAGGGGGCGGGAGAACCAAATGATGATGATGATGATGATGATGATGATGATGATGATGATGATGATGATGATGATGATGATGATGATGATGATGATGATGATGATGATGATGATGCTGATGATGATGATGATGATGATGATGATTATGGTGATGATGGTGGTGATGGTGGTGATGATGATCATGATGGTGGTGGTGCTGATTACGATGATGTTGATGGTGCTGACGATGATGATGGTGATGATGGTGGTGGTGATGACGACGACGATGATGATGATGATCATGATAATGCCGATGCCGATGACGATGGTGATGATGCTGCTGATGATGCTGCTGATGATTTTGATGCTGATGCTGATGATGATGCTGATGGCGATAATGCTGATTGTGATGATGATGCTGATTATGACACTGTTGATGCTGAGACTGATGATGACGATACCCATGATGATGATGCTGATGATGACGATGAGCATCGTGTTGCGGCTGATGCTGATGCTGATGCTGATGACGATAATGATGACAATGAAGCTGATGCTGACGATGATGATGATGTTGACGATGCTGCCGATGGTGGCGATGGAGGTGACGACGACGATGATGCTGACGATGATGATGATGATGATGATGATGATGATGATGATGATGATGCTGATGCTGATGGTACTGATGGTGATGATGCTGCTGATGCTCATGATGGTGATTGTAATGGTGATGGTGATGATGATGATGGTAATGATGCTGCTGCTGATCATGAGGATGATCTTGCTGTTGCGTATGGTGACGATGATCGCGATGCAGATGATGCTGATGGTGGTAATGATGTCGTTGATGATGTTGGTGCCGATTGTGATGATGCTGTCGCTGCTGATGATGATGGAGGTGATGATGATGATCTTGACGATGCTGATGCTGGCGATCATGACGGCGATGGCGATGGTGGTGGCGATGATGGTCGTGGTGTGAACGATGCTGATGATGATGATGGTGATGATGATGGTGGTGGTGGTGGTTATGACGACAACGACGATGATGATGATGCTGACGATGCCGATGACGATGCTGATGATGCCGTTGATGATGCTGGTGATGCTGCTGATGATGATGATGCTGATGCTGATGATGCTGATTGTGATGATGATGCTGGTTATTATGCTGCTGAGGCTGATAGTGATTAGGACGATATTGATGATCATGATGCTGATGATGTTCATCATCGTGTTGCTGCTGCTGATGGTGTTGATGCTGATGGCGATGCTGATGTCAATGCAGCTGATGTTGACGATGATGCTGCTGGTGATGATGCTGTCGCTGCTGATGATGATGGTGGTGATGGTGGTGACGGCGACGATGATGCTGACGATGACGATGACGATGGCGAGTATGATAATGATGATCATGATGATGATGATGATGACGATGATCACGATGATGACGCTGAAGGTAAAGATTGTGATGATGATGCTGCTGATACTGATGATGGTGCTTGTGATGGTGATGGTGATGATAATGATGCTGCTGCTGATGATGAGGATGCGCTTGTTGATGCGTTTGATGATGATGGGGATCATGGGGGTGATGGCGCTGATGATGATGATGATGATCATGATGAGGGTGATGATGCCGTTGATGATGGTGATGCCGATGATGATGTTGTCGCTGCTGATGATGGTTATGGTGATGATGATGCTCATGACGATGATGCTGCTGACAATGTTGTTAGTTAGGTTGATGGCGATGGTGATTGCCATGTTGATGATGATGGTGGTGGTGCTAACGATTATGATGATGCTGATAATGAGAAGGAGGAAGAGGAGGAGGGCGAGGTGGATGTGGATAATACGGGCACAGGAAGCGATGGTGATGATGTGGGAGGCGATGAGGATGATGAGGATGATCAGCAGGAGGCGAACGGATGAAGGATGAGGATGCGGAGGACAAGCAACATCTAAGACGAGGCAGATGAGGTTTATGAGGAGTATGAGGGGTGATGGTGATAATTTCAGAGGAGGGGGAGGAGTAGGAGGAGGAGACGACGGATGGGGGGGGGAGGCAGATGGGGCATGACGATTGAGGAGGTGGAGGAGGAGGTGGAGGAGGAGGAAGAGAGGGAGGAGGAGGAGGAGGGATGGAGGAATGGATGAGGAGCACGAGGAGGCGAACAAGCATGACGGGCAGCAGGCGTAATGATGAAGATGATGTTGTTGATGCTGGCGATGATGGTGGCGGTGGTGACGATGACGACGACGACGACGACGATGGTGCCGCCGCCGATGACGACGACGACGATGGCGACGACGACGATAACGACGACGATGATGATGATTATGACGCTGATGATGATGAGGCTGATGGTGGTGATGATGATTACGATGATGCTTATGCTGTTGATGATGATGGTGATGATGATGGTGATGGTGGTGATGACGACGACGACGTTCATCACGACGATGGTGATGATGATGACGCTGATGAGGATGATGATGATGATACTGATGATGATGATGATGATGATGATGATGATGATGATGATGCTGATTATGATCATGATGCTGCTGGTGATGCTGATGATGCAAATGATGATGCTGCTGGTGATGGTAATGATGATGATGAGGAGGAGGACGAGGTGAGGGATGAGGAGGAGAAGCATGAGGCGGAGGAGAAGGAGGAGGCTAGTGGAGGCGGGGAGAAGTACGAGGAGGAGAAGGAGGAAGAGGAGAAGGAGGAGGAGGAGGAGGGGGATGAGAACGGGAAGAGGAGTGGACGGAGTGCGAGGGGCTGGGCCTTACCAGCTGTCGGAGGCCTAGATATGGGCGGCGCAGCAAGACGTTCGGAAGGTGGTTGTGGTTTAGCTGGGTGCCGGTCAAGTTCCACAGTACTTGCTTTCACCTGCGTCTTCCCCCAGCGGATCCTGAGCTCGAACTGCTTGTGCAGCTTGCAGTTTCGTAGGATCACCAGTGCTTGTGCTTTTGGCAGGTGGACGGGTAAACTGCTGCCTGGGAGCCGTGTGGCCGTTGGTACGTCTTGTGGGGATACGCTAAGGGTGGGGTGCAGAATTTACCTAACAGCGTTTGCTGATAGGTTTCTAGTAGGGTCAAAAGATAGCATCATGACTCCTCAGGGGGGTCTGGGCGGGTGCCGGGGAGGAGAACCGGGAATCGTTTTTCGCCAACAGTCACACACTTCGTGTTCTTCGACCTCCCAGAACTCCACTCCCGGGCCACATTTTGGAGAACCGGGAACAGAGCCGGGCACGCTTTTCGCCAACAGTCACACATTTCGTGCTCTTCGACCTCCCAGAACTCCATTCCCGGGCCACATTCTGGAGAACCGGGAACAGAGCCGGGCTTGTTTTTTGTCAACAGTCACACACTTCGTGCTCTTCGACCTCCCAGACCTCAATTCCCGGGCTACATTTTGAGTGCCCGGAGCCAACTGTAGGCCACTTCGTGTTTTTCGAGTTCCCAGAACTCCATTCCCGGGCCACATTTTGAATGCCCGGAGCCAACTGTAGGCCACTTCGTGCTCTTCGAGTTCCCAGAACTCCATTCCTGGGCATGATTTTGAATGCCCGGAGCCAACTGTCGGCCACTTCGTGCTCTTCAAGTTCCCAGAACTCCATTCCCGGGCCACATTTTGAATGCCCGGAGCCAACTGTAGGCCACTTCGTGCTCTTCGAGTTCCCAGAACTCCATTCCCGGGCCACATTTTGGATGCCCGGAGCCAGCCGTAGGCCACTTCGTGCTCTTCAAGTTCCCAGAACTCCATCCCTGGGCCACATTTTGGATGCCCAGAGCCAACTGTAGGCCACTTCGTGTTTTTCTAGTTCCCAGAACTAAATTCATGTTTTTTTTTTTTTTTTTTTTTTTTTTTTTTTTTAAATATATATAAAAAAAATGCCCGGAGCCAACTGTAGGCCACTTCGTGCTCTTCAAGTTCCCAGAACATCATTCCTGGGCCACATTTTGAATGCTGAGGCAGGCTGAAGGCAGACTGAGGCTGAGGCTGAAGCAGACTGAGGCTGAGGTTGAGGCAGACTGAGGCTGAGGCTGAAGCAGGCTGATGCTGAGGCAGGCTGAGGCTGAGGCTGAGGCTGATGCAGGCTGAGGCTGAGGCAGGCTGAGGCTGAGGCCGAGGCTGAAGGCAGACTGAGGCTGAGGCTGAAGCAGGCTGAGGCTGAGGCTGAGGCAGGCTGAGGCTGAGGCAGGCTGAGGCTGAGGCTGAGGCAGGCTGAGGCTGAGGCTGTGACTGCGACTGCCGTTGCCGCTGCGACTGTCATCGCGCATGCGACTACGACTGCGAGAACAGCAGAATTCTACAACTGGATTTTCATCTGAATCTTAAGGGGAATGCTTTCAGATATGCTTCTACACATCGCTGTTAGGTTGCTTTGCCGGGATAATTTATTCACAACAATTCCTGCCGCCCTCCTCCCCTTCCGCCTCTCCCTCGGGTCTCGAAGCAGGCACCGAGGTCTGGGGTGTTTTTACCTAACAGCGTTTGCTGATAGGTTTCTAGTAGGGTCAAAAGAGAGCATCTGGACTCCACAGGGGGGTCTGGGCGGGTGCCGGGGAGGAGAACCGGGAATCGTTTTTCGCCAACAGTCACACATTTCGTGCTCTTCGACCTCCCAGAACTCCATTCCCGGGCCACATTCTGGAGAACCGGGAACAGAGCCGGGCTCGCTTTTCGCCAACAGTCACACACTTCGTGCTCTTCGACTTCCCAGAACTCCATTCCCGGGCCACATTCTGGAGAACCGGGAACAGAGCCGGGCTCGTTTTTCGTCAACAGTCACACACTTCGTGCTCTTCGACCTCCCAGAACTCCATTCCCGGGCTACATTTTGAGTGCCCGGAGCCAACTGTAGGCCACTTCGTGCTCTTCGAGTTCCCAGAACTCCATTCCCGGGCCACATTTTGGATGCCCGGAGCCAACTGTAGGCCACTTCGTGCTCTTCGATTTCCCAGAACTCCATTCCCGGGCCACATTTTGGATGCCCGGAGCCAACTGTAGGCCACTTCGTGCTCTTCGAGTTCCCAGAACTCCATTCCTGGGCATGATTTTGAATGCCCTGAGCCAACTGTAGGCCACTTCGTGTTCTTCTAGTTCCCAGAACTCCATTCCTGGGCCACATTTTGAATGCTGAGGCAGGCTGATGCTGCGGCCGAGGCAGGCTTAGGCTGAGGCAGGCTGAGGCTGAGGCCGAGGCTGAAGGCAGACTGAGGCTGAGGCTGAAGCAGACTGAGGCTGAGGCTGAGGCAGGCTGAGGCTGAGGCTGAGGCAGGCTGATGCTGAGGCAGGCTGAGGCTGAGGCTGAGGCTGATGCAGGCTGAGGCTGAGGCAGGCTGAGGCTGAGGCCGAGGCTGAAGGCAGACTGAGGCTGAGGCTGAAGCAGGCTGAGGCTGAGGCTGAGGCAGGCTGAGGCTGAGGCAGGCTGAGGCTGAGGCTGAGGCAGGCTGAGGCTGAGGCTATGACTGCGACTGCCGTTGCCGCTGCGATTGTCATCGCGAATGCGACTACGACTGCGAGAACAGCAGAATTCTACAACTGGATTTTCATCTGAATCTTATGGGGAATGCTTTCAGATATGCTTCTACATATCGCTGTTAGGTTGCTTTGCCGGGATAATTTTCATCGACGGGTCTAGCAGCAGGCACGTCATTCGCGAGCTTTCTCGTGCCGCCAGCATTGTTGTTATGGTTGACAGTCTGGGTGTTTCTGTGGCTGAATTCAGGGCCCCAGTTCGGGCCCCCGCCGTATCCTCAGACGCCCCAGTCAGCCGAATTCAGCTGCTGGACATGGGCCAAAGCGCTAGCCTCTTCTAAGATCTCGGTGAAGTCTGATTGCAGTAATGTTGTCGAGCTGGCCAGTCGGCCCAGAGAAGAGCAACTCTCGGGCAAAAGGGCCTACTCAGGAGCGTTCTTGCAACTTGACGCCCAGGGCATCAAGCCTGCCCAGTGCTTCAAGGTAGCCGCTCATAAAAATATAGATGAGAGCGGAATCGATGCTGTCGAGCGTTGGAAGCGCTTCGGCAACCACCATGCAGACGTTGCGGCCAAGCACGCTGTTCGTCTGCACCCGTCTTGCCAGGATCAGCTGGATGCTGCGGAGAAACCCGTCTTTTTCGCGCGCCAGACGATTCGTTTGCGCACGTGCTGCACCTTTGGCCAGCCTTGGATCTCTCCGAGGTTGAGCGCGTGCCAGCCGCGCCCTCTGCCGCCGAGGCGCCAGCATTGGAGTATATTGCCCAATCTCTTTTCAAGACCTTGAGCGCCTTCCCCGAGGCCCCTATAGGCACCTTCCTGCTCCCTCGGGACCCCCGCAGGACACGGATTCTGAGGAGGGGGCTCGACAGCAGGAGGTGGCCTCGGAGCTTCTTCAGGCGCTGCATCAACGGGGAACCCACCAAGAGCTGCGACAGGACAATCAATCCTCCGCTGCGAATCACCGCCAGGAGGAGTCGGACAGTTCATATTCGTTTCTCATTTTGTTCTATCCAGGCGTATGTAGCGCCATCTCATTATTGTATTACGATGCGCGGCCCGATGCGACTGACCCTTTCGGCAGGCATCCGTGCAATACCCCACATCTGGGGCGAGGTCGGCAGTCGTCCTGGCGCTTGCTGCGCCAGGGACTGCGGGCCTCGTCGTCCTTGTGTGGGTGGTCGTCGTTTATTTTGTTTGTATTTCTCGGCCTCGGGCCTCTCAGTTGTCTCCTAGTGGAAGTTTCTGGTGCTTGCCCTACATCTAGGGCGAGGCCTGCCGTCGTCCTGGCGCTTCCTGCACCTGGGATGGCAGATCTCGTCGTCCTTGTGTGGGCGGCCCTTGTGTTCGTGAGCAGAGTGCTGCCCTTCGTGTGCGTGCGCGTCTCGTCCTGCACGTGTGTCAGGCACCCCGCTTCAGGGGGAAGGCGTGTGCGCTCTCTCGTGTGCACGTTTTCTTTCTCCGAGCACGGGGGTGGGCTTTGGTTCATCCTGACTGTGGCTCGTGTGAGGTGTTGCCGCGGCCAGGTAGCTACGTGCTCCTGGCCCCAACGCCGTGACCCACCGCACGCATCGCGCGGCCGTCTCGTGCGCGCGCGCGGGTCCCGTTCGGCACGCGTGTCAGGCACCCCGACTCAGGGGGAAGGCGTGGCGCACTCGTGGGTGGGCTCAATTTTTTCGCCGAGCACGGGGGCAGGCTCAGGTCTTTCCCGGCCGTGGCTCGGGTCGAGGTGTTGCTGTGGACTGGAGCTACGAGCTCCTAGCCCCAACGCCTCAGGCAGCGGCAGCACCCTGGCTGGTTGACCGACCGTCCTTTTGCACAGTTGAGGGCGGGCGGCCCGCGCTGCTTTTTCCATCTGCAGGACTCCTGCATTTGGCCTTGAGATCTCTGCCTGATTTGGGCAGGGACGTCATTCTGCAGGCTGTCGCCGCCCCAGTCCCTGCAGGAAAACTCTTTAAGGGTTGAAATGGAAAAAAGCCTCGCGCCAGGACGCCCTCGAGCACCGCACGATCGCGTTCGATTGCTCCGATGGTTCTGTCCTTTCTATCTGCACGCGGTGCAAGTCTCACTCCAGCGGTGCGTCGGTGCGAGGCCTCGGGGCCAAGTGCCAACCGCCGCCATCTCGAGCTGCGGGATATCGCTGGGGTGCGCTGTGCAGTGGGCGTCGCCCGCACTACAGGCTGCGAGCAGCGGGTGTCGCTCTGGACACTTACAATTTGCTGCCATGCTTCAGCGCTCACGCCTGATGCAGTTTCGGCCCCCCCCGCTCTTCACCATAGCGGGAGGGCGCCTGTTCCTCGCTAAGAGGACTTCGACGCGGGCGTGGAGCTCCAACAAAAATCCCCCTCCGCCTCCATCATCCTCTCCTCTACCTTTCCCTCCTACCCCCTCCCTCCTCCTTTCCCCCTCCTTACAGCTCCCTTCGCCCCTCGATTCCATTTCATCCCATACCTTTCCACTCCACTCCTCTCTACTGCAGTCCATGCCGCTCCAGGTCCACAGTTGTTTTTTTCTCTGGCCGAGGTCGGGCATGCTCAGGATGGTGATAAATCGCTCCAGGGGGTTCTGGAGCGCCCTCAGAGCGTTCTGGAGCACTCTGGCACTGCCGTGGCGCCCGATGCATCCTCCAGGCCCGCTGAGTCTCAGAGATTTCCCGATTTACCCCTTTTCCGATTTGGCCTTCGTCCTGCTTCCGTCTCACGAGGATCGGCATCACCCAACAACTGCTTCAACCGTGTGTGCGCCCGCCTCCCCAGGGGCGACGCGCGCGTTCCGAAGTCTTCTGGTATGTGCCCGGATGCGGGCGCTTTCTGGCCACGCTGTCTGGGAGATGCTGAGCGCTCAGACGTCCGGGATGCGCGTGCTCGCCTCGGGGCGCGCTTCCAGGGGGGGGGGGAGGCGCACAGCACGAGTACGGCAGGTCCGTGCCGCGCTGACGCGGCAGTGATCCCGCCGCGAGCGTTCAAGGTCGAGAGTCGCCTGCGGCCCAGAGTCGGACAGCATGGAACGATCCAGCGATCGAAGCGCCGCCGAGCGTTCGAGGCGGATCGATCCGCGCGGTGTCAGGAACCAGAACAGGGGCCGTCACGGAAAGAGACCGCCGCATGTCCTCCTGCGTCCCACCGCGAGGACCTGATCAGGGAGCTGCTCGAGCGCGACTGTGCCGCCAGGGCCACGGCCGACCACGCCCTGCGGCACGAGTGGTTCAGCCCTGGCGCGGAGCGCACCACATCCGCGGTGCCTGCTGGCCTCTCCGAGGCCCTTTTGAGGAGGGAGGGCTTCTTCGGGCTCCACTTGATCGCTGGGATCGTGATCGCCGTTGCGAGAGGGAATGAGTACCGGCACGTTGCCCTTCTATCATGGCCACGGCTGGATTTGCCTCGAAGTCCCGGTCAGGCGGTCACCATGGGAGAGGTCCAGGAAGTGGTGCGGTATGGGTATTTTTGTCCCTGCTTAGGTGTCGTCGTCGTCGTTTTCGGCTTCCCTCCTCCAACCACCTCCCTGACCCCTCTCCTCATCCCCTTCCTTGTCGATCTCGGATGGTAAGGTTTGTTGAACTTTCGTGTCTGAAGAATACTTATTGTTTGTTGATCCCCCCTTCGCGGCGCACATAGCTTTTTTCCGATTTCATGAAGTGCCCCTCCCGGGGCTCGAAGCTGGTTTATTTGGGAAAGTCTCGACGGTCAAACTGGCCATCTGGCCCCGGAGTTAAAGCAACAACGACTCCTGCCTGATACATCCTCACAATGTATTTCAACCCGCCTGCTCGATCGTGCCGCCTGGGCCCGCATTCCCGAGTCGCAAATTAGGGTCTACACGCCCGATGCGCCAGTCTGGTTCTGCCACGTGTACTCCTGCTCCTAACCCTCCTCCTGCTAACCTTTCTCGGCCTCTATCCTTCTACCTCCCCCTTGTCCATTCCTTTCATCCTCCCGCACTTCACTGTGTTAGGGGCTGCCCCATCTGCACAACGCAGGTAGGGATGATATACTCCAAGGGTAGTGCGATCGAAGACGAAGAGGGCAGGTATCGAGGGTTGGGGATATTTGTGTTGAATGGCACGCGATCAGATCAGAGCGTACAGTCTTGAAATGAGTGTTTTTTTGAGTTTATCTGCGAAGAACTATTGTGGATCCCCCCAGTTCCCATTGCGATTTTCAACTAAAGTGTTCCGGGGCTCGCACCCTGCTTACTATCAGGGGAACTCTTTGGGCTCGCATTTGGCCCCTGGCCCCCAGTTCACAGCAACAGCGGCTCCCGCGTGACACTTTTTCACGCTTTATTCCAAAATCGCGTTGTCTCGCCGGAGTTCCTCACAACTTATATAGGAAGCGCTCCCGCCTGGTACATACTTCTTCACAATGTATTGCGGCGCCGTTCCCTCGAGACTCAGGAATCACGCTCTCGCTTTGGCCTTATTCGCGATTCATTTGGGAATCGCACTATCGTTCGGAGTTGGATTGAGGGTTTAGCGGCCCGCCCGCTCGATCTGGCCGTCTGGGCCCATCTGCCCGATCTGCCCGTTAGGGTCCGTCCGCCCGACGACCTCGTCTGGTTCTGCCGCTCGTACTTCTGCTCCTAAGTTTCCTCCTGCAAGTCTTTCTCGTGCTCTATCTTTCTCCCTACCTTGTCTCTTCCTCCTCCCTCCCTCTGTTTGAGCGGCTGCGCCAACTACATGCGGCAGGTAGGCCAGATATACCCCCAAGGGAAGTACGATCGAAGACGAAGAGGGCGGGTTATGGAGGATTTGGGATACACGTGCTGAATGGTACGCGGTCAGATACGAGCGAACAGTCTTAACATGAACATTGTAGTTGAGTTCCCATTTCTGAAGAATCCATATTGTTTATCGATTCGCAGCACAGCATCTGGAGGGGGCACTGCACCAGCAGGCCGTCAGCAACTCCAGGTCCAGCGAACAGTCGTGAGAGCGCAGGCAGCGGCTGAGAAAGTTGCCCAATGATTGACTTTGACTCGGCCGTTCATCCTTCTCCTCCACATCCTCCTCCTCCTCCTCCTCCTCCTTCTCTTCCTCCTCCTCCCGATTGCCTTGACTTGTTTTCGTGCGTTTGCGTCTTGCAAGCCCTCAATTTTTGCGATTCAATCGATCTGCCACGAATGGAATCATTAGATGAATCTGCTGACAGCGGAGCTGCAATCGGGCACAATGCTCCGCTTCAAGCCAGCCCCAATAAAACCGAAACGGCACTGCACAGGTCGCACAGGATCGCAGTGGTCATGGTCGTGTTCCTGTCGTCGACTCGGCCCTTGGCCCTGGGCCTTCCATGGGTGGCCTGGCATGCTAACGCTGGCTGGTCGGACATCGCGCCCGACGCCTCTCAAGCACGCCTTCAGTCTCGGCACCATCCTCTGTCATACCGCTGAACAGCATTCCCAGCGTTCGCAGTCGATTTTCCTGCACAAGGGAGTTCTCGCCGTGTGTTGGAGGCACACGTGAACAAACGAGGCTGACGTTACAAATGCTCGGTGTTCTTCATCCCGTCAGCTGGCTTGCACTAATCCTTGGGTCCTCGGCTCTTCAGGCCAGAGCCTTGAGCGCCGCTCCTTCTCCTCCTCCTCCTCCTTCTCCTGCTCCTCCTCCTCCTCCTCTTCTTTCTCCTTTCCCCTCTCCCGCGTACGCAAGTGCGTAAGTGCGCGCGCGGGACCTCGCGCGGGGGAGTCTTTGGGGGGGCAAGGATAATGGGGAGGAGGCGAGGGGGGAGGGCGGAGAGGATGAGGAGCACGACAAATATTAGGACATGGGAGAAGATGAGGAGGAGGAGGAAGAAGAGGAGCAGGAGGGGGAGCAGGAAGACCGATTGACCCAGGGAGGGTCCTGGTGGATTCCCGCTGCGGCCCATGCTGTATTCGGCCAAGCGCGTGGGCGCTTTCGATGTTGGCCCGCGCCTCAGAAAGGGGGAGGGGGGCGCACGATGCCGTCCGCACTCCGTTCCTCGCTCGCTCATTCGTCTTCCCTCCGTCGATCCTCCCTTCTCCTCCCCCCCTCTCTCCGTCTCACCTCCATCCCCCCTCCCACCTCCTGCTCCCTCTCTCCCCGTTTCTCCTCTCTCCTCCCTCTCTTCTCCCTCCTCCTCTCCACCGCAGCCCCGCAGAGTGCTCCTCACCTGGAGGTGCGTGGCCGCGAGGGCTGGGCGCAAGGGCTCACAGTCCGAAGCGTGCCCTGGAGGGGTGGGCATGCCCCATGTCTAGGCTTTCTAGATGGGGTCGGAGCAGATGGGGGTCGGGCCCCATCTGCTCGGACCCCTGTCTGAGATGCCCCCACCATGCTCGCCCCGCACGCCGAGGGACTTCGCCTCGGCACGCACACGCAGCCTGTCGTGGCCTCTGAGTGTGGCTCCCCCGCCCCCGCCCCGGCCTCTCCGGCCGTCCCTCGCCTCGCGCGTCCCCCCTTCCCTGTGCCTCGCTGTGCTCCGGCGCGCCCCGCCGCTGCTCGACCGCCGCATGAACCTCCTCACCCCCTCCTCCTCCTCCTCCTCCTCCTCCTCCTCCGCCTCCTCCTCCTCCTCCTCCTCCTCCTCCTCCTCCTCCTCCTCCTACTCCTCCTCCTCCTCCTCCTCCCCCTCCTCCGATTCCCCGCCCCCCTCCCCTCTTCCTCCCCCTCCTCCTCTTCCTCCTCCTCCTCGTCTTGCGGCCGCTGACTAAAAAACGCAGGCCCCATCGGGAAACTTCTCTCAGCACGAAGGTGGCAGGCGCCATTCCCTTGGGTGCCAACGGCAGGGTGCACCTCAAAGAAAGGACGAGAAAGACGGCGAGATGAGAAGTCAGAGGCAGTGATCGGGGGGCATGTAGGTTCAGGGGGGGGACGCATCGACTAGTAATCGCCCGTTGATCGCCAATACGGGCCCGATAGCCCCGCCCCGCCAACGGCCGTGAGGATTCGTTGTCGGGGGCCTGCCGTTTTGTCTATTGGCGATGTCTCGCCGATTTCAGGTCGATGGTTCCCCCCCGGAAATGGTCCCTCCGTACCCTCTGCCCTCCAGGGATCGGGAGAGCACAGGGAGGTGGAGCAGATGGGTGCGCGGCCGTGGGGTGTGCGCCACTCGGCGTTTGGCGGTCACGCGCCCCTCGGAGGCAAGGGGCGAGGAAGGGAAAAACAAGAAGAAACATAGCAGGACCGGGAACTGACACGAGGTCAGCTTCTTCGCGACAGCCAGCACGATTTCGGAGCTGAGGGAAACGTTCTGAACTTGAGGAGGAAACGCTGCAGTGGACACGGGCCCAAATAGGGCGAGCAGCTGGCAGAGGGTACGTTGTCAACGTTGCCTACCTCCTCCAGTACAGGCTTTACCGAGCGGTTCCCGTCGTGGCCTTGCCATGTTCGCGTCGCGTGTAAAGCCCATGATGCGAAGCATGCGCCGTGCCATGCCCGCGCCGTGCTTAGATTTCAGGCACCCTGCGCCTTCCCGCGCAGCGTTGCTGTCCAGGGGCCCCATGTCGGTGTAATCGTGCAATTCGTTGCATGAGCGGCGAAATAACGAAGCTCAGATAGTACATGGGCGGGAAGGGCTGAATCGGCTGCGCGTGGGAGTGACCCTTCGCTGGAGTGACATTTGGGCGCGGGTCCAGTGGAGTATTCCCAGAACTGGCTGGCGTGCTTGGATTTGGCCCCTCCCCCGCGGTTTCTTAAAGCCGTGCACGAAAGGTCATTCTTGCCAAGGGTCAGGTGAGCGGTGGGTCCGTCCATCTGTTGCGGTGCCCTCCTCGGTCCCTCTCCTTGCTGTGCCGCGGTGTGGCCAGAAAACCGAGGCGCTGCGCCGGTGGAGGACGCGCTGGACGTCGAGCTCAAGGGCCTGCAGGTTGCGGGCTGCTTCAGAGCAGAGTGCGCCATCCCGACCGCTGGCTCGATGCGGCACCGTGCTTGCAGTGCAGGCGCAGTGTGTTTTTATGTATGCTTGTCCTTCCAGGGTTTTTCGGCATTCGGCCTGAGGGCTCCTTCTGGCCTCTCGATGGCCTCGATCTGATGGCCTCGATGGCCTCGGCATGGGTAGGGTCCTGAGGCCTTGATGGCCCATCTGGGTCTGCGGAGGGCCCCTGGCCCCTCTTCAGCCCTGTCGCTGGCCTTCGTCAGGGCTGGTCAAGCCCTGGCGATGTGACAAAAGGTGCTTTCCCATGGCCTTCCTCCAGCTGTTTTTTACACGATACTTGTGTAAAGCTCCTGTCGCCGTCGTTGTTGGATGTCGTCCTTGGGAATGCGTTGGGCGTGGTGTGTGTCTCTCTCTCTCTCTCTATGTGTGTGTATGTTTGTGCGCGTGGGGGTGGTTGGAACTGGAGGGATCGTGTCAGGGAGCGTCAACTGACTGCCTCATCAATTCTTGCCAGGCCCCTCCTAGGCCCAGGATCGGCCCGGCTATTTTCGGTGAGGTGGCCAGTTGACGCCCCCCGATGGGGGCTATGAGATCGAGGGGGGGAGTGAGCATGGGTAGCGGAGGGGGAGGGGGTGGAGAGGTATGGGAAGGGGAGACGGGGGGGCAGAGGAGCGAAAGGGGGGACGTCTGCGTACCGTGCGTCCCTCCCCTTCTCTTTTTCGCTCCCCTTTTCGCATCTGCCTCCCCTTCCTCCCCTCTCGTTATCCCTCACCAGGCGGATCACCATCTCGCCCCTCGTATCCCTTCCCCTTCCTCTCTCTTTTCCTCGCCCTCTTCTTCGTGCTCCCTCCCGTGTTCGTCTTCTCTTCGTCGTGGTCAATGTTGTCTTCGTCGCCGTCTTCTTCGTCCGCTTCTTTTTCCTCCTCGTACTCCTCTCCGTCCCCTGAGATCGGACGTCACAAAAAATGCGACGTCGCAGAGAACTCGACCAGAGCCCTGGACCCCATCTTCCTGCGGCACTTTGCGGGCTAGATCGGTCCGTGATGGTCCTGGGACCCGAGACCGGGCAGCATTGTCCATTCCGCACAACGTGCGACGTCCAGATCTCAGGGTCGCCGTCGTCGTCCTCGTCGTCGTCCTCGTCGTCGTCGTCGTCGCCCTCGTCGCCAGGCGCAGTACCACCGGGAGGGCATCGCTGTGGAGACTCCCTGCAGGCGCCCGCACCCGGGCGGCGCCCAGCAGCCCGACGGCGGCGGGAGAGGAGGCCCGCGGCCGCCTCTGCCTGGGGAGGGGGAGACCGCGGTGATGATGAGGATAAGGAGGAGGATGAGGATGAGGAGGAGGAGGAGGAGGATGAGGATGAGGATGAGGGGGAGGCTGAGGCTGAGGGGGAGGCTGAGGCTGAGGATGAGGATGAGGATGAGGATGATAATGAAGATGAGGATGAGGATGAGGATGAGGATGGTGGTGGTGGTGGTGATGGTGGTGGTGGTGGTGGTGGTGATGATGGTGGTGGTGGTGGTTATGGTGATGATGATGGTGTGGTGGTGGTGGGTGGTGGTGATGCTGAGCATGGTGGTAACTATGGTTGTGCTCATGATGATACTGACGGTGATGACGAGTCCCACTTCGGTGCCATTGGCCCCCTTCTTGTCTTTTGTGTTCGTATGGCTGTGCATGGCTCAAGCGTCTTGGCTCAAGGGTAGCAACTGGCTCAAGCTCAAGGTCACATATCCCATTACATTACATCCTTTGCGCTGTACCCATTACTCTGTGTCTCGATTTCCCTTCCGGTGTTCTCTTGACTGGTGACATGAAGCGTTACGACATTGGCACTCCTCTCGGTGGTGAGCGGAAGCAGACCCGCACCGAATCCCCCCTGCAGCAAATGGACGGCTTGGACGATGACGACCGTCCGGCGGCTGCCTCAGGCGAGGTGGAGGCGACCATGATGTACATGATGCAGGCAATGATGAAGGACATGAAAGACCTCAGGAAGGAGGTGCGGGGCATGGCTCGCGAGAGCAGGGAGGCCCTGAATGAGGCGAAGCATGCGAAGGAGATGGCCACGTCCGCGAAGCAGGCCGCAGTGGAGACGAGCTTGACCGTCAGCAGCGTGGAAGACAAGGTCAACAAGCTCCAGGAGACGTCCATCACCAAAGATGACGTGGCGAAGATGATCGAGGAGACTTTGTCGCAGTGCATGACTCCGAGAAACGTAGCTTCAACGTCCAATCCATCATCTGCCGTTGCTGTCATTGGGAACGTGCCCAACGCGACGACCTTTGATGAGGCAGCTAAGTGGGCTATTACCTTATGTACTGATTTCAATGTCCCGGCTCCCACGCCCAGCTACATGTTCTGCAAGAGTGAGTTCAAGGGCGTGTTTTTCATCAAATTCGGGTCCGTTTCAGAGCGCCAGGTGTTCCTCGATACGGTCGACACTTTCGCGAAGAGGCAGCCCGGGAGTTTAGGAAGCACCGTCTGGGCTAAGCCGGACTTCCCCATCGACATCCGCACGCAGCGCGGGGTCCTCTTCGGGTTGCGCCGGATGCTGGCGAAGTGGGGGTTTAACAAGGCGTGCATCAAGGTCAACACGGCCGATTTCTCACTGACGGTTGCAGGGGCGGTGGTGGCCAAGACGGTGGTGAAGGATTTCCGTCTCGAGCTGAAGTGGGTCGACCGGGAATGGGGGAAGTGGGATGCATTGCAGTCGTCAGGTGAGCTCTCCGAGATCACCACGGCGGCCCAGGCGAAGCTCGAGAGGGCGAAAGCATTCAGCGAGAGTAAAGGCAAGGGGAAGGGGGGTGGCTCCATGTGGGGGCCACGGCGGTGCGCAGACAGACAAAAGGTTTCAGTTTCACCCCTCGCGGCGGAGAGCCGCGAGGACGCGGACATATTCAATATGGGCCGTGACAGTTTTGTACGTGTTGGTTCTTGGAACGTTGAGGGTATGACCGAGTTGAAATTAGTTGAGATTTGCAATGACATGAGTTCGCAGTCCGTCGATATCATGTGCCTACAGGGGACACGCAAGCCGAATTCCGATCATTATGACACCGAAGACGGCTACTCGGTGGTATTGTCAGGCACGGCAGGGGCGCATCCCGAATGGGCTGGTGTAGGTTTTGTTATCGCTCCAAGTTTTCGTCCGCGAGTGTGCGGTTACTGGCAGCTGGACAGCCGCATTGCCTCCATCAAGATCCGCGCCGGCGCTGGGCGGCTCGCGCTATGCACTGTGTACGCCCCGCACAACGACAGGCCGACCGATGAGAAGCTGAGCTTTTACGACCGCCTACACCGTCATTTGGCGGCACTCCCTGGTTATGGCCATCGGCTGGCGTTCGGCGACTGGAACGCCAGACTTGGTGGAAGACGTGCTGGAGAGGAGGGCATTATGGGCGAGCATTCGTTCGGCCTGGAGGCGGTGAAGAAAGCAGAGGTCCCAAACCGTGATTTGTTCATGGAGCTATGTGCGGATTCTGACTTCATCGTCGCGAACACCGTTTTCAATCTCCCACCAGAGTTCAAGGCAACATACCACGAGCCTTGTGTCCGGCCTGGTGGCCCCATCACGGCTAACGGTTACAACGCCCTCCATTTGCTTGTGGTCCCAGCGCCTCTGGAGAGAAACCTAATGGACATGCGGAGTGACACGACGAGCACCCTCGCATCTCATCATTACCCAGTGTTGGCAAAGTTCATGACCGGCGAGACAGAGCCCAGACAGGAGACGAAGCAGAGGCGCAAGCGTAAAGATTGGAGGGAGCTCCTGTCACCTGCTGGACGGAAGTCTTTGTCGCAGGAGGTTTCACGATTGACTATGCCGTTGTCTCGCTGTGGCTCTCTGTCCCAGCGCTGGCAAGCTACTTCGAGCTCTGTTTGGGCTGCTGTGGAGGCCGTCGTGCCAGACATGGTGCGCGCGCCGAACAAGCCGTGGATCACCCAGCGCACGCTGTCTCTGTTGGATGACCGGCGGCAGGCACGCGTCGACGGAGATTGGGAAGCAGAACTCCTTTTGAGGAAGTCTGTCAAACGATCTGCAAAGCAAGATCTTGCCAGATAGTTGGAAGATCTTACTGCTTCTGGCGACTGGAGTTGCATCAAAAACATCACGAAGCCGAAAGTGAGACCTCAAGGGTGGTTGAATAACAGCGCGGGCGCCCCCGTCGCGACAGACGAGCGTGCAGAGGCGTTCGCAGAACATCTCAACACGATCCAGTGGCATGTGCGACACGTCACTCTTACGCCGAATACGGAGGACGTTATACACCCTCGCTTGGATATCAATTTGGGCATGTTCACTCCGGAAAGCTTTGCAACGCATGCGTTCTGGGAAAATTTGCGAACCTGAAGACATCCCAGCAGAGGTGTACAAGGCGCTGGCCGACGAGCCTGGGCAATTGCAGTGGCTGTTAGCCATATGTAACGAAGCGTGGAACAGCAAGGAAGTCCCACATTCATGGTGCGCTTCAAAAGTATGCCTGCTATACCAGAAGGGGGGCCCTGCCAATTGCGACAACTATCGCCCCTTATCTTTGCAGTGCGTCGCAATGAAAGTCTTCTCCGCGATGTTGAAGGCAAGGCTGCTGGACGCTGGCATCGACGACAGGTTGTGGCGAACCCAATTTGGCTTCCGGGCTGGGTGCAGTGCGGAACACGCCATTTACGCAGCCAGGCGCAACATAGAATTGGCGAGGGCGAAGAAAAATGGCTCTGTTACTCTCGTCGCCCTGGACTGGAAGAAAGCGTTCGACAGCATCCACATTGACAGCTTGCTGGGCGCGCTCAGGAGGCTAGGGATCCCAGAAGAGTTTCTGGCAATGATACGCGTGATGATGACTGAGAGGCTGTTTGTCGTCAGCGAATGCGGTGGCGATTCTGCTCCGAGGCCGCAGCTGTCCGGCATCTCTCAAGGGTGCACGCTCGGCCCACTTCTGTTTATCCTCGTAATGGCAGTGCTACTTCACGACGCTGTCGGCCTCTTGGAAGGTGGAGCGAAGGATGCTTACGCGAAGGGGGACTTGTGCGAGTGCGTCTACGCGGACGGCACCTTGCTTATTGGGACAAATGACGCATCCTTGAATGAGTACTTGAGAGCAATTTCTGACGCGGGTCGCAGGTACGGCATGGAGCTGCACTGGGACAAGTTCCAGGTCCTTGCCGCGGGGGCGAAAGGAGACGTTTGTGCACCCGATGGCACGGCGCTCAAGCAAGTCAAGCAGCTTCAGTACTTAGGTGCGCATCTGTCAGCCGACGCAGACGCAGGGCCTGAACTGGGGCGCAAGATCGGCGAAGCAAAAAGGGTGTTTTCGTCGCTCTGACTTTGACTCTCCTCTCCTCTCTGACTTGGAGACGCAAGTTACGCATTTTCTCTTCAGTGGTGGAATCGAAATTGCTTTACGGGCTCGCTGGGGCATGCTTGAACAAAGCCCAAACACGGCGTCTGGACGGCTTCCAGAACAGGTGCCTCAGAAAGATCATTGGCATCAAGCCGTCATGGTTGTCCAGAGTACCAAACGCAGAAGTGCTGAGGCTTGCGCAGCACACGGGTGCCAGTACCCTGCTACTATACCGGCAGATGCTTCTGTTCGGCGACGTGCTGCGCTCAAGTGAGAACAGCTTGCTTCGCCGCACCACGTTCGCGCCAAACTCTTTCACGCCGGCGACTGCTGCCGGAGTGAGGCGCAGAGGCGCGCCGAGCAGAGAGTTCGCTCCCATCATGTTGAAGCAATCCTTAGGAATTTTCGGCAGTGTTCACGCGACGGTAGACGCAGCGCAGTCCGTATCGGGCTGGAAGCGCACGCTGCGCCATCACATTCTCTCAATGTGATTCTCCAAGTGTTTTGTCTATTGCATTTTCCGCGCCCTGTCTGTCCACGCACCGCCTGGTGTACGACTCGGAAGGAAGGATGGCTGTGCATGAGCTTTCACGCCTGTAACGCTCCAGCCACGCTTTGCAAGCAAGACAGGAATCAGCCAGAGAGAACTCCTCGAGCCCTGCCCCGAGCTCCGGACCCACCAAGCCTCGGAGGCGGCGTGCGGCTGTCAAGACCGAGGCGCCCAGAAGCATAACGGGGCGCTGGGGCCGCCCCTCGGGGCCTGCCTGAACCCCGCGGCCGACCCCGCCAACCGACTCGCGAGGCACGGCCAGCTGGAGAACCCTGCTAAAGTCAAGTCGCAAGGGCCTTGGAGGGCCAGGTTGGCGTTTTCGAGCGGGGTGGCCAGCGACAGTCGCACAGGATGGGCCGAAGGGGCAAGGGTAACCTGAGCGAACGCAAAGTAAACCATTAAGCAACGCAGTTCAAGCCTCGAAGTGCTGTGGGGCCCATTTCCAAGGTGTTGGGCCAAATTTGAAGTTATGGGGTGGTCCAGCTCCCGGCGCCCCCATCAGAGGCCACTGAGGGCGCCGAACGAGGCCCCCAGGATGCCCAGTCAGGGGGCCCTCTAGCACGCCTTCAGGAGGCTCTCGCTGCCGATTCTGGAGGGCCCCCATGGTCCCAGTGCTCGAGTGCGTCGGGGGCGCACTCGGACATTCTCTGGATGCAGATCGGAGGCCCGAGCCCTCTGTGCCCTACTGGAAGCCATTGACAGCTTTTAGAGCCATCTCCTTGCCCTTGCTGCCGCGCGCGCCATTGCCCAATGGGGGTGGGGGGGTGGGGGCATCGCACTGTGCAGCGCAACAGTCCGGGGGCGGAGATGAATACCAATAAAGTAGAAAGGGGATGAGGGGTGAGGAGATGAGGAGGGAGGGGAAGAGGAACCATGATGAGGGAGGAGCGTGACTGATCTGCACCAGTCGCCCCGCGCGCGGGCCCGCACAAATGCGGTCCGCGCGCATGAGGCACCGCCCGCTGCTGCTCCTCCTCCTCCTCCTCCTCCTCCTCCCCCTCCTCCCCCTCCTCCCCCTCCTCCTCCTCCTCCTCCTCCTCCTCCTCCTCATCCTCCTCCTCATCCTCATCCTGATCCTCCTCCTCTTCCCCATCCCCACCCCTTCAGCGCTCTCCCATGGCGCCCATTCTCTGAGGCGTCATCGCACCCGTCATCTGCGATGACGTGAACTATGACGGGTGACCCCGCACAACGGTCGTCCACCCACGCCCGCGCGTTGCGCGGGCCGAGGCACGTCGGTGCGGGGTCGCCCGTCGTTGCCCACGTCGGTTCGCAAATCGCGGGTGAGATGACGTCAAGCGTAGCGTGTGTCTCACGTGCACGATGGCACCACATAGATTGCACCACGTCGATTGCACCACCGAGTACATAACAGCGTATCCAGTTGACGTGGTTTGGGGTCAAAGCTGGTTGCAACACAATACGCTCAAGTCTTGGCTGATCTACCCGACGCCCTACGTCGACACCCTACCCGACGCCATACGTCGACGCCCTACGCGATGCACGCGCCGCGTGACCCGCCGCCAGGGCTAGCCGATGATAAGGTTTAGGGTCAGCGCAGCATGGAACGCATTCAAACCCTGAACCCTAAGACCCTGGATGAGAACATGCGGCTATCAAATGATGATGATGGTGATGGTGCTGATGACGATGATGGTAATGATGTTGCTGATGATGTTGCTTTTGATGTTGATGATGCTGGCCTTCTTCCTTCTTGCGCTACCTTCAATCGCTTGTTTCAGGTTCCAGCGAGTTCCAGAAGAACGCAACTACACTATGAAACATCGTTTTTGTGTTCTCTCCTGTTTCCGCACCATCACCATCACGCCACTATCGTCGCCAGTATTGCACCAGAGTGATGTATTGCCACTGCATCTCTACGACGTATCTTCTTAGCTGAGGACCTGCCTGGGGGATGCGGGGAGGAGCGAGGGGTTGCGATCGCTCGCTCCTTTCCGCGTCCCCCAGGCAGGTCCTCAACGACCAGCTAAGAAAATACGTCCTAGAGATGCAGTGGCAGCACAGCACTCTGGTGCAATATTGGCGATGATCGTGACGTGATGGTGATGGTGATGGTGATGGTGATGATGACGGTGATTATGATGATGACGAGGGTGAAGGCTGTGATGGCGGCGGGAAACGGAGAGAACGAATGATGTCTCATAATGTGTTGTTTGTTTGCGTTCTTCTGGAACTCGCTTGAACCTCAAACAATTCATTATAACAATTGGAAACCTTACGCGGTTCAAGATAACTCAGCGTTTGAGGTAGCGCAAAAGGGTGGAAGGTCAGCACAGAAGGTCTGGAAGAAAGACGTTGAGGGTTAGACGTCAAGGTAGAGGTCAGATTGAGGGGGCCGAACTATCATTCACTGTCTCTGGCTGCGTGGCTGCAGTGGGAGTCCGCGATGCGGATTTGTTTGTTGCTGTTTGTTTGTTTCTTTGTCTGTGCGTTTGTCTGTTTGTCTGTATGTCTGTCAGTCTGTTTGTCTGTTTGTTTGCTTGTTGTTTCTTGTTTGGCGTCGTCCCCCCCGCGACCCGGCCCGCGACCCGGCCCGCGACGCACCCCGCGACCTGCCCGCGACCCACCCTCGACCAACCCGCGACCCACCCCGCGACCCACCCCGCGATCCACCCGCGACCCACCCCGCGATCCGCCCGCGACCCACCCGCGACCCACCCGCGACCCGCCCTCGACCCGACCGCGACGCGACCCGCGACCCACCCGCGACCCACCTGCGCTACCGACCCGCGACGCATCCCTCGACACACCTACATTGCTTTAGCGAAAAAAACGCCGCCTGCGGCTAGGGCGCTATATAATTTGTAAACATTAGTTGCAAGAGGCGGGGTGTCTTCAGAGCCTCGAAAGCAGTATACGTCCCCGCCGCCCCCACCACTCGCATCCGCGATTGCGGGGGTTCCGTACATGTGTGTATGTATGTCTGTATGTCTGAAAGAGCGTGTTCTACCGCTGCTGGCGGAAAACCGGGGGGGGTCACTACCGGTTCGAACCCCTCCCCCCCCCCCTCCGGAAAACCGGGGGGGGTCACTACCGGTTCGAACCCCTCCCCCCCCCCAGCTCATCATGAAAAGGGGGGGGGGTCACTACCGGTTCGAACCCCCCCCCCCCTCCGGATCCGGAAAACCGGGGGGGGTCACTACCGGTTCGAACCCCCCCCCCCCTCGAAAACCGAGTGGGGGTGCGGACAGTGGTGGGGACGGTGTTGGTGGGGACAGTGGTGAGGGGATAGCGGGACAGTGGTGGGGACAGTGGGACAGTGGGACAGTGGTGGGGACGGTAGTGGTGGGGACAGTGGTGGGGACAATGGTGGGAACAGGGGGGGACAGTGGACAGTGGTGGTGACGGTGGTGGTGGGGACAGTGGTGTGGGGACAATGGGAATGAGGTGGAAACAGTGGGACAGTGGAGGGTACAATGGTGGTGGGGACAGTGGTGAAGGCGGTGGCGAGGACGGCGGTGGGACAATGGGACAGAGGTACAGTGGGGACAGTGGTGGGGACAGTGGGGACAGTGGTGGGAACAGTGGGACAGCTCAGTGGGACAGCGGAGGAGTCAGTGGGACAGTGGGGACAGTGGGGATAGTCGGGCAGTGGTTGGGGCCGTGGAGACAGTGGGGAGAGTGGAACCGTGGTGGGAACAGTTCTGGGGACAGCGGGGACAGTGCGACAGTGGTGGGGCCACTGGTGGGGACAGTAGGGGCGGTGGTGGAACCAGTGGGGACAGCGGTGGTGAGGACAGTGGTGCTGGGAACACCAGTGGGGGATGTGATGCGGACGGTGGTGGGGACCGGGAGTCGTTTGCTGGCGGTGAGTAGGGGGGAGGGGGGGGGGGGGTTCGAACCGGTAGTGACCCCCCCCGGTTTTCCGGCGGAGGGGGGGGGGGGGGGGGGGGGAGGGGTTCGGGGGGAGGGGGGGGGGGGGGGGGGGGGGGGGGGGTTTGCCGGGGGGGGGGGGGGGGGGGGGGGGGAGGGGTTCCAGCAGGGGGGGGGGGGATTTTCGGAGGGGGGGGGGGGCGACCCCCGGGTTCCGGAGGAAAAGGTTGGCAATTTTCCACAGTAAAGCGGCGGTGGATCACGCTCTCTCGTATGTCTGTATGTCTGTATGTCTGTATGTCGGTATGTATGTATGTATGCATGCATGCATGCATGCATGCATGCATGCATGTCTGTCTGTCTGTCTGTCTGTCTGTCTGTCTGTATGTATGTATGTATGTATGTATGTATGTATGTATGTGTGTATCGTAGCACTCCGCATATGCGGATAAGAGTGAAGGGGTGGTGGGGGACGTCGGCATATTGCAAGACTCTGGAGAAGCCCGCCGCAGGCGCCGAAGTTTCACAAATTATCCAACGAGCCCGCTGCAGGCGCCGATTTTTTCGTTAAACCAATGTGGGTCGGTCGCGGGTGGGTCGCAAATGGGTCGCGGGTGGGTCGGAGTTGTGTCGCGTGTGGGTCGCGGGTGTAGACAGCAGAAAATCCACCCCATAATGATCACCCCAAGCGAAGCTGTGTAGTAGAAGACACAAGGAACTCATCGAACAGGGCAGGGCTGTTTAGTCAACGCCCAGGGCCGTTTATTAAACATCAATTGTCGGGTCCGGGTGGTTTTTCCTCTCTTGAGGGTGGGTCGCGGGGTGGGTCGCGGGTGGGTCGCGGGCGGGTCGCGGGTGGGTCGCGGATGGGTCGCGGGGTGGGTCGTGGGGTGGGTCGCGGGGTGGGTCGTGGGTGGGTCGCGGGTGGGTCGCGGGTGGGTCGCGGGTGGGTCGCGGGGTGGGTCGCGGGTGGGTCGCCTGTGGGACGACGACAACAAACAACAACAACAACAACAACAACAACAACAACAACAACAACAACAATCATTTAAGACTGGGGACACTCCGTTCTCACCAGTGCCAGGGTTTTCATAGGAGGCGGGCAATACCCCCACTTTGTGGGGGGGCCGGTTCAAGCTCTACCAAATTTCCAAACGACTCTTCGCCACCACCCACACCCAGCTTCCCGCCCTATGACGTTCGGACACTTCACTTCGTGGCATGCGGACGACCGTGGCTACTATTCAGGGCCCCGCGGCCGACGACGACGGCGTGCGCGCGCGAAGAAAAAACGAATGTGTCCCGCATGGTATTATTTGACAGGGATGATGGCCCTGGCAGGTGCGCAACCGTTGTCGCAGAAGTTCGAAAAAGTTGCTCGCAAAAGCCCGTTTGACAGAAATGTTTAAAAAGTGTTGGGTTTCCTACGAATCCGCAAGAGCGCGCGGGATGAGATTTTGACATTTTTTTGTTGAAGAACCATTGGTTTTTTGATGTTTTTATGTTAAAATCGCTGCGAACACTAAGGTTTTGGAAGGATTTCGTCTTGCGCGCGCGAATGTCCACTTTACCTTATTTTTTGCAAGGGATTCTTGAAATTTGATTATATTAGAACAAGAAATGTCATTTTCTATTGTTTTTTGCAAGGGAAAGCGGATTACAACAAAACAACCGGATCCTGTACACACCCTCTTTTCTGAGGCTTCCTCACGAAAATGATGAAAATGTAGCTGCGGCCTAGGCGGCGCAGGGGGGGCGCGCACCAGGGGGCCCAACAATAATTATTCTTTAGAATAAATAATGTTCAACAACAACAACAACAACAACCACACCACCACCAACAACAACAACAACTTCAACAACAACAACAATAACAACAATAACAACAACAACAGCAACAACAGCAGCAATCACAACAACAACAGCAACACCAACACCAGCAACAACAACACCACCAACAACAACAGCAACAATACCATCAACAACAACAGCAGCAACAACAACAACGCAACACGCACACTCCTCACCACGAATTCTTTATTCAGCCACGCATGCAGGGACAATGACTTACCGTTCGCCCTCCTCACTCTGATGCATGTATGCAAACATGTATGCGCGTATGCATATAATTTTGCATGTATGTGTATGTATGTATGTGTGTAGGTTTATATGTATGTACATACGTATGCATGTATGCATGCATATATACATGTGTATGTGTGAGAGTGTGTGTATATATGTATGTATTTATGAATATGTGTGTGTATGTATATCTGTCCTTTTGTCTGTCTGTATGTCTGTCTGTCCGTCTGTCTGTCTGTATGTATGTTTGTGTATGTGTATGTGTATGTGTATGTATATGTATATGTACATGTATATGTAGATGTACATGTATATGTATTTGTATTTGTAGTTGTATGTGTATTTGTATTTGCATATGTATATATGTAATTCTAGGTGTGTGTGTGTGTATGGGTATGGGGGTCCTGGGGCCCCCAAGGTGCACTGAATTGTCTTCTGGCCGTTTCGGGCCCGGCGGGTGGGCGCCAAACCACGTCAAAGGGGGCCGAGAGATGTCCAAGGAATGCGCCAGGATGGCCCAAGAGCGCTCCAAGAGAACCCCAAGACCGCACAAGAGCGCTTCATAATTGGTCCAACATGGTTCGAAGACAGCCCAAGAGGGCATCAAGACGGCCAAGAAATGGACTCCCACGAAGCACCCGGGAAACGAAACAAGTAGGTGTTTCCATGGTTTTTGAAGGTTTGTCATGTTCTCGCTGACTCGTGCTTTCGACGGTCCAAGACAGCCCACGAGGATCCTGAAATCAGCTCAAGACGGCCCAAGAGGCACCCCAAGAGGGCGCCACGACTGCGCAAGAGAGTCCCAAGACGGCCCAAGAGTGCCCCAAGACGGCCCAAGAGGTGCCCCAAAGGGGGAACACGAACCAACAATTCGAGCCTTCCGCGCTAAGAGGCCTCCAGGAGGCCCCAAGAGGCGCCCAACAGAGCACACGTGGCCCCGTAGAGGCCCCACGAGGCCCCAAAGGGGCCCAAAAAGACGCCCCACCAGCCCCCCAAACGGCCCCCAAGAGGCCTCCAAAGCTGCCTTCAAAATGCCCCCAGGAAGCTCCCCACGAATTCCAAACGAATCTCCAAGAGGCCTCTAACCCACAACCCAGGCACGCTGGCGTGATGTGGCGAAGGCAGCTATCGGGAACGCGAACCGAGATCTTCGCCCCAGGAACCCCCCAGGAGGGGTCAAGAGGTCCCCAAGAAGCTTGGCGACAGATCCCCAATCGACCAGTCGACGAGAGCAGAGGAGGAGGCATGAGGAAGAGGCAGGACGAAACAGAGAATGTTGATCTCATTATTAATGGCCGCCTGGTTGTCTCAATGCGGTCAGCACTCGACCATCTAGACCCTGAGCGCGCGCGAAGGAGGAGGAACAAAAAGGCGGAGGAGGAGGAGGAGGAGTAAGAGAAGGAGGACGAGGAGGAGGACGAGGAGGAGGAGGAGGAAGCCATTTGGCCTCCAGAGGGCCAGCCGATCCCGATCGATCCATCGGGGTCGATCGGCGCCTGCCGCCCGCTCGATCGCGGTGGCAGGGCGCATCGCGCATCGGCCAGCCCCCGAGGCCGGGCTCGCGCGCGCCGCGCGCCATCACCTGCGGCAGGGGGCCATCCGTGCCTCCCTGCTCCCTACCGCAGGCCGCGGCGCTGGCGGCCGCGCCGCGGCCCAAGCACCCCAGCGGCGGGACGACGCCGCGGCATCGGCGAGGAGGAGGCCCAGAAGGAGCAGCCCACCGCCGCGAGCGGGATCAGAGAGCCCAGGACAGGCTCCTGCTCCGCTTGCGCGCCGCGGCTGAGCGCCTGGCCGCCCACCACTCTGCCCAGCCAGCGATGGATCGAGACGGGAAGGGCAGAGGCAACGGTGGGCGCGGAGGCAAAGGCCACGCCCAGGAGGAGGCGGCACCAGCAGCGGCGCCACCATGGCGCCAGGAGCGATGGCATGGCGCGGGCTGGCGAGACCAGCAATGGAGCGCCGAACCAGCAAGTGAGGATCCGCCATGGAGCAGGGAGCCGTCTCGGCCACGGCGCACTGGCCAGGCCAGTCCTCGTTGCTGGCAGCAGCAGCAGCAGCGGCCCAGCCAGCCCCCTTGGCAGCAGCAGCAACAGCAGCAGCAGCCCAGGGCGAACAAGGGTGGCCAAGCCAGCTCCAGCAAAGCGGACCAGCGTGCTCAGAAGGTCATTGACTCTGTGGCGGCCTGCACGCTGGACGAGGCCACCGCCCACCCCAAGTGGCAGGCGCCCCCGGCCGACCGTGCGGGCATCCAGAAATTTCTGAGCGGCGCTGACCAGAGGCCGAGGAAGCTTGGCGACCTGGTCATCGCCAAGCAGGCGGCGGGTGACAGCACGAAGGAGCAGCTGATGGAGATTGCGGTCATCAAGTACCAGAAGCTGGTCACGAGGAGGCCGCGAACGACCAGCTGCAGGTGCTCAGCGAAAGGCGCAAGACCCTCAAGCTGGAAGTCACCGCGCTCGAGACCAAGATGAACGAGATGCGGGGCGACCTCAAAGCCAGGCAGCAGGAGCTCAGGCAGATCGAGTCCAACATCGCCGACGTACGTGCAGTGCTCGCCGACGTGGGCGCGGCGGACGACGAGGGCGACTGGGACACGGGCGGGTTCGGCTTGGCGCCGAGCTGGGATACGTTCCACATGGCCGTGATCGACGGGCGCCGGAGCAGCGAGGCTCCTGGGGGCGGACCTCCAGCTTGGCCAGCGGGGGCGCCTGGGCGCGCGCCACGCTCAAGAGCCAGCTCGGCAGGCAGCGCAACCAGAGGCTTCGCCGACCAGGCGGCCAAGGCGAACGCGGAGCGAGCGCATCAACAGCATCGCCATGCCGAAGCCGAGCAGGAGTTCGCTGCTGAGCTGGCGGAAGTCAGGGGGGTCGCCCGCGAGCAGGCACTCCGCCACAACGCCGAGCAGGCGAAGCTCAGGCTGGCCCTGAAGGGGGAGTCAGAGCAGCTGCAGCGCGCCACCGAGGCGGAGAACGTAGCGCAGCAGCTGCAGCAGCAGCAACACAAGGCTCTCCGGCACGAACTCAAGAAGCAGCAATCTGAGCAGCTCGAGTTCGCGACCCAGATGGAGGCCAGGTAGCTCAGCCATGACGCAGCATTCAGCCACGTCAAGTCTGAGGCCGAGGCGGCGACCCAACGTGCAATGCACCTACGAGAGCAGCTCGAATGTGCCCGTGCGGAGCACCGCGCACAGCCACAGCCCCAGGATAAGGCCTACCAAGACCTAGTGCGGGCACGAGCCGAGGCGCAGGAGGCATGGCGGCAGGCCCAGCACGAGAACGCCAAAGCGACAGCTGCAGCTGGTACTCTCAGGCAGCAGCTCATAAGGCAGGAGATGGTCATGGAGGAGAAGCTGCAAGAGGTCAAGAAGGACCGCATGCTTGAGCTGGAAGCTGCCACTGAGTCAGCCAGGGTCCAGGCAATCGCCCAAGCCCAGGTGGTCGCCAGCGCCAAGGGAAAAGGAGCCCTGCCGCCGGCAGAGGCGGCCAGGCTACAAGGGATCGTCCAGACTGCAGCACGGCAGCAGGACCGGCTCAAGCAGACCAGGAGCGAGCTCGAGGCAGCTGAGGCCCGCATCCACGAACTCCAACAACATTCCAAGCTTGAGGCAGGGGCTGCCCAGCGTGCAGTCCAGGTCGCCTACCGCGAAGCAGCGGAGCTTAGGAGCGCCAACGAGGAGCGGCAGATCCCGCAAGAGGTGCAGGCACTACAGTACGCCCTGCTAAGGACCAGAGCAGAGGAGGAGGAGATAGCGAAGGCCAGTCTGAAGGGTAAGGATGCAATGCGGGCGGAGCTTGAAAGTAGCGCCGAGCAAACGCGGTCACACCTGACCCGCCGAGTCATGATAGAAGAAGCGCATGCATACGACCTGCAGCTGCACACAGAGAGCCTGCGGCAGGAGCTGAGCAGCTACGCGGCGCAGCTGAGCGAGCAGAGGCCCAACGCGGAAGTGCAGGAGCAGGCCCTGGAGGAGGAGCTCGCCCAGGCCCTCACCTTCAGGATCGCCAGCATGGAGGAGGCCTCAGCCATGGAAGCCTTCGCCAGCCAGCAAACGACTGGCAGGGGGGAGGCCGTTCACCTCGCGCTGCAAGACAGCCTCCAGCGCTCCAGTACGCTGCGCACCGAGCTCGACGCGATCGCAAAAAAGGAGAAGCAGGGTGCATCCGAGGCAGAGGAGCTAAAGCTAAGACTGCAGAGCCTGGAAGCCATCGCAGCCAGCAGAGAACGATAACGCAAAGCCATGGTCGACCTGTATGCCGAGATGAGGCAATACGGCCAGGAGGGCTGCGACTTCACGAAGAGGGCAGCCCATCACCTCGTCCAAGGAGGCCACCTCCCAACGTCCCAAGAGTCCATGGATGATAACCAGGAGGCCGCCGACCTATACGAGAAGGCCAGATGTGCGGCTGAGGCAGCTCCTGCCCCAGCGGTCCCGCCGGCTGCGACCCATCTCCACACTGGCGCAGCTGAGGAGAGGCCAGCCAACAGGGGCCGCGGGCAGAACAGCTCCTCGCCTCGGACGCCCGCATCAATCAGGTCAGCCAGATCAGCATCCTGCCAGGCCGATGGAGGCGCTGAATCACGCAGAGAGCGTGACAGGTCCAGGAGCCCCGACAGGGCCGACCCGCACGATGAGGCAGATAGGTACGAGCGTGAACAAGAGGAATTGCGAAAGCAGGACGAGGAGGCGAACGCGCAATGGGAAGCCGCACGGATGGAAGAGGAGCTGGAGTCAGTTGTGAGGGACCGCGAGGCAGGGGAGATCCAAAGGCACTACTACGAGGAGGCCCCTTTGACCCAGTTCGGCCCTGGTGGTTCACAAGACTCCCAAGGTGCTGATAACTGCTCGGAGCATGCCCCGATCGTCTACCCCACCAGCTGGCCGCCCTGGAGCCAGGACCATCCCACGCCCGAGGAGGGCGATGGGATGGGGGGAGTCACGCAGCACGAGGCAGACACGGACCTGGCCTCCACCTCAAGGGCTAGCTCGGTACCAGCAGAGCAAGGCGACCCGCCCGCCCCGACAGCATCCCAAGTGATCTTCATCCCAGCATCGCCAGCGCCTCCGAGTGAGAGGTCGCTCGCGCCTACAGTACCCATCGGGATTGATGAGCAGCGCGGCCAAGACGGTGGAGAGGGAGCCGATAGCTTCGCATTGACCCCCCCCCCCCCCCCTGCATCCCAGCAGGGTGCGGAGGCGGCAGCAGCCAGCATCGAGAGGCAGTACGAGGGCATCGACATCCTCACGCGCCAGCACACCTCAGCAGCCGCCGCAGCGGCAGCCCTCGAGGAGGCCTTTGGACCAGCGCCTGCATTTCCAGGAGAAGACATCAGCCAGGCCTATAAGGGCCAGCGAGTAGACTCGGGAGAGACAGGCATAGCACGTTTTCGTGGCCGAGAGGCCCGCAGGAGGGACGAGGCAAGGGGCGCAGCATCCCCCTCCCCTCCTGCAACTCCTGGCGCTGAGGAGCAGGCAGCAGCAGTGCCCGCTGAACCCCGCCAAGGGGGTGGGGCGGCCTAGCAGCGCCGCCAGGCACCAGGATATGCATGACAGAATTCATGGCCAGGAGGCGGCCGATGAGTCCGACAGGGCAGAGCACGACGGATGTGGGCTTCCTTCGCGCTCTCCGAACAGTTTGACAGCATCGATCTCCTGCGCAGCACCGGGGAGAGCAGCTGGGGCCCAAGGGCTACAGCGCGGCATTGGGGTCCTCCACTACGATGCTCAACCTACCAGTCCCCGGAGGCCTGAAAGCACGGCGGGCCCTGGGGCAATTCGTTTCAGCCGTCTAGTAAGACATGCACCGCCAGAGATCGCGATAGTTCCACCTACCAGAGCAGCGACTCCCAGGAGGTCAGGGTCCCGAGGGGCCAGGAGTCCAACTAAGGGCGCTACTGCAACTGGTGTTGGCAGTGGGAGGGCGACTCCCAGACGCAGCAGCCAGCAACTTCAGCGTTCCCAGTCACCAGGGTCTCGAGGGGCCAACGTGACACCATCGCGGCCGACACGAGGGCCGCCCGCCGCGTCTCGAGGGGCGCTAGGCGGCATCGAAGGAGGCACACTACCAAGGAGGAGTGATGCACCCATCAGTGAGTCAGAACTTCAGGTCGCAAGCCACAGAGATGGCTGCAAGGATGCGTTACCGGCTGCCCTTGCGCAAAGGACGCCTTCCTCCGCCATCCGAGTCCACGAGATTGAGGATGCTGACAGCACCTTTCTCGATGGTCAGAGCTCGATTGGCAGTGAGGCCGAGGTTGGCGCAGAGCAACTGCAGGAGCAATGGAAACAAGCCCGAGCAGTTGCAGCCTTCCGATCAGCCCAGCGGCGGGCACGCCGCGCACGACGTGCTGCCGAGAGCCACAGTAGTCGGGACAACTGCAGCACCCACAACCAGTACCGAGCCCTGATGATGGATCACGGGCACAGCGCCCGCACCCGACTCACCCATGCCAGCAGCCAGCAGCACTCAGACGGGCAAGAAGGCAGCCCAATCTGGCGGGCATGCATGGGTTCCCCTCGCACTGCAAGGCCGCCGACGGGCGGATCTGCCCCCCACAGGAGCGAGCAGATGCGGGACCGTTCCCCCTTGCAGGTGCGAAGGCCTGGCAGCAAGCCTCCGTCGGGAGGGTGGTCGACGCCTTGCTCCCAGGCCAGGGGCGCAGTCCAGGGGTGCCTGAGGCGGGACCTCAGCGGCAGCGGTACGGCTCAGGGCACAGCGTGGAGACCAACGCCTTGGCCACTACCGAGCAGCGGTACACGCAACATTCCTCCTACGGCCATAGCATTGCCTGACGAAGAGGACAACCTTGCCCCAACCAACACCCATAATCCGGACCAGCGCAGCAAGCCCCACCACCCACTAACCGAACTGCCTCATGGCATGGCCGAGCCCGAGCAGCACTTAGTGCCGACTAGGACCTGTCCAAGTTGGCGCGCTAGCGCGGGGTCGCCTCACACTGTAAGGCCGCCGACGGGCGGACCTGCTCCCCAGAGGATAGAGCAGCTGCGGGATCAATCCCCCTTACAGGTGCGAAGGCGCGAGGGCGTGCCTCCGACGGGAGGGTGGTCGAATCCGTGCTCTCGCGCCAGCGATGTCGTGTTGGGGTGGCCAACCAGGT
This sequence comes from Prorocentrum cordatum, assembly GCA_963575745.1. Taxonomy (NCBI): domain Eukaryota; class Dinophyceae; order Prorocentrales; family Prorocentraceae; genus Prorocentrum; species Prorocentrum cordatum. The sequence continues at coordinate 1,359,656 of CAUYUJ010018170.1, read as the reverse complement.
CCAGCGGCTACCAAGCCGTTCCAGTACCACCATCGGCTCCAGCCCCGACAAACCCACGCAGGTCGCCGCGGCCAGCCAGGTGGAGGCCGACGCTCCCCTCGTCATCAGCTGGATCCCACCGCGGCATGAGCGCCACCGACCACTCCGACGCCCCAGCTGGCAAACCTCATCGTCTATGTGTGACAGCATGCTCCATGCCTAATCACACGAGCCCCTGTTCAGTCAGGCCGTGCGGGCTGGATCGGACAACTTGAACTTCGATGAGGGGAGCCATCAACCGTCACCACCACCTATGGAGCGGAGAGCGCTGCAGGGGGGGGTCTCACCTCCCGCCCCGGCTGCGCATGCTGCGCCATCACAGCTACCTTCAGCCCGAACTCCCAGCACATCAAGCCCCACCCCACGCGGCACAGGATCAGCGTGGGCCGACGACGTCGAGTACTCCCCAGAGTACGTCCGAGCTGAGAGAGCCAGGCGCGGCCGAAGGCAGCAGCAGCCCCACGCCACGGCAGCACCAGACAGAGGCCAACCTGCAGTACTACCAGTCCTCAGCCAAGACTCAGTAGCAGAGACCCTGCGAGGCCGAGGCCGAGTCAATGTCTGTGCCGACGTCGACACCACGACCCTCCATAACATGGCAAGACTAGCGCTGGAGATGTGCCCAGCACGTGAGCTTCCGACCAAGCGCACGCACAGCTACACAGACGGCAGCTACAACGGCACCCCACACACAGCAGCCTGAGCAGTAATCATTGTCGACGAATACGACGACGGGCGCAACTCGCGAGGCCCGTTCGGCTTTCGGGGTTTCATTGCTGGCGAGGGCACTGAGTCTCTGCACGATATCGCGAACAACGAGAAGGTGAGGGCATACACGGCTGAGCTCACGGCAGTGCTGTGGGCACTCATGTGGGCCCTTGTTCAAGACACCAACGTCCCCATCGAGATCGCGCCTGGCGCCCTGAACGTCACCAACCTGGCCAAAGGTGAAGCCCAATGCCACGTGCACCCACGGCTTGGTGCCGCAATTCGATCGCTTGCTGGCCTCCTCCAAGAAGCTCGACCTACTCAGTGGCATCATATTAACTCACATATTGGCCACCCTTGGAATGAGCTTGCAGACGGAGTAGCAGATCAAGCCTCGGCCACCGACCTAATGGACCCGAATCTAGCAGCAGTGCAGGCGATCGCACACAACAAGTTCCTGTCCTGGGAGTGGTTTCGCTCAGCGCCTGGTGCAGTCAAGGCCGCCTACCCTCCCATGCGGAATCAAGCCTTCATCATTGGAGCCACCCAGCCCCAGGCAGCCCCCAGTGCGATCCAGCGGCCCATCAGCACGACCACCATCAAGGCCGACCTCAGCTTGAAGCTGTGCACCTACAACTGCAGATCGCTCAAAGCCGCCGTCAACTTCAAGTCGGGCAAGGGTAAGGCGGCCAGCGAAAGCAAGCAGAGCATCTCCAAGGTTACACATCTAGCAGCACAGTTCTCAGACATGGGACTACATTTGGTGGCCCTCCAGGAGACGCAGAGCGACGGAGATGTCCGCCACGTTGGAGAATATGTCTGCTACTCCTCAGGTCATGCGCGGCAGAACAGAGGATGCGACATTTGGATCAACGTCTCCACGCCGATCAGCGTGGGCGGGGTCGCGAGGTACCTAAGCGCCAAAGATACCCTCGTCCTCCACCAGCACGACAGGCTCTTGATCATCAAGACCCGCGTGGCCGGCACGGACATGGTCATCGCCTCCGCGTACGCCCCCCCGCGAAGAATCCCAGTCGGCTGAGAAGACAGAGTTCTGGGAGTCTGGCCAGCGGCTGACTGCCAAGTACCACGTGGACATCTTCATGGGGGACCTGAACGGGCGTCTAGGTGACTGCGAGTCCCCAGGAGTTGGTACCAGTGTGTATCCAGAACCGACAAATGGCAATGGCAATCATATCATTAACTTCGCAGCCGACGCCGACATGGAGGTCATCAACACCACGAAGGATCCAGGAAGCGACTCGTATACGCATATTGGATCTAAGGGGCAGCGCCACAGGATTGACTACATCCTGCTGAGCTCCTCCATCGCCCCGTACGTGACGAGCCGCAGCACTGGGCCAGGTCTCGACCGAGGCACCGCTGCACAAGACCACATACCAGTACTTGCCACCCTCAAGTGGGCCGTCTGCAAGACCACCAAGGCCTCAGGGCCGAGGCCCGATCTGAACAACCTAAACAATGACGACGCCAAAGCCACCTTCAAGGATATTCTCAAACAGGCCCCGATCATCCCCTGGGAGGTGGACGTCAACACTCACTGCGAGGAGGTCACCAGAGTCGTCAACGACGCGGCCATCCAGGCCTTCGGCAAGGCCGTCAAGGCAGCTCCGAAGCCCTACATCACTAAGACCACCATGGGCCTCATCCGAGCCAGGCGCCTCGCACTTCGAGTCCATCGTGCAGTGCTAAGAGGCGAAGCCCATGACGACCGACCTGGATGACTGGTGGCCCATGCCCACTCCCTTCGTGAAGGCGAGGTCGGAGCCTCGTTGTCCCTGTGGTGCGCAGAGCGGGGCGACGACGACGGCACCATCCACGACATCCACTACTGCGCGCACCTCCTCCTGAACTGGGCGATCTCACCCATGGACTATGCCATGGCCATTCACTCCTTCCTCGCCAGGTCAGGGCTGCTCACGGCCTCGGCCGTCGAGAAGGACCGTGGCGCTTTCCTCAGCCGGCTAGCCTCAACTGCGACCTCCGCCTCTGCCGCGCACGACGCGGCGGCCCAGTGGAAAGCTTATCGGGACCTACTAAGGTATGGCGGGAAGAAGGCGCGGTTTCCAGCAGGAAAGCCGATGAGACTGGACCAGAACGGAGAGGTGGTCCACAACTCCCAGGACATGGCGGACCAGGAGCTCAACCACTTCGCGAAGATACAGGCAGGCAAGATTGTGACAGCGGACGACCTGGCCCACAAGTATAACCAGGACAGCCAGACCTGGCCCTTCGATGGCACGCTGGATCTCTCCATGGTGATGCCCCTGTCCGTCTGCCAGGCCCAGTTCGCCGCGGCCAAGGCTGGGGCGCAAGGGGGCCCTGACGGGATCGCGAACGCCATCCTCAGGGCGGCTCCTGCAGAGGCAGCCGCGCTACTGCGCCCCCTCTTCACCAAGGTGGCGACCACGGTGCGGGGGCCGCTGAGCTTTAAGGGCGGGGATCTGGTCGCCATCCCCAAAGGCGAGGGCGACCCCCGCTACCTCCTAGCCTACCGCGAAATCCTCTTGAACAACGTCCTGGGCAAGCACCACCACAAATACCTGAGGGCCATGCTCAACGCCACCCTCGCCATAGCGCTGGAGGACATCCAGGTTGGCGGCCGGCCCAAGCGGGGGGCTGACATGGCGGTCCTAGCAGCGCGTCTCTTCACCGAGAGAAGCCAGGCCCAAGGGAAGTGCTCCATGATCAGCTGCTACGACCTAAAGGAAGCCTTCTACTCGGTGGTCGTCCAGCTGGTCCACAGCATCCCAGGCGAAGAGGATGAAGTCAGGGAGGTGCTCGACAATCTAGAAGTTCCCCTTTGGGCCCAGCCGCAGCTGGAGCACCTCATGGCCAACCCGGGGATACTCGACACCGTGCTGGACGGCTCCCACCTGGCTGCCCTCATCGCCGAAGGGTACCGCAACAGGTGGACATCGCACAGGTTCTCCCAGAGCTTCATGGCCCCGCACAAAGGCACGAGGCCTGGAGTGCCCCTCGCCGACGCGGACTTCAATCTGCTCTTTGGCCGCGTCCACCGCATGATCGACAGCTACCTTGCACAGCGAGGGCTAAGGGCCCAGGGCAGCTCCCTGGAGAGTAGCTTCGCATGCGCCACCGACCCCGCAGACGGGCCACTCCAGGAGCACGAACCCCACGGCATTTCGTTCGTCGATGACCTCACGGGCATGCACGCGTTCACCAGCCCCGACCACATTCAGACCGAGGCCTCGGGGTTCTGCGAGGCCGTTTACTGCGCCACCAGCACGTTCGGCCTCCAGCTGCAGCTCACCAAGACCAAAGTGATGATCGACTTCAGCGGGCCTGGAAGCCGGCAAGCTCGGGCCAACTTTTACTCCAACGGAGTGCCGAAGATGGCGGCCCCCCTGGCGGAGAGCCACGTCGAGGTAGTCCGCCACCACAAGCTCCTCGGGACCTACGTGGCCGACAACGCATCTCCTGGGGTGGATGTCGCAGTGAACGTAGCTACCGCTGCGACCTCCACGCGGCCTCTCCATCGTGAAGTCCACCGTCGAGCAGAGCTGGCCGTCAAAGACAAGGCCTACCTAGCCGACAGCGTGGTGCTATCCCAGCTGCTATACAACGCGTCCACCTGGCCCGAACTCACAGCAGGCCAGGCCAGGAACTTCAACAACCAGTACATCGTGAACTACGCCGCCGCACAGAGGATCACATGGAAAGCACGACAGAAGAAGGAAGTCACAAACACCCAGATCCTCGAAGGAGTCGACAAGCTCCCCCCCAGAGATCGTCCTGCGCCTCGAGAGACTTCGGCTATTCGGTAGAAGCCTCAACTGGGGTCCCCTTCACCTCCGTCGGCTACTCAGCCAGGCATGGGACGGGAGTTACGGGTGGGTGGCATTGCTCCGCCGCGACTTAGGTTGGGTCCGCGACCACACAGGACCAGATGAGCGAGGAGGAGCCTACACACTCGACGACTGGAAGGACTGGGCCAGGAACGAGTACAAAAGCTACCTAAGTGCAGTCAAGAAAGCTTGCCAACGCGGCACGGCCCGCCAGCACGATCTCGACCACCACGCCCGATGGCGGCTACGACTCCAGCGTTGGACCCACACGGAATCCATCTCGCCCTTCCCAGACCAGCACTTCGAGCAGCAGCGCAAGTACCTATGCTACCATGGCGGGCGCACAGAGCTCAGTGCAGCAGTACTAAGGGCCCACATAACCAAGGACCACACCTCGTCGGAACATCCCATCTCGTGGGCAACTGGCTCGGTCTGCTACGGATGCGGCATGGACTACCACGCCACTAGCAGGCTGGTCAAGCACTTGCTGCGCGTCCGCAGGTGCGCTCGACACTGGCGAAGGACACGTCCAGCGCTTCTCAGCAAGTCCGAGCTGCAGCACAACCAGCAAGTGGTGCGAGACCAGCAGCAGGCGAATAGAAGGGCTGGAAATCCCATTGACTGGGCAGAGAAGCCTGCCGTCCCTGCTCGCCCTCCAGAGATACACACGGACGATGACAGCGACGACAGCAACAGCGGCCGCCACCAGGACCTCGAGCTCCCCTTCACCGAAGAGCCGCCGCCACCGCCAGCCACGGTGCCCAGGCCTCCGCCAGCACGTACACTATACGTGCTGCACCTGTTCAGCGGTCGTCGCCGAGAGGGAGATGTTCAGGACTGGTTCGACCGCGTTTGCAGTCGGGCCTCATGTGACCTACACATGCTCAGCCTGGACGTCGTCAACGACCCGACCTTCGGCGACCTGACATCGGAAGTTGCAGTCAGCAAGTGGCGAAGCATGGCACAGGCAGGAAGGCTCGCAGGAGTCATCGGAGGACCACCGTGTGAGCCATGGAGCCGAGCGCGACACCTGCCCCCCAACGCTTGCAGGGGTCGCCCACCGAGACCCCTGAGGAGCAGCAACAGCCTGTGGGGCCTCCGCTACCTCTCCCGACCAGAGATGGCACAGGTAGCGGTAGGCAATCGCCTATACAGGACACAGCTGGAGCTCATGTACATGTGCCTCAACCTTGGCGTCCCATGCATGCTCGAGCACCCGTGCGAGCCCACCGAGGAGCACTTCGCCAGCTCATGGAGGCTCCCCGAGATGCGCCACCTCCTGGGCCAGCAGGGAGTGGAGCTGATCACCTTCGACCGGTGCACCTGCGGGGCGCGCTCGAGAAAGTCCACAAGCCTGCTGGCGGTAGCCCTTCCAACTCTCCACTCGGAGATAAGAAGGCTGCCTGGAGGCGGGAGGTGCTTCCACACGGCCACCTACCACGCGGAGCTGGCGGGCATCAACGACCAGGGCCAGTGGCGCACCGCGGCCGCTAAGGAGCACCCGGGCAGGATGTGCCAGGCCATCGCGACGGCGCTGATGGAGCAGATAAGATGGCGCTTCGGCGAGACGCCCAGTGACGCCAACGTATGGCATATCGACGATGACGTGGCTTACTTCTTTCAGCCGCTTGATTATTATAAGACCAGGGAGATGGGCCAGGACTACCACCGTGGCCCAACGGGGCGAGGGAGCGCCCCGACCTGGTTGGAGGAGGCGAGGGAGTGGGCCCTGCTTGACCGACCCGACAAGGCTCTGAGCAGGGCCGCCAACTCGATGAGTGCTGATAGGGAACAGCTTGATGATGCTGATCGCGATGAAGAACGTTGACGACAAGCACAAAAGTGTCAGGACGCAAGTCCTGAGGAAGCCCCGAGTGCGTGGGAACACCTCAGGCAACGTCGCCAAGTTTTGCACAAATTGTAAGGACGCAAGTCCTGGGGAAGCCCCGAATGCGAGGGAACACCCCAGGCACAAGTCGCCACGTTTTGCAGCATTGTTGCACATCGCGATCGAACGGACAGAGCTCAGAGGTACCAGCCAGATGGTATGCCCACCACGCCAAGCACAAGCCAACGCTGCCCGGGTGAGGCAAGGATCAAAATTCGAGACGGGCTCGAAGGGTGGGGGGGCAGGACGAGTACTGCCCGCGCCTACCAGGGGGATGGTGAGGAGCAGGGGGGGGGGGGGGGTAGGACGCAACTGCCCGCGCCCCCGCGGTCCGCCCTAGCTCGCCACCCCCACCGTCCCCATGGCGGAGGAGGAGCACCCGATCGCCCACGGGCGAAGCACAGGGCAGCCGAGACATTCCTCACCGACAAAGATATCACTGGGCCTGGGGTTCGCCCCCACCGAGGGCACTGTGGCCCCTAGCCATAGCGGGACGAGGTGGGGCCGCCACGAACCCTACTTGAAGTCGGTGCATGGAGGCCCTAAGTGCGCCCAGCCCATTCCACATCACCAACAGCAATCCGACCTCCCAACGACCCACATGCACCAGCACGTCAGGTACCTCAGCGACTGCGCCGAGTACTGCGAGTTCGAGCGCTGCACAGTCAAGCAGACCACCTCGACCAGTACGACCGAGCCTAGCACCAAAAGCTTAGCACCACATCAAGCCGTACCATCAGAACACCGCCACCGAGTTGAGAATCGCAGTTCGAGACTTCCGAGCCAAGCTGTGCATCGCCCAATCCTACGCGGTGGGGGTGCACCAGCGGTCCGACCAGCACGCATGAGACGAGCACTACATAAAGATGGCCAGCTGCTCAATCACCACTACCTGAACCACCAAGACATGGTCGATCACCACAAGGTGGCATCACAGTCATAAGCAGCAGGATGGTGACCAGCATGGCCGAGTCGGGCACCATAGATCGTGGACTACAGTGCCAAGCCACAACATGGTGACGAGCGTGACGGAGTCGAGGGCTGCATTGTCGGGCGTTCAGAGCCAACCAGTACTACCTCGGCCAGCACGACTGAGTCGAGTGCCACAAGTGCGAGCGCTACATAATCAAGCAGTACCGCGAGTTGAACCGCAGGTTCAAGATGAAGTATTGGGCCACGCAGACCGGCCTCGACACGGCCTGGGCGCTGGAGGTCGGAGAGCGGGCAGAGGCTCGCGAGCCGCCGCCCACGGCGCCTGAGAGGGCCGCGGGGCCACGTAGATGGGGACTAAAGAACGGCGTCGCCCCCTTTGCCCCCCTGTCCTCATGCAGGTTGTTCGTTTATTGTTTCTTGGTTTCGGGCCTTGTGCTCTGTGGGGGTAAAGGGGGTGGCGCGCCAGGCGGGCCCTCGCCCACCTGGCTCCAGGGCCTGTGCGCTGCCGCCCAGGACAGGTGACGCAGCTGGCTGAGGCTGCTTTCCTGGGCGGCAGCGCATCGGGCCAGAGGGCAAGTCGCAGGCCATAGGGCCCCGCCCCTCTCCTCTTGGGGCCCATGCAGGCTTTCCTCTCTCCTCCTGGCGGGGTCCTCTGGTACCTGGCTCTTAGGTTCACCTGGGCCTCGCCCTCCCCGCTCGTCCTCCGCCCCGAGAGATCCTGGTGGCCCCTTCCTCTCCCCCTGGGCGCCCCCCCCCCCCCCTGCGCCGAGGGCGCCCGCGTGTCGGCCGCGCGCGCGGCTAGGCATGGGCGCAGTGGCGCCTCTGTTGCGGCTCAGGGAGCGGACCCCTCAGGCCGCCGCAAATAGCGGAAATAGCGGAGGAGGAGGAGGAGGAGGAGGAGGAGGAGGAGGAGGAGGAGGAGGAGGAGGAGGAGGAGGAGGAGGAGGAGGAGGAGGAGGAGGAGGAGGAGGCAGAGAGGGGCGGAGAGGGGCGAGGGCGAAGAGGAGGGAGGAGCCCAGTGGCGCCCTCCGCGTCCCAGGCCCCCAGCCTTGCAGAGGGCCCGCGGCCACGCCGACGGCCGCGCGCTGAGGCCCGCGGGTGCGCGGGGGGTCGGTCGTCGGCCCGCGCTCCCGCTCCCTCTGGGTCTCCGCCCTCCGGTCCTCCGTCCGTCGGGCGACCGCAGACACGGGTCCGTGGGGGGCGCGGGTCAGCGACGGGTCCCTCGGGGGCGGCAAAGAGGGGGGTGATGACTAGGGGGGGGTGGATATCATGGCGCGGGCCATGATTTTCCCCAGATTTCATGGCGCCTCTTCTTATTTCATGACGTCCCTGGTCCCCCCGCTGGGCCGCGCACGTGACGCCGGCCATAATTTGCACCCCCCCTTTTGGACACCCCCCTCTTTGCCGCTCCCGAGTCCCGTTTCCGTGGGAAGTCGCTGATTTCCGCCGCCGAACGAGGCGGCACCGGCCGCACGGGAAGGGCACCTCCCCGGATCCATGGATCGCCAATCCATGTTTGCGCGCCCCCGAGTCTGGTGATCCGCCTGAGGCTGACGCTGGCTCCAGGCTTGGGTCGGAGTTGCCATGGGGTCGGAGGGTCGCGCTGCATCGCCGATGCGTCGTCGATGGGGCTCTGCGTGGAGCCCGATTCCCTTCAAGCCGGCGTCGCCAGGGCATCACCGACGTCGCCGCAGCATCGTCGATGCGTCGACGATTCGGCGCGATCCTCCGACCCTATGCAGTCGGACCGCATCCAGGAGGCCTCTACTGACGCTGGCGGCCTTAGTCCACGCAAAAGGAGCAGTCGTGCCCCCCCCCTCCCACTCCCCACGCAGGCCATCGAGGTGGGCGGAGAGGGAGCACGGAGAATGCGGTTCGGTCTGGCTGCTGTTGGGGATGGCGAGCGCGAGGACGGGGGGAAACGGACGTTCAGAAGGTTCGCGTCGTGTCGACGCGACTGCGACCCCAGCGCGGGCGGTCATGGTTGAACGCCGCCATTGGCCCAGAATCGGCCCTATCTCTCCATGCGTACCCACCCGCAGGAACCTCGTGAGTTTGAGCTCCGACTTAGACCAGCTCCCTGAGCACTTTTGAGTTTATCCCCACATCCTAAGTGTGGTTTTGTCTTCTCTGGACACCCCCGCGCAGGACAAAACACCCACCCTCTCCCATCCTGTTTTTTCTCCATGCACATACACCTTCATCATCAGCATCATCATCATCATCAGCATCAGCATCATCATCAGCCTCCTCATTATCATCACTATCACCATCATCATCATCATCATCATCATCATCATCATCATCAACAGCAGCACTATCATCATCAGCATAGTCTCACGCAGTCACTCACTCATCATCATCATCATCATCATCATCATCATCATCATCATCATCATCATCATCATCATCACCATCACCATCACCATCATCATCATCATCATCATCATCACCATCATCATGTTCAGGGCCCCCGAGGCTTGAGGTTTGAGGAAGTATCAGGAAGGGGGCCTTGTGTGTGAGTGAATGGCGAGGGAATTTCTGTCGGGAATCCCTCCCTTTGGAGCCCGCAGGTCATGTCATCAATCCGAGCGAGTCGTTCGAAACCTGTAGCTGTCGTCACGTTTGGGCCCCTGAGGCTTGAATCTTCAGGAAGTCTCAGGCGGGGGCCTTGTCTGTGAGTGAATTGCGAAGAAGTCTCAGGCGGGAGCCCCCTCCCCACGGGGCCCGCACATCATGTTTTGAATCCCAGGGGGTCATTCGAAACCTGTACCTGTCGTAATATGTGCGCTCCTGATGATTGAGTGTGGAGGAAGTCTTGAGCTCATGGTTTGAATCCAAGGGGTGGGATGGAAAGGAGGTTCGGACCATTCACAGACAAACTAAGATATAAGCTCATGTGGGTCTTACCGTCGGAGTAATTTTCGCATTCGTCTCCATGAGTCACAAGGGGAGATATGGGCTCGGGGTGGCCGCATTGATTTGGGACTTGGGTCGTTCTCCGAGGGCGTCTCGGCTCCCCTCCGGGAAGTCCACGATCCGCCTTCTCCTCCGTCTCCGTCCTCCGTCCAAGGCGTTCGTCCTCGTCGTCTCTGTCTCCGAGGCGCTCGTCGGTCCGCGGAGGCTTCCCGGCCTCGGGAGGTGTCCTGGCAGCTGCGCCCGCTGGAGAGCCGTGTGAAGGCCCGAGTGCCGAGTGGCCCCCGCAGGAGTCCGTTTCAGTCTGGTGCCCTGGCTCCCACAGCAAGGGGTCCGCGGCCTGCCCTCGCCTTCGGCGGAGACCAGCGGAGATGGAGACGGTCCCTCCGTTCTCGCCCCTGGGTGGCCGAAATTGTGACGGACAGACGGGGAACGAATACCTTCCGAGGAGGAACAAAAAGGTACCCATACCTCTACCCCCTCGCCCGTTTTTTTTTTTTTCGGCCTCCTGGGAGGCCCCCGTCGCCACCGCTGGAGTCGCTTCGAAATCCTGGTCAGAACGCACCCCGGGTGAGGTCCGAGGGGGTAGCGGTATCGGTATGTTTCGGCTTCCCCAAGAACAGGGGCGAAAACCTACGGCAGATCCTTACCGTCTTGAACAGGCCTCGCTGTCGATGTCGCTGCGGACGTTGTCCATTTGAGACCAGAAGTCGCCTGCCGAACTGCGACCGCTGTCGGTTTGAGCAACAATTACTGTTGGGGTCCCGTATCATTTCTCCATGCTGTTCCGGGCGTGTCATCCCGTCACGGGCGTGCCACTATGTTCATGGCCAGGCGTCCGCGGCCTGGATTCCGAGCCGCGATACCGTGGATACGCGATGCCATAGACGCGTTCCGCGCGTGGCGTCCAAAGCCGCGCTGTACCCATGGGTCCAGACCCTGCCTGCGACCTCCTCCGCCTTTTCCTCCTGCTCCTCCTCCTCTTCGCCGTGAAGCAAACGGATCTTGGGGAAACGGGTCATCAATTTTTGTCCTCCCTGGGCCACGGGACCACCATTGAACGACGGATCAGCAAATGTTTCCGGGGGAAAGTCTTTGGGTCTTGGGTACGAAGGACCTTTCCTCCATGCGAGTCCTTCGTTTTCGTGCAGGTGTTGAGTGCAATGTCCAACTCTCCTGCTCCGTCCTCGTCCAGTCATGTGGGTCGGACGGACTGGGAGAATGGGGGTACGAACATGCATTTGGTTTCGGTCCCCTCCGCTGGGCACCTCTGTTGATCGCTCCTGGCGCTGCTAGCTGCATGCAGCTGATTCCCTGTCCCCCTTTTAGTGTTTCCCTTATCGTCCACCGACCCGCCACCTGTCGAGGGCAACACTTGCGGAAACGGCCTGTGGGGCTTGAACCAGACCAAGCCACAGGGGAGCAGGCACCTGTGTATACATCTACGGCCAAGACGTTCACATAAGGAGGCTCGCTGCTCCTTGCGCTCTTCCAAGGATGTTCCTCTGGCCCTCCTCGTGGACCTATGCGCTTTTGGGGCCAAAAGGGGACTTCGTTCCTTATTTAGCGTTCCTTCTGGTCGTACCTCGACTGTGTGGGAGATCCTGGGGGCAGGGCTTCATCGAGCTGCCCCCCTTCGGGCGGGTGGTAATGGGGGATGGCCTGACCGGGGGGTGAAGAAAAGGGTCCTAAAGGGCCCTTTCAGGGTCTTTCTTTTCCCCCCAAGGGTCGACCTAAGCGGTGTTTTGGCGATTTCGTGGGCCGTTTTCGTTTCGATGTCGTTTTTCAGCAACGGCGGATGGAAGTCACAATGAGGGAAACCGAGACCAAAACGAAAACGACAAACACTGTCTAGTTCGATCCCTGCTTCAGCCATCATCTAGGTGACCCCATATTACCACCCTCCGACCCTTGTGCGTCTCCAGGTTCCCGCCTTGGGGGCCTCCGAGCGCGCAGAGAGGGTCTCAAGACGGGCACGAGGGGCCCAAGAGGCCACCAAGATGAGCCCAGAGGGCCCCCAGACAGTAGAAGAACGTTCGAGGAAGCCTAAGATAGTTTCAAGTAGGCCCAAGAGGGTCCCTAAACCCGGAGCCCCAAGAGGGCCCTAGGATGTCCACATCATATTTTTCTGTTGGTTTTGAAAGTGTTAGCGTAATGTTTTTGTTGTTCTGCGTTCTCATGCTTAAAGACGGCCCACTATACTCCTATGAACGCACCACGACAGCCTGAGAGGCCCCCGTATGTTGCTGTTCACCACGTTCGCGGGCGGCTTCCTCCGCTTCACGCAGGCGTTTCTTGAGAGCGTAAATCTCGTCGGTGGCCTCCGTTTTTAGTTGTCTCGCCATGCGTTGGTTGTGTTCCTGCAGCGTTCTGAGCAAGGTGCCGATGTCTTGTCCTTCCGTAGTTTCCCCAGCCCTTGTTTGTCTCCGAGGTGTTGGTGTAGACGCCCTTCTTGGTGGTATTTATTTTTGTGGTCTTGCAGCTTCATCGTCAGCAGCTCCTGTGTCGCTGGAGCTGTCGTCCTTGGCGTTGCTGATGTCGCGCTGCAGGATGTTGAGCTTTTCGATTTCATTTTCCAGCTCCTTCATGTATATCGAATCTGGTTCTGGCGCGTTTCGGTGTGCTTGTAGTGGTCCTTGCCAGTTGGCCAGGGGCACTATTTTGAGGATCATGCCAGTTGTTGTCAATTCTCTTGCCAGTTGGGCCAGGGGCACTATGTTGAGGATCATGGCTCTGGTGCAGGCGATCTGCATGACTGCGTCGGTCGTGGGTAAGCCTGCTGCACTGTTTTTTGCAATGGCTGTTGCAGCACGCCTCTGCTGTATGTGCATGGTCTTCTCCCACTCGTCCCCCAACTTGAGGTCGTTTGGTGGTAGCTCCCAGTCCTGTCTCCTGGTGGCGTAGATCTTCCTCATCGGCATGGCGTTGTTAATCGTGTTGGTGATGCGGTCGTTTTACACCTGGTTCGTATTTTTCTTCTTGGGCGTCATTTCCTGTACGGGTTCGGCCGTTGCCTTGCCCTTGCCCCTGTTGCTCTTGTGTTTGCCCTGCTGGTTCCGGTTGTCGGCCTCATCGTCGTTCTTGGTGGCGTTTCCTTTGTCACTAAGGTCTTTGCCTTTCCCGCCGTAGGTCTGGTTCTACTACGTTCCAGTGTGGTCCTTGGCCCACTGGAGTCCGTCCAGATGTTGCTCCCCCAGCGCTCGAGGTCTGGCCCAATGGCCGGTGTGGTAGGCCGCTGAGTAGCTCTTCTGCTTCGTGGGCGGCTCGATGTCGACCTCCATAGTGGTGGCGCACCTCCCGATCCGCTCGCGGTTGTCCCCCACGATGTCGCCTTTCGTGGGACTTGCAGGGGAAATCGTGGTGGGTGGTGGAGTGTTGCGGTGCGCTGCAAGAAGTTGTCGAGCTGGGTCGAGCTTGTGCTTCGTACCCTGTTTAAGAAGTTCTCGTGCTGCTGCGACTCGTAGTAGTACTCGTGCTGCCGCTCGTTATTCGCGCAGTTGACGATGCCAGGCTGGATTGGCTGATGTCGCAGTTGTGGTGACGTCACCTGACGGCGTTACTTGAGGCTGTACTCGAAACGGAATGCAAAAGAGTATGGGATGGAAAGGCTGAATCATCTGTGGGACAAATGAGAATTCGTTTGAGGCTGGCCCCCTAGGGCTGGCGCACTGCCACGGTTTTCTGGGCAACCGTGGCGAACTCAAGCCAATGTGTTGCAGCGTTCGTCGTCCTTCTCCCCCTCTTTCTCTTCCCCGTTCTCCTCTTCTTCACCTCCTCCTATGTACGCCTCCTCCTCCCTCTCCTGCCCATGGTAGTGGTGGTGGAAAATCGGCCTAGGAGAGTGGGGAGGGCATCTTAGAAGCGCCCTTGCTGCTTAGAAGGCGCAGGCCTCACCTGTACATGTAGGACCGATGCCCTCTAAAAAGCAGCCTCCTTGCAAGAGGCCCTCCCCCTTCCCTCCACCCCCTTGTGCGCGCCGCCAAGGGGAAGAAACACACAGACAAATAGTCGCGGACTCCCAGGAACAGCTGGAAGATGTTGGAAGTTGAGGGGAAGACGAACATCCAGGAAACAGGGAAAATATGGAGAATGCTGAGATTTGTGCCCATTTAGTTGTGTGTTCCTGGGCCCCTTCACGATCCCCTCTCCGCTTGTCCGACCCAGCTCTCCCGCGGCTGTCGCGGCCGACACGGCTTCGGCGCGCAGTCCGGCGGCGGCGTAGCCCGGGCGAGCGGCTGCGCGGAGGCGGAGGGCTGCCGCGCAGAGAAACCGCGGCCGCCACCTGTCCCTGGAGCGCGGCCGCACGCCGCCTGGAAGCCCAATTTATGTTCAACGCTTTCGTACTTCATGTTTCTACGATCCTGTTTCTTTACTTCTTGTGCCATAACAGGCGCTCTGGCCCCCAGCCTCCCCCCCCATAATGTAACGCTTGCCGCCGTGGGCATCGGGATCTGCATAGGCGTCCGCATAGAAGTCCTCATATGGGTCCGGTCCGCATAGGGAATCCCATTGGGATCCGCGTAGGGATATGCATGCGCATCCGCATAGGCATCCGCATACGGATCCGCGTAAGGATCCGCATGGGGATTCACATATGGATTCTCATTGCAATGCGCATGGGCATCCGCATAGGCATCCAGCATCGGGGCCCGCATCGGGATCCGCATAAGCATCTGCATAAGGGGTCCGCACAGGGATCCGCATAGGGATCCGGCCGGGGATCCGCATGGGGATCCGCATAGGGTTCCGCACTGGGATCCGCACAGGGATCCGAGATTGTGACTTTGTGTTTCCGATAAAAACTCTTTCTTCTCCTCCTCCCTCCTCCTTCTCCTCCTCCTCCTCCTTCTCCTCCTCTTCCTCCTCTTCCTCCTCCTCCTCTTCCTCCTCCTTCTCCTCCTCCTCCTGGACCCCGCCCCGGCCGCGGCGGAGGGCACCGAGCAGCCGCGGCACAAGCGCGGACGTACGGAGGAGCTCGTGTCCCAGGCGATGGCGGAGGGCAAAGGCGGCGGCGGCACTCTGAAGGCGCTCGTCATGATCTTGGCGAGGTTGTCCCTCAGCAGCGCGGCCGAATTGCGGGAGCTCTGCGGCGTGGTGTTTATCACCTTCTTACTGGACGCAGACCACGCCGTGGTGCAGGCCGCCAAGCAGGCGGGCGTTCACTACCACCAAGAGGCCAAGCGTCGCAAGGCCGCCAACGACGCCACTCCCATGGGCCCGCCGTTCGTGCAGGTGTGGGTCGCGCTCATTCGCAGTATCGGCACTCAGGCTGGTCTTGCGCCCGAGGTCCAACAGGTATTCCAGACCTACTTGGACGACTTCATCTTGAAGAACGACATCGACACGGTAGCGACCAGCGTTCGAGCTTGCAGGCTCCGCCCGACGAGGAAGCAGGAGGGGAAGCCCAATCTCATGCGCCTCACCTTCGCGGTCGACGATCAGTTTCGCGACCTAGAGGGGGCGCTGCTGAAGTACCTGGCTTCGATCGGTGGGGTTCGCAAATACGGAGCGGCTCCCAAGGGGGCCTTGGAGAGAGACACCCAGAGGCTGCTCGACAAAATGGAGGGCAAGCAGCAGTAGACGGTGGCTCTGGACTCGGGCAGGTGGCTCGTGAGGTCTCGTCGGGATCTATTGATGCCAAGATTCAGTATCTTTTGAAGGCGGCTCGGTCCAACAGAGTATCTGGTGACGATTTACAGTCTCCAGGTGATGATTTACAACATGCCATCAGTCACCATTCTCTGGTGTGTCCATCTCCTGCTGGGGTTATCGCTCAATTGCCTTCTACTGCAAGACCTGCTTTTACAGATTTTTGTCACGAGAGTGGCGCGCATGATGGGGCTGCTGTTTCTAGTGGTGTATGTGTGCCTGGGGATTCTCATGATATATCACAGTCTCGAATTGCAGGTATCAGTGTTGGTACTACTTCACCTTTGCCGATGCTTTCGACGACTAGCGTGGACCGTCCTGCAGCTTCTACTGGGTCTTCTCGGAGGCCCTTCACGACGACGGTACCATCGACGATCTCATCTCGATCTGAGTCCGTAGTAGTTCACGATAGTGCGCAGTCTCTCGGGGTCCGTCCTGGGTCCTCGGCCTCGGCCCTCGGTCGATCCGTGGCCCCTCGATCTCCTCCTTCTCGTCGTCGCCCTCCTCCTCCTCCGCCTGCCTTTCGTGGTAGTGAGCGCTTTCTAGAACTACAGCGTCGTGGTGCACTCCCCTCTCCTGCCTCGGGATCCTCGGGGCAGGGGCCTGGGGCTGTTTCTGTTGTGGCGCGTTCGGCCACGTCGAATCTCTTTGCTGTAAGGGGGAGTGCCCATGATGCTAAGTCTACATGTGTAGCTCAGGCCCGCGCGAAGCCCGTGGGTCGGAGGTCGCGGGGAGTGGGCTCGAGGGGGCCTGCCTAGTGTCCTACGAGGGGCTCTGCTGTGGGAAGGGGTGGTGCCATGAGTCGCCCACTGGATATTTCCTCCACGGGGGTCGTCTCTAGGCTAGTGCGCTTTCCCCGCCAACAGGGCCTTTCATGTGGGAAGTATGCTCTTGCAGCACTTAGACCCAAACTATTTAGTCTCGTAGCTAAGGAGAGACATTGGGTCCCAGAGTTCTTTGCTTTGCTTTGCTCCTCCTCCTCCTCCTCCTCCTCCTCCTCCTCCTCCTCCCCCTCCCCTCTCCCCCTCTCTCCCCTTCATTCTCCTCCGCATCGCCATTTTTTGTCAAGCCATTTGGGCGCCAAGAGGCGGAAGAGGCTGGGCTCGGCCCGGCGCGTGGATCCTGGTCGTGGCTCGTGGCCCCTGGTCGTGGCTCGTGCGCACACGAACTGCGGTGCACACAGAAGCGCTACCATTAGCATTACCATCACCTACCCTCCCCATTCCTCGCCATTCGTCTCCATTCCTTTTATGGGCGCTGTGGTGCACGTGGGCCAGGGCCAGACAAAAAACAATCAACTCGCATGTTGACTTGTTTACGCTCCGCGAATCCCCGCTAGACCATTCAGAAGCCTTTCCTACGATAGCTGACGGGAAATGGAACGCAGAGGCGCACATAGTGAAACAGAGCGGTCAAAGAGAGGAGGGGGAGGAACGTGCTGAGCCATGTTGGAGGCTATCCTGTAGCATCGGAGGCCTTCTTGGAGATATGAGGTTTTTGTCTTGGGGTCCTGGGGGCTCGTTAGGGGAGTCTCGGGGCCCTCTTGGGACGCTCTGGGGGTTCGTGGGGTCCTCTTGGGGCTCTTGGGGGGAGTCTTGGGGCCCTCTTTGGGCTCTTCTCGGGGCTTCGGAGGGCCTCCTGGGGCCATCTTGGAAACCATCGGTCAAAAGGGGGGTCCTTTATCTAGCCCCCCCCTTAAGAGTCCTCGAAATCGCCTCTTGGGGCCTTCTTGGGGCGATGCTGGGCGCTCTTGGGGCCGTTCTGGTGGCCTCTTGGGCCCCCCTTGGAGTTCTCTTGTGGACCATCTTGGGGCCATCCCTGAGGCTTCAAAAACGCATGGGAAGCGAACTGGCGAGAAGGCCAACATCACAGATTTTTGTAGGTTGATCAAGGATTGGCCGTCTTGTGGCCTCTTGGAGGCATGCTGGTAGCTATCTTGAGCCATGTTGGGCTATCTCGAGCGATCCTGGAGGCCATCTTGGGCTCTGGCGCCCTCTTGGAAACACCTTGGGCCAAAAGGACCCTCTGACACCTCGCGCCCCCCCCCCCCCCTCCAGGTCCAGCGGAAAGTGTAGGGGGAGGGGTCAAGTTACCCACCCGCCCGCAAGCCCTCTAGCTCACTCCCACCCGCCCTCCTTTCACATCAGTAACACCCGAGCCTGAGCATGTCCAGCGGTCGTAATTGGATGGGCAGCTAGAGGGAACCAAAGCCGACCCCAGGTGCGCGACGCTTGGGCGAGGTGCGCCACGCGTGCCAAGGGCGCCACGCGCGCCAGGCACCCGTGGGGCCCGAGCGTGCCAGGCACGCCTGGCACGCCAGATGCGCCAGATGCGCCACGTTCTCCGAGTGCGCCAGGTGTGCCGCACGCTCCAGCCGCGCCAGGTGCGCCGCGTTCGGGGCACGTGCAGAGTGCGCCAGGTGCGCCTGCGCACGTAACATCACACATCGGGAAACACGTCGGCCCCCCACCATCCTTGTCGAAAACCGATGCCCATCATTGTGCCTTGTGGGCCTGCGCACAGCAGGCCACGCGCCACCACCCCCGCCGTCCCTGTCAAAAACTACTTGACAGTGATCGCGGGATGGCCGCGCATGATCCAGATTGAGCCGCGAGGTGCATGTTGTAGCGTTTTGTTTGTCAGGGATGGTAGCCCAGCGCGCAGCAGGGAATATGATGATACCCCCGCCGTACCTGTCAAAAACAATACAAAGAGATCGCGGGCCTCACGAAGATGACTCAAGACTTAACCCCAAAGTGTACTTTGCATCGTTTTTTGACAGGGATGGTGGAGGGGGGCCGCTTCGGCTTGGCCGCGCATGCTCCACATGTGGAGGCAGAGTACGATTTGTATTGTTTTTTGAGGGGTGTTGGGAAGGGTCGGCATGGTGTCCGCGTGGTGTCGGCATGGTGCCTGTTTGGCCCCCGGTCGCCTGGGTGAGTGGGCCTATCATAAAAAGGAACAGCTATAAATCTTCCCCCGAAGGAGAAGAGGGGCTCTTGGACGAAGGAAGAGAGACATCGTTGGACCGCCTGCGCCCATAGGGCTGGCGGAATTTGATAAGATCGTCGTCGTCGTCGTCGTCGTCGTCGTCGCTCGTCGCTCGTCGCTCGTCGTTCGTCTTTCGTCGCTCGTCGCTCGTCGTCGTCGTCCGCGCGGACTCTGCTGTGGTGCCGGAGCCACACGGCTGGGGAGGGCGTTGCGTTATGCTCCCCCCGCCCCCCGAACGCCCGCTATCGCCGCGAATACAGAAACGCGCTCTGCCTACGTCTTCAGACCGACGTGTACCCCTTGTTGTGCACGGGGCCGCTCAGCCTTCTCGCCGAGGACCACCGGGGAGACCTCATCAGAGGCCGCCGCCGAAGGCCGTCAGGAGACCGCCGGAGACCGCCTCAAAGCCGACGGGTAACAAGGAGCCCGTGGTTGAAAGCGTACGATCGGCTCGCTTCATGTCGAACGTCGGCGACCCCCGCCGCCGGCGATCGTCGAACGTCGCGGGCGACCCTGAATCGTTCGATGTTGAACGATCTGACGTTTCGGAAACGGCGGATCGTTCAAGCGAACGATCCCCGCTGTGTCAGAGACCAACGCTGATGTCTGCACGACGCGAGCCCGCTGTAGCATCCCATCGGCCCCGGGATGCTTCCCTGGCCGAGGCCCTTTGGGGGGCGCCTGCACCGCTCGTGTGGGCCCAGGGTGGGCCTCTCATGGCCCGGGGGGCGGTGGACCCGGCACTGGAGCAGGAGGTGATCAGCGCGTTCGTTTGGGCGATCGCAGACATGGGTCAGTGGGGGGCGCGGATCAGCGACGGGTCCCGTTTCCACGGGAAATCGCGGATTTCCGCCGCCGAGCGAGGCGGCACCGGCCGCATTTTGGGGAGGGCACCTCTCCCGATCCATGGATTTGGCGACCGCGCGCCAAATCCACGGATCGCTAATCCATGTTTTGCGCGCCCCCGATTCGTTTCCTTCATGGGCCGTCGGCCACACGCAGAGAGGGGCAGCGGCCTCCTTTGAAGGAGCCTTGCCTCCCCCCAAAGTCGGCCTCCCACCGGCTGCGTGGTGGGACTCTGCTTGAGGGTGGGCCTCTAATGGCCGAAGGGGGGGGGGCGGTGGGCGTGCACGAGGGGCCCGCCTCGCCCTGCTGCCGGCGCTCGGGCCCCCGCCCCCCCCCTCCGTAGGCTGAGGCCGGGCGACGGGGCAGGATAGGGCAAGGGGGGGTGCGAAGTCTGCTACGTGAGCTGACTCTCTACCCCTACCCTTTGCTATCCTACCCCCTTCGTCCTACCGATAGGCGGCGGAGGCCCTCGCGGACGAAGTCGGCCCGAGGCCTACAGGGCGAGGCGTTCGCGATCTTCCCTGAGGTCCTGACCCTGTTTCAATTCTTTCACCGCAGGCGGTTTTGCTGCCCTCCTTCTCCTCCTCCTCCTCCTCCTCCTCCTCCTCCTCCTCCTGTTCCTCCTTCTCCTTCCCCTCCTCGATCTCCTATGCTCCTTCTGCTCCTCCTCTTAGATCTCTGAGATCCCGGCCATGCAATTCTTACACAGCGGGCGGTTTGCTCGCTTTCGGGCTTTGGGGCCCTCACAGATTGATCCAGTTTGAAAGATCCTGCAGAACTATGACAATGGGGTCTGGGGCTCCGCTGGTGATTTCTTGCGACGCTGAACTTGTTCGGCAACGTCAGGTCTGAGGGTGCGGCCGCGAGCCCTGGCCCTCGGTGTGCCGCGACTTCTTTCCCCAACCCTCCCGTGTGCTGGGTTCTCGTGTTGAACAGGGCACTGCTGCCGCCCTCCTCCCTCGGGGGGCCGCGAGCGGCCGCGGGCTCCGTGCCTCGCGCGCGCGCAGCGGCGCGCGGCGCCTGAGGAGGGGGAGGACGAAGGAGGCTGTAGCTGATGGGCCCACTCTCCACCACCGCTACCAGAGGTAGGAGGGGGGAGAAGGGAGGATGGGGAGGTCCTCCTCCTCCTCCTCCTCCTCCTCCTCCTCCTCCTCCTCCTCCGCCGCCGCCTCCTCCTCCTCCTCCTCCTCCTCCTCCTCCTCCTCCTCCTCCCTCTCCCATCTGTGGTGGTGGTGGTGGTGGAAAATCAGCCCATCAGTAGCTTCGTTAGGCTGTGATCGGCCGTGCGCACGTGCGCACACCGCCCGTGGGCCTCTAGACCATCGCGACAGGGGCGCTGGCCGATGTGCGGGGGGGGGAGGGGGGTGGGGGGCAGGAGGAAGAGGAGGAGGAGCGGAGGAGGCCCAGGATGGCCTCCAGAGATTTCGGGAGACCCCTTGGAGATTAGGATGATGGGCGAGGAGGGGACGGAGGAGTGTGCAGGGTGCGGGAGGGGGTATATTCCTCCCTCCCTCATCCTCCGTCCTTCCTCCTCATCCTCCAGGTGGTCGGTCGTCTTAGAAGACGACCTCATTTATTAAGTGAGCTCTATCACAACGGGCCTCGGCACACTCATTCGCTCTTCCTGATTAGAACACCGCGGCGTGAAGCGTGAAGTTAGCTGACCTGGGTGTACCTAAGCATACGATGCATTCTTCGTCCGTCTGGAGGGTGTCTTGGGCGAGGGTGACCCTGACGGTCCGACCTGCGGACGACTGACGACTAAATGACAGCATGCTCGGAGTGAGACGTCAACAACCATGGGGCATGGTTGATCCCCAGGAGAATATGGAACACGTGGGAAGTGGATGGGGAAGAAAAACACCCAGGATCTATGCAAAACTATACGGATCCTGTTCTGTATATTCATGTGTGTGTCTCTGGGCCCCGTCAGAGGAGGAGGAGGAGGAGGAGGAGGAGGAGGATGAGGAGAAAGTGGACCAGTGTCAACCCACGACTCATCAACGAGATTGCAATCCATCCTCCCTCCAAGTTCCTCCCTTCATGGGCTTGCCACTGGGGGAACTGCCCCGCTGGAAGACAACAGTCTGGACAACTGGAATTTGTGCCAGAACGCTATTCCCGGGGTTCTGAGTCGTGCTACAAGGTTTGCTTGGGACTTCAACACCGCGACTCGACGTGACTGTTGCGCCCTGACAGTCGGACATTGTGCCAATACGCAATTTCTGGGACGTTAACCATGAGATTCTGTGCAACCATTGCAAACTCTAAAGACGAGTGCGTGCGGCGCTACAGCAAGCGCCACATGTTGAAAGGAACCCTCTACCCATCCGTGAAGCTCTCGCAAATATTTGAGACGAATGTGCGCGGCCCTAATGCGAGAGCCTCCTTTTGAAACGGAGCCGCACTCCATCCGTGAAACCCTCGCATGTGTTTAAGACGAATGTGCGCGGCGCTAAGGCGAGAGCTTCATTTTGAAAAGGAGCCGCACTCCACCCGCCGTGAAACTCTTGCAAGTGTTCACGACGACGAATGTGCACGGCTAAGGCGAGAGCCGCATTTTGAAGGTGGGCCGCCTCCATCTGTGAAACAGTTGCACATTTGAGGCTTCTCAGGCAAAACACCTGGCCCGCCCTTTCGACAAGCCTTGGGGTGTGGCAGGGAGGAGTAATTGATAAGGAAAAGGAATCAAGCAGAGGCAAAGAGACGCACACAAGTGTCCAAGCCTGCAGACGCATACCTCTATTTCCTAATTGTCTTCGCCATCCAATTCTTGACGCTTTACGGTCGGGCCGAAATAGAAGAGCTTCGTCTGTCCGGGGGGGTACCCCTATGTTCTCCGTGTTTGTTGGGTACTCTTGTGCATCTTGGGGGAGGGTACCCTCAAAGGTCATTATGTTTGTGCCGGAAGAGGATGCTATGTTCTTGAACATTGTTTTTCTGTCTTTGGTCCGACCGTATCCCCACCAGCCTTTCAGTAACGATGTCTTGTCGAGTTACATTGATCAGGGTGGGAGCACGCAGTGGAAGAGGTGGGGCAGCCGTGAGACCAAATATTTTGAGCTGCCTGAGCAGGACACCGAGTTAACTACAAATACCTTCGCGGACCTTTCTATGTGGGCGGCTCTTGACAGCTTAGCTGGGGTGCGGGCTACTTGGGATGTCTTTGGGGCTCTGTTGGGGCCCTCCTTGGGCTCTCTTGGGCTCCTCTTGGGAGCCTTGGGCGGCCCTCTTTGTGCGATCTTTCGAAGACGGGGGTGCCCTTAATTAGCGTTGCCCCTGTACGAATCCTCCAAAACGCCTCTCGTGGCGCTCTTGACGAGCCCTTCGGCGCTCTTGGGACCGTCTTGGAGCACTCTTGGGCCCCTCTTGGGGCTCTCTCAGCGAAGAGACGAGAATGCATTATGTTCCTCTCCGGGGTGTCTTTTGGACTGCGTGGCTACTCGGAAACGTCTTTGGAGGATTCTGTTGGAAACTATCGTGAGCCATCTTTGATTCTCTTATGCCACCTTGGAGGCCATATTGCGCTCTCATGGGCCATATTGGAGCCACCTTGAGCCATCTTGGACACTCTAACTGCTCGCGGTCCCCCCGTCTGGACCCAGGGGGTGGGGGGAGGTGGAGGTGCAAACCCTTGCCCAAAGGAGAAGGGGATTGGAAGAGGAAGCGCTCTAAACCTCCTACGGCCGAAAGGCCTAAAGGGTTGCTCGTATGGTTCGTATGGTGCTCGTTCCAGACGCGGCGAGTGCACGATCAACGTCGGGGTCGCTAAATCTCACCTTGAGCAGAGCGGAGGGCAAGGGGGAGGAGGATGTGCACAACGCGGGGCACACTCCTGCGAGAACTCAGAAGGCCTACCGTCGATCCAGGCTGCGGTCCGGATTGCTGGTGCCCAGGGACAGGAGGGAGCTTCCGGGTCGAATCTGCACCGCTCACGGCCTCTTCGCCCCAAGTGGCCACCAGTGCCCTCAGGGCCACCCTCGCTGGAGTGCCGACGCCGGGCGGAACCACATCGGGGCAGCGACCAAACCATGGCAGCACGAAGACACCAGTACAAGCGACCTGTGATTTGCGATAGTTCTCAGCCGCTGAGAGCACTGTGTGGTGGCTATCACGTGAGTTTGCCCACGTTTCAAGTTTCTGTGGCCACGGCGTAGGCGCCATGCCCTATGGGGCACGTGTGAAGTTCTTGGTGCAGCCCGCACGACTGCGGCGTTCGCTTTCGCTTTCGCTCTCGCCGGAGTGCCGACGCCACGGGGTGAGCTTTTCGCGCATGCGCGCGCGGGCCATCCCGGGTGACCGCCGGGGCCTTGCCTCGCGAGAGCGCGCCCCTGGGGAGGGAGCTTCGGGGGAGGACGCCGATACAGAGGAGGGAGGGAAACACTCCGCGGAGGGCTGGAGGGGGAGGAGGGGGGGGGCGGAGGCAGATCCGTACACAAACGCTCGGCTCCCCAGAGCTGGAGCGCCCGCGCCCGTGCCCTGGCGCCCGCGCGCCCGGAGGGCCTGCGCCGGCGATGGCCGCGCGAGCCGCCACGCCTGCCCGGGCGGGCCGCCGACGGAGGGTGCGGGAGGGGTCCTGCTCTCGAGGCCGGGCCTCCCCTCCTCCCCCTCCTCCTCCTCCTCCTCCTCCTCCTCCTCCTCCTCCTCC
Organism: Prorocentrum cordatum; assembly: GCA_963575745.1. Taxonomy (NCBI): domain Eukaryota; class Dinophyceae; order Prorocentrales; family Prorocentraceae; genus Prorocentrum; species Prorocentrum cordatum. The sequence goes on along the minus strand of CAUYUJ010018170.1, from coordinate 1,335,208 downwards.
CTCGAGGGGCACGGAGGGCGGCAGGCTCACGGCGTGTCGACCGGCGGCGGCCCCGCCGCCGGCGTTCCACGCTGAAGGCCGCCGGCGACCCAGAGTCGGTGGAGGTGGAGCGATGCGACGTCTCGGAAAAGCAGCCGAGCGTTCCAGGAACCAACGCCGGGGTCGGCACGCAACGAATCCGCGGTATGTGGGGTCGGAGGATCGCGCCGCATCGCCGATACATCTCAGGAGGTAACAAAAACACACAGACACAGTTCATCGTCGGTTCCCCAGAAAATATACGAAAATATGGGAAATGGGGGGAATATAATAACCCAGAAAATAAAGGAAAATATGGAGAATCCTATTTTTTGTGTCTATTGATTTGTGTGTCCCAGGGCCGCTTCAACATCGCCGATACATCGGGGATGCGGCTCGATGTGGAGCCCGATCTTCTCCACGCCGACGGCGCCGATGTATCGCCGACGTCGCCGATGCATCGCCGATACATATACGATGCGGTGCCATCCTCCGACCCCATCTGCTCGGATCCCGCCTAGGAGGCTTGTATCGCGGAAAGAACAGCACAAACTTTCGGAGGTCCGCGCGGGTTTCTTTGACCGACGCTGGACCCTTCTGGCGGCGCCTCCGGCGCCGATCCAAGAAGAAATCCGCGCGGCAAGTTTATGTTCATGTCCGTTTTCTGTTCTTCTTTCCTCGGAGGGGGAAAAGGTACCGACACTGCTTCTCGTTCTGGAGGGCCCTCGTCGCTGGATTATATTCGAAGTGCTGCTCAGAATGTGCCCTCGGAGGGGTCCTCGAAGTGGCAGTATCGAGTTGTCCCCCCAATTTCTCGTGGGGCGTCGGTGATGGGTGTGTGGACTAACTAGGGTGTGTGTGTGTGTGTGTGTGTGTGTGTTTGTGTATGTGTGTGTGTGTGTGTCTGTGTGCGGATATCCTGGCCGGGTTCATGGCCACTCTTCTTCTCTCAGTACGTCCCCGGCCCGACCGTGTCCGCGCACGTGCGCCCGGCCATGATGCGCAACCCATCTCTCTCTCTGGTGCCCCCCCTCGGTGCCCAGATGGGGGCGGCCTTCTTTGAAGCCTGGCGGCCTTCGTAGAAGGTAGTGTGCTTCTCACATGCAATCTGGCTTCCTAGAAGCCTTCTCAGAAGCCTCGAGGTCCTAAGAAGGCCCCCGCCCTCTAACAAACACCCCGCCTTCTCGGAATGCCCCCCCTCGCGCCGCCTGCTTGTGCGCGCCGCCAATCCAGGCCTCCAGAGTGGGGTCCGATTAGATGGGTCGGATTTGGACGCGCAGAATGTCCCAAACCGATCGCGGCCGTTGTTGGGCAGGCGGCCTCCTGCCTCAAATGGATACCGCCCGCAGCGACGTCGGTCTTCGTATTCATTCGACGGTGCCGACTGGAGGACCCCATCCGGCACGCCTCAAGTGCAGGGACTCCCTCGCGGCCCGCCTTCCCGACGCCTGCAGTCGCTTCGCGCGCCCCGCGCCCAGCGCGCCCCGCCACTCCGCACCCTCGCGCCTGCGTCCGCTGGCGCTGCCGATCAAACGTGCCCATCCAGCCAGAGAGGCCCCCGGAGCTCGCCTCCGCCATGAGCCCCACCCAGCCCAGGGCCCATCTCGACCCGAATCGATCCGAATCGATGTCGATTCTCGCCAGCTCGGTGCGATTCGTATCCACTATTCCGTCGATCTGATGCGGCCCGATGGCTTGCATGGCGTTGCGCAGCCTGTTCGTCTCGATCTCGACTTCGTGACGATGCAGTCCGACCCGACGCACACTTTGATTTGGCCCGATGCCCCGATTCGATTCGGACTGACCCTACCAGCCCCGCGCCTCCACTGTGCAGCCAACACGCCAGAATAAGGACCAATGGGCTCAGGAGGGGCTCTGGTTTTCGTGACTGGCCCCTCTTGCGCCGTCTGGAGGCCCTCTCGGGGGCCTCTTTGGCCGTTTTTGGAGCGTCGGAAGCCCGATAAGGTGAGAATGCTACGATGTTTGCTTTTCAGGACCCTCTCCGGGCTCCTCTTGGAGCCTGTTGGGCGCGTCTTGAGTGCCTCTTGCGCCTTCTTGAGCCCATCTTGTGCGTCTTGAAGCCCTCTGATGACGTCTCGGGACTCACTTGGACAATCTTGGAGTCTCCTTGGGACCTTCGTGGTCTGTCTTGGTTGGGGTTCTCTTTCTTCTATAACAGCGACGCGACAACACGCGGGAAGCCACGGAGGCACGCTCGACGCCCACAACAATCCGGCGATCTGGGGTCCAGGACCTCGAATACACAATGCGTAGAGCTCAGGACGGAGGGCTCGAGGGACCCGTGGATAACCCCCTTCTCTGGTTGCAGCGAACTGCCCAATCGTCGCCACTTCCATGTGCTTGTGGGGGGACCTGTGGAGTGCGGTGCTAACCAGATCCAAATCATACACCTCGCCTTGCCAAGTGACCGCGTGCATGAGGTCGAAGGAAGCACCAGGGACGACAGCGACGGACGGAGGGAAAAGCTCAAGGTGGTTGGGTGTGCTGGTGGCCCTCAGTGCATGCGAGGCCGAATTGGGTGCACAACTAAATCATGCTTGCCCTCTTCCATGCAAACACACATTTGTTGCTCCCACGCGCCCTTAATGGGGGAGGAGAAGTCCTTGTCAAGTAAAGAGCAGATGGCAGTTCCCGCCTCGGGGGTGCCACCATTTGTCCGCTCCATGTCGGAGGTGGTGCAATCTCTCAGGCAGGAGGAGGACGAGCAGGCCCTCGCCCGACGTTCTTGGGACTCCCTAAGCGAATCCTCCGACCAGATTCTCTGCCCTGGCGGCCACTCCCTGGCAGTCCTCTGTCCTCGGAGCCTGGGTGTCAGCGGTGCACATGAAAAATACCCTCCGACGCACCAGTTGGTTGCAGTCATCGGTGAAAGAGCTGGGACACGGTCGAGACACTTTATCCACATTTGTATCGAAGACGCCCACGGCGAAGCACCGCCGCCCCCTGCCTGTTGGAAGCGCCTATGCAGCCGATTGTCGTGGGCAGGGCTCGACCACGCTGTCGGGCTGGGCGTCTCCCTAATAAGCCGTTGTGCAAATCCTTCGGGGAACGTTGTTGGGGGGACGGGAAAGAGGGCGAGGGAGGAGCACGGGACAGTTTTGGGGCACTCTGGGGTCTCTGTTGGGCCTCTTAGGGGCCTCTGGGGGCCTATTGAACGCCTCTTGGACGCCTCTTGGGGCCTCTTGGGGCCTCTGGGGGCCTCTGGGGGCTGACGGCGTGGATGTCCGATTCGTGTTCCCTCTCCTGGGCTCCTGTTTAGGCTGTCTCGGAGCCCTCTTGGGCTATCTTGGGTGCTTCTTGGGCCTTCCTGGCGCGCTCTTATGCAGTCTTGGGGCACTCTTGGAGGCCTCTAGGGTCGTCGTGGTGTCGTCTTTGGGGCCGTCTTAGGGGCGTTGGGAAGCCGAACAGGCGATAACACCAGCATCCTTCAAAACCATAGGGCAATCAATGAGTTTTGCCTCTTGGGGTCCTCGAGAGGAGCCCATTCTGGTCTCTCGCAGGCCTCTTGTGCAGGGCGGGGCGAGCAGCGGCGAGGGGAGACGAAGTTGGGAGCGCACACGTGCCCTGAGTTGATGTTTCGGACCGCTGCCCACCAGCGGTTTGAGGGGCCGTCTGCTTGCCTGAAGTCCTGCCGCAGAGCGGTGCGAGCAACAGCGAGGGGAGGCGAGTTTTGTATCTCACACGTGCCCTGTCTTGATACATACACGTATATATATATACACAAATATCTGAGACCGCTACAGCTCAGCGGTTGAGGGGACCTTCTGTTTGCCGCCGAAGTCTTGCCGCCACCTGCGTGTCGGGCAGCGGCGAGGGGAGGCGAGTTTCCCTCGGGGCCGCGGCGCCGAGCGTATTGGGCGCTCTCGTGGTGGCCGCGTGCGCCCTGTTCCCCGCTTGGCCCTCTTCCCCTTCCCCCCTGCCCCCCCCCCCTCCTCCCTCCCTTCCTCCCTCGATCCCCCCATCACTCCCCGCCCCCTCGAGTTCTCCCCTTCCTCGATCCCTCAATCCTTCCCCCCACCATCCCTCGCCTCTCTTCCCCCTCCCCAGCAGAGAACGGCCCACAGTGGGCCTGACTTTGTGTTGTGTTTCCAGACGGGAGGTCGAAGCTGGTTCAAGGCGCACCACTGCGCTCACGCAGCCCTGGACGTCTTGCATCATCCATCACTATCATCGATGCCTTGCCTAGCCGGCACACATGACCTTCCTGTGGTGTTGGGTCTTCGCTTTGAAAAGACAGAGCTCCGCGTCCTTCATTCTCCTCTCCTCCCTCCTTCCTCCTCCCATCCCTGCCTCTGCCCTTCGCATGCCAACCAGTTCGGCACAAGCAGTTCAGCTTTTTCGTAGCCTTATATGCAGCTCCGCCTAAGGCCCCAGTTGCAATGTTCGCATGTGGCCGCCACACCCATTTTGGCGCACCCCTAACATGCTTCATGCCCCCATAGGGAGCTCCACCAGGCCCCAGTGGTCGTGTTCGCGTGTGACAGCCCCGCACATTTCGGCACACACCTCACACGTTTCATAGCCCCACCGGGAGCTCCACCTAAGGCCCCAGTAACCATGTTCGCGCATGTGGCCGCCCCACAGATTTCGGCACGCCGCTCACGCATTTCGTGGCCTCACAGGGAGTCCCACCCCGGTGGCAATGTTCGCATGTGGCCGCCCCAACAATTTCGGCACAAACCTCACACTGGCTATGTTTGCATGTGGCCGCCCCATTCATTTCGGCACACCCTTTACGCGCTTTGTGGCCCTGTAGGGAGCTCCACATACGCCCCAGAGGCCATGTTCGCATGTGGTCGCCCCACCCATTTCGGCACGCACGTCACACATTTCATGGCTCCATAGGGAGCTCCACCGAAGGCCGCAGTGGACTCGTTCACATACGGCCGCCCCACCCATTTCTGCACACCCCTCACACCTTTCATGGCCCAATTGGGGGCTCCACCGAAGGCGCCAGTGGCGGTGTCCATATGCGGCCGCCCCATCAACCCCTACACACACCTCACACGTCTCGTAGCCCCAGAGGAAGTTCCACCGCTGCGCCAGTGGCGGTTTTCACTTGCGGCCGCCCCACCCAATTCTGCACGCCCCGCACACCCTTCGTAGCGCCATAGGCAGCTCCACCTGAGGCCCGAGTGGCCATGTTTGCATGTGTCCGCCTCGCCCCATTCCGGTACATCCTTCACACGCTTCGTGACCCTGTAGAGAGTTCCACCTAAGGCCCCGGCGGCGGTGTCCACACGCCTCCGCCTCGCCCCATTTCGGTACACCCTTTACACGCTTTGCAGCCCCATGGGAGCTCCACCAAAGGCCCAGTGCAATGGCCCGCATGCAACGTGTCGTGGTCCCAAAGGGAAGCTCCACCGCAGGCCCCTGTGACGGCTGCCCGCATGGCGGCCCCGCTACAGTTCGGCACACCCCTCATACACTTCGTAGCCTCGTAAGGAGATCCAGCGAAAGCGATACCCACAACGACGGTATTCGCAACTGCATCTGGCTGGGTTCTTCGCCAGGCTAATTGTTCGGTTTCGAGAGGGTTTTGTTGAGTCCGATAACGGGGGGTAGGCTGTGTTGCTGCTGCGATTGCTACTGCTAGTACATCGTATCTCTACGTACTTGTCTCTATGGGGCAGCTCCGTGGAAGGCACTGAGACCAGAGGGACTTACTTCGAGCCCACGACCCTACCACTGGAAACGCATCTACCATGCACCATCGCAATCGGCGCCGCCATCATCGAACCCATTTAAACACTGCACGTGTTCCTATCGTGCACTAATCCTGCATTGGCCCTGCATTGGTTTTGCATTACTTCTACACGTACTCTGCGCTACTTGCACCTGAGGTCTGGACTAGTTCTGAATTCACGGCGGTGGAATTCTGCACTCGTTATGCGGGGTTTGTTGGTCCGAGCGGGAACGGGGCCCCACACAAAGAGTGCATTGCGTAGTGCATAATCGTTTGAGCATTCTGTGTCAACTGAGGGCGCTAAACTGGGAAGCTGTTCACACACATGCACTTGCATAATGTGTTGGCCGAGACGCCCCGAAACATCATCATGGCGAAGGGCCCAACGATATGCAGTTATGGGTACCGTCGTTGTGGGTATCGCCTGCGGTGGACCTTTTTATTGGGCCGCGAAGCGTGTGTAGGGGAGCCGAAATGGGGCGGGTCCGCCATGCGGGCGCTTCCACTGCGGCCCGGGGTAGAGCCCCCTACTGGGCCACATAACATGTGAAGGGTATGCAGAACATGGGGCGGGGCCGCCGTAAGAACGTCGCCACTGGCGCCATCGGTGGAGCTTCCCAGTGGGGCTGCAAAGCGTGTGAGGTGTGTGCCAAAGTGGGGTGGTGGGAGAGAGGAGGGAGGAGGGGGAGGGGGAGGGGGAGAGGAGAGGAGAGGAGAGGAGACGCGGGGGCGCCGCTGATTGAAAACGAGGTCTCAATTCACCACAGGATGGTTGGCAATGTACAGTGGCGAAGGACCCAAGCATGCACCGCGTTCTGGGTATTGATTTCGATTGAGCTCCCTATGGGTCACGAAGCGTGTAAGGTGTATCCCGACACGGGTGCTTCGGTGTCATGCGAACGCAGCCGTTGGGGCCTTGGGTGGAGTTCCTTATGGGGGCACGGAATGGGTGGTGCGCCGAACTGTGTCGGGGGGGGGGCGCATTCGAACTACACCGCGGAGACACTCGGTTGAGCTCCCCGTGGATCGACGAACCGTGCGAGGGGTGGGTGTTGAAATGGGTTGGACGAACGCATGCGACTTGCGCCATGGAAGTATCCGGTTGAGCTCCCTCTAGCGCCACGAAGCATGTCAAGGGTGTCCCGACATGGGTCGGGCGGACGCATGCGAGCTGCGTCACAGAGGCCTTCGGTTGAGTCCACTGTGGGGCGACGAACCGTGTGAGGGGTGGTTCTGGCGGACGCATGCTAGGGACGCATTCGGTAGAGTTCATGATCACTATGGGGCGACGGACTGTGTGAGGGGTGAGCCGACATGGATCGGGCGGACGCATGCGAACCGCGCCACGGAGACACTCGGTGGAGCTCCCTACGGGGTCACGAACCGCGTGAGGGGTGTGCCGACATAGGTCGGGCGGACGCATGCGAATTGCGCCGAAGAGGCATTCATTTGAGCTCCCTACGGTGCCACGAGCTGTGCGAGGGGTTTCGGCGTAGGTCGGTCGGGCGCATGTGAGCTGCGCCACGGAGGGCACTCGTTGGTGCTCCCACAGTGGCCACGAAGCGCGTGAGGGTTGTGCCGAAATGGGCCGCGCGGACACTTGCGAGCTGCGCCACGGAGGTCCTCGGTGGAGCTCCATTTGGGGCAACGAAACGCTTGAGGGGAGTGGCGAAATGGGTCGGGCGGATCCATGCGAGCTGCGCCACGGAAGCACTCGTTGTGGCTCCCAACGTGGCCACGATGCGCCTGAACGGTGTGCCGCATGAGGTCGAGCGGGCGCATGCGAACTGCGCCAATGCGCCACGGAGGCACTTGGTTGGGCTCCCTGTGGGGCGACGAATCGTGTGGGGGTTGTTCCGAAACTGGGTGGATGCACACCTGCGAACTGCTCCACGGAGGCCTTCGGTGGAGTTCAGCATGGGGCAACGAAACGTGTGATGAGATGGGTGTGCCGAACAATAGATACATGCGGAGGGCAAAGGCAAGGGATTGTAGCAAGGGCAGGAGGAGGAGGAGGAGGAGGAGGAGGAGGAGGAGGAGGAGGAGGAAGGGAGCAGAGAACGCGTGGCGATGAGTATTCAAAGCGAGGCCCCAACACCACACGATGGTTAGGACACATTGAGCCAGGCCTCTGTTCTCCTGGGGTGGTCTACACAGTGGACCGCTCAAGGTGGTGCCAGGGGAACTTGCCCATGGGGAAGCTCATACGGCCCATCCCTGGGTGGGCCAGGAGCGGACCAGGTCGGGAGCCTCGAGACGGGGGTCAATGCAAACGGGGGTCAGCCAGGGCACCGGATCCTGCAGGATCCTGCGAAGACCCCCTCTGGCTGACCCGGGTTAGCGAGCCGCTCGTGGCCGCGAGGCGGCCGCGCATATTGGTTGACCTGGGTTTGCGAAGGCCTGCGTGGTAATTTTTGTTTTCCTGCATTGCAGTTTTTGGTTTCCTGCTGACCCGGGTCTGGATTGACCCGGGTCAGAAGATCCCCGACCAGGGGCCCTTGGCAGGCCGGTCCAGGGGGTCATTCAGCCAGGTCAGGGAAGGCCGTTGGCCAGGGCCCGAAAGAGTACCAAAGGGGTCCTCCCTCATGAGGCGCTGCCCGTGGGGGATCCCTGAGTGGTAAATTCTAGAGCTTCGCTCGCGACTTCGCTCATGGATGCGCCGCTGGGCTTGCATTTGAAATGTTCAGTGAGCCCGCTACATGTGGGCCCCCGCGGGGCCCTGGGCAACCCTGCTGCGAGCTGCCCCTTGCGCGACAGGCCAGGCCGCGCGTCGGCCAGCGCCCGCTCGCGCGAGGAAGCCCGTGTGCCTGGCATCCTCTCCGCCTGGGGCCTCTCGGTGCAGTGAGGCGGGCGGCTGGGGCATGCCGTCCGTGAGGCATCCCCCCTCCCCCCTTGGCCCCTCCCCCCTCTGTCCCCGCCTCCGCCCCCCCTGCGCCCTCTCCCTCCCCTGCCGCTCCCGCCGCTCCCCGGCCCCTTCCCCGCGCGCGGCTGGCTGGGCCTGCCCCCCGCTCCCTGCCGCTCCCCTCCCCTCCCCGCCCCCCTCGCGGATCCCCCTTCCTCTGGTCCGCGCCCCTCCCGCTCTCTCCCTCCCCCCATTCCTGGTCACCTCCGCTCCGCCGTCCCGCTCCTGCTCCCCGCTCTGCGGTGTCCTTCCTCTTCCTCCTCCGTTCCCCCCTTCCCCCTTCTTCCTTTTCCCTTTCCCTCTTCCTGCTCATCCCCTTTCCCTCTCCTCCCTCCTTCTTGCGCCGGAGTGCGGGCACTGGACGTTGAGCCCCTGCTTCACCGAGCAGCCTCCTTCCCCCCTTTCTGCTGCCTCCTTCCCCCTGTCTTTATTTCCGCCCTCCCATCCTTCCTCCCTTCTCCTTCCCACGTCTTTTCTCCTTCCCTCCTTTCTTTCGTCTTCCTCGTCGTTGTCGTTCCTTCTTGTTCTGTCCTCTTTGTTCTCCAGCCTCCCCCTTCCTCTCCGTCATCGGGCACTGGGGAGGTAGTCACCTGGTCTGAGGGCCGAGAGAATCATCCAGGACAAAGCGGCGGAGAGACGCAGGGCCGACGGAGGGAAGGAGTGATGATGGGGGTTGACGGAGAAAGGGGGGATGGAGTGGATCTTTGGGGGCGTTGGCGTGGGAGCCGCGTCCTCGACTGCACACTGGGGGCGTGAGCCTTGGCGTCGCAGGTGTGTGTCCTTCCGTCACCGAGCCATCGCGAGCCCTTCCTGGGAGGCCGTGTGAAAAGGGTAATTGGAGGCATACCGGGGCATTCGGGGGCCTCTTGGAAGGCTTTGGGAGGCTTTTTGGGAGTCTCTGGGGTGGGTGGGTGGGGGGGCAACGCGGGGCTCCTTGAGGGAACCCTTCTGGAGGCGCCTCGGGAGGCTCTGGGGGCATCGTGGGGTCGTCGAGTTCTCCCCGTCTTGGGCCTCTCTTGGGGCCGTCTTGAGGCCTTTCGGGCTATCCTGGGTGACTCTTGGGGCGTTTTGTTGCCCCCGTGGCCCGTCTGGAAGCCTGCTTGGAGCCTTTGGTCGGTCTTGGGAAGACCTTGGGGCCTCCTGGGGCCGTCTTGGACGCGCTAAAGACCAACAGGGCGAGAACCTCAAGAGCATGCACAACCACAGGGATGTGGACGATGTTGGTATCTCGGGGCCCTCTTGGGCGGTCTTGGGGGCCTCGTGGGTAGAGGCCACCCCGGGCTGGCTTATGTTGATATTGGGCCGTCTTGGTGGCACTTTGGACCGTTTTTGAAGCCTCTTGGAGGCCCCGCAGCCCCAGAATGCTCCAGGTGAACTCGTCCTTGGTCTCCTTGGTTCTCCCCCTCTCCCCCCCTCCCAAGCGCGCAATTCTCAGATTGGTGGGGCACTATAGGGGGACGAGTATCACACGCCTTGAGACCCTAAAGGGTTCGGCGGATCAGAACCACCCGTGCACGGGCAGACATAATTCCTCCAGATATCTGGGACGTGCCCCTTGACCAGACCGCACACACGTACGCGCCTGACCTCGTCATATCGAGGTCTCGCAATATCGAGACTATTCGATTCAAAGCGGGGTGCATCACATCCCACTACAGAGTGATGCACTGCCGAGAAGGGCACTCAGAAAGTGTTTCCGCACCCCTCCTTCTGCTTATTATCGTCTTCGTCCTCGTCGTTTCCCTTCCTCCTTTCCGTGGTCGCTCTTCATTTCAGAGAAGGTAGGAGGGAAACAAGATGTGGTAAACACGTTGGGATGTGCAGTCCTGTTATTCGTTGCTCGATTGCAGTCGCATCCACTGTAAAGATGCAGTGCGTCGTCAAGGTTGACCTTGCAGCTTTGTCTTGTTGGCCCCGTGCTTTGGCTCTCCATCATTTCCACTGTTGCAAACTTGTCACCAAGAGTATTGCATCATAATTTGTCATCCTTACTTCACTGTTTGTCTGGAGATCGCACCAGCAGGGCTTTTCACCCGCGCTCTCCGTGCATTGCTGTGAGCCTGTTCCGCAAAGGTTCCAGTCGCGGCACGCCTTCGCAGCGGTCGCCGGTTGTTGTGTTGCTGCCAGGAATGCTTGGAGGAGTGCGAGCCAAAGTGAGACATCGTGCCTTTGTGAGCGAATGCTTCAGAGACGCAGCCAACATTGGCAGGATGGAATGCAGGGGCTGACGCTGTGATGGACAATGGCTACCAACCTGGGCGTGCGTTTGCAGTTCAGAGAATGACTTGGGAAGACGCACAAGCGGGGACAAATCATGAAGACGTCACCAACAACGGCAGAGAGGGTGGATCTGTGTCGGATTAAACATGGCAGAAGTGGTGTAAGTTCACGCAGGGAGACAATCAGGGAAGGATGCATTCGGAAAGATGAGGGCGAGGTTGATGGAGGACGGAGGAGGGAGAATCAGAGGAGGCGGAGGAGGAGGAGGATGAGGATGAAGAGGAGGAGGAGAAGACATAATCTGGGCAATCCTTCTGGAGTCCAGGCGCCAGATGCGCCATGAGGATGCGGAGGAGGAGGTGGATACGACCAAGGGGGAGGGTGAGGAGGAAGATGAAGACAAGGAGGAGTAGAAGGTGGTGTTTCAATATGGACTCAACGCTATTGTTCAACAGCTGACGCTTGGTCCAAATGTCTATGACAGCTTCATGGCGAAGCAGGACACACAGTCGCGAACTGGTGCTGCCCGTCCAATCCAAAATTGTCCTGGCGAAGGGCCCAACCATATGCAGTTGTGAGTGATGTCCTCTTGCTTCACGAGCTGCTGCGTCAGCGGCGCCTTCAGCGTCACCATCGGCACGCCCGTTCCCACCGCCAGCTTCACGCCGTTCATCACGCCCATCTTCGCGACCAGCTTCACCAGCAGCATGGTCTGCGGCACGACCGGCGGCAAAGGCAGGGAAGGGTTGGACCGCGGGCAGCGCCGCCACGTCGAGCGCCTCCTCGCTCTCGGTCCCCAGCGGCACCCCCGAGCTCTTCTCGGCCTTCACGGCGTTCGCATTGCCGATCGTCGCCTGCCCGGTCTGGATCTCGCAGTCGATGTCGGCCAGTTCGAACGCGAAGTCGAGCTGCTGCTGCGTCTCGTCGCTTTCGTCCTCTGCAATGGAGAACCTAGCCACCCACTGGAGCAGGCGCCGCAGGAACTCTTCGATGATCACCTCCTCGTCAACCACGCTGGAGTGCACGTGGACTATCTCCTCGACGCTCTCGTCGACAGCCTCTGGCAGCGCACTCTTTCTGGCCTTGGCAGCGCCACCTGCCATTCCTCCACCGCGCCGCGCATGGTGCGCCGGCCGAGGTTGCCTCGCCGGAGCCGCGGGCGGCACCGCTGGCGCCCAGGCGCTCGCAGCACGGGCGCGTCTCGGCCGGCCCATGTCTCGCACGCCGATCGCCGCAGCGCTTCCACTCCCGCCGCGTCTGGACGCCCGCCGCGCCCTCTCGCGGAAGGTCTCGAGCGTAGGCTGCGGGGTTCTCACCCTTTTCAGCCAAAATGGAGAGCCTGAGCCAAAATGGCTTGAGCTCTAAGGAGAGCTTGAGCCAAAATGGCTACGGAGGTGGAGGAGGAGGAGGAAGAGGAGGAGAAGGAGGAGGAGGAGGAGGAAAAAGGGATTGCTCATGTTTCGGGCTTGGAACTGCTTGCGTGGAAGCATTCTCGAATTGATATGCATGATTGCGTCTTCTTTGTTGGAATTGGAGGAAGCGTCGGAATTTGAGCACATAGTTCATATCGCGGCACCACCGTCGGCACACGCGCCACGCTAGGTGTCTGGGCGCCGCGAGGTGCTAGCGCTGGCCACCGCCTCCTTCGCAACGGTGCCCGCCTCCCTGCAAACTCGTTTGCGTATTGGCTCCCACGTCGGGGTGCCCAGTCAGTCAGCACACGCACATGTCGGATGTACCTCCCTGGGCTGTCTTGCTGGGGTTGTGACGCTCGAGCGCCAATGTATTGAAGCCTGCTCCAGGTGCCGACCGTGCCTTAGCAGTCAGCCATGCACCCAGGAATAGTGTAAGACCGTTCGGCTCCCTCACTACGACCTAGGGCGGTCGGAGTGGGCACCTGGAAACTGCAGCATGCAACGAGCCACAATCCCAATATTGTCCTGCGTTTCCCGCGTGTGGCTGGAGCTGGTGTGGGCATGGCGGTCTGCCTCACGCTGCAGATGTGATGACCCGTTCAGCCGAATGCTCATTCGTGTCTGCCGCCCCCCCGCCCTTTTGATTTCCAGTCTTGTTGGATTTCCATGCTCCACCAAGGCTCATCGTCTGAGAGTGGCCCAGACGTGGTCTTGCGCTTTTCGTTTGGTCCAGAGTTGGACTCGCGCTGCCTGTCCCTCTGGTCAAACACCGGCCGCGAGTAGCAGTTACAACTTGCAGCTAGTTGTGCCTGCTGCCCGCGTCTTGTTGATCTTGGGCCCAGGATGGGGGGCACGTGCGCAGATCAGCCAGCGCCGGCTCTGACAAGCGAGCCATTCGCATCAATGCAGTCTCTTCCGCACTGCCGCCGCCCTTCTCCGCCTCATTGGTCGCCGCCTGCTATCTGCAGAGCGGCGGACTGGGTTCGTGGTGGGGCACAAGTGAGGAATGACCAGCAATTAGTTTCAACAGCTGCAACGCTTGCTCTCGATGGGGAAAGAGTGGCTGATTTCACATCCAGGCCAGCAGAAAGGGGACCAGCTTAGGGATCTTGTCGTGGCCATGGGCCTTCTCCTCCTGGGCCTGCTTGCACCTACGCAGGACATAGCCGAATGTCAGGAAGTTTCCAGGGTGAGCATCACAAGCTTGGGGTTGCGCAGTCGCACTCTTGTTCCACTTATCGTCGCTTGTGCCAATTGTGAGGGGCACGTAGCTGGTTTTGCTCAGATGTTTTTTTTCCAAGTTTAGCATGGAAGCGGAGTCATCTCGATGAGTTCTGCCATGAAGATAAAAGCTTGGTTGTTGGCAAGGCAGCCCCCGAGTAACTTGATGCACGTGTTTACGTTGGTATTTCAGTTTACTGGTATAGGTGGATTCGGCTTGGCAACTTTCTCTTACGTCAAACGTGAGCGCGAAAGCCACGAACGTTATCTGGATGACCAGGTCAACTTTTCTCTCGCCCAGTGCCAGGCGTTCTATAGAGAGAACAACATTCACGAGATGCTCCACCGTATTGAGGTGTACAAGTGGAGCATGCAGAAAAACGATTGGCGACATGGCGTCGAATTCATTTACATGCCTCCTTTTCTGAGACCGAGGCGCTTCCGAGACTGGGCCGACAAGTGGCTAGTAGACAGGAATTCTGGGCTTGACCCAGAGGCTTCCGCGGTCGAGATTGACCGCGCGAAGCTCACGTCATTCTGGTACATGGTTAAGCAGTGTTGGGAGCAGAACCCGCAGCGGCGGGACAGGCTCACCGACTTCCTCTTCGAGGCGCCCCTCAACCAGGGCACTGCGATGAAGCATCTGTTCCTCGTCGAGGCCCTGGACCAGGCGCGCTGCAGGAGCCACCCCGAGTGCACCTGGGACCAGCACAATCCTTGGGATTCAACTCCTGGGAGGTTAATTTCAGGATTGGCGCTGTTGCATTCCTGTTCGAAGTCTGGCCCAATCTTGCCCAATCCTGTCTGCTTCCGCTTAATCTCGCCAGATATAACCGAATTCCGGTTCATCTGGCCTAACCCAGTGCTTCATCCGTCTCAGTGGCGTTTTAATCGGGCTTCATTTGGGGGCGGCCAAGAGAGGGTGATGACTAGGGCTGTGGGGCTGTGTGGATAGCATGGCCAGGGCCATGACATCTCCCCCGATGTCATGGCCCTCTCCTTGTTTCAGTACGTCCTCGGGGCCCCCCAGTGGGCCGCGCACGTGCATCGGGCCATGATGCGCACCCCCCTCTTCCTGGGAACCCTACTTGGGCGCACCTGATCGACAGCACTCTGACCCAGACCCCCTCGACGTCGTGTTTTTTTCCCTCGACGTCGACCCCAGAGGTCTCGACCAATTCCCCGACACCGGTTTTTCATCCAGAGTCGTTTCTTTGACGGTCCCGAGGCCCGGCAAGATCCCCCAGAGGCCGAAAATAGCGAGAATTTTCCCGTCGTTTTTTTCCTGACTCGAAAGGGATCTGAGGATCATCCCGACGAAGGCCTCCCAGGACTTGCCTCCCAGCAAGCCACCCGTCTACGACTTTCTCAGGGAGCTCTACGGCCTGAGCGGGGAGGAGGCCCGCCCGCCCGAGCAGCGGGCGCGCCCGGCCCCCGCCTCAACGCCATCCTGGGGGGCGTCCTCGCCATCTCCGGGCCGGACCAGGGGGGGGGGGGTTTGGCGAAGGGGGTTGCTGCGCGGTGCCCAGCTTGTCGCTCCATTTTGGAGGCCCTGGGGCCCTCTGGGCCTCCTCAGGGGTGCTCTGGAGGCCGTGGCAGCCTCCTTGGACATCCTGGGGGCACCTTGGACCAGGGGATTAGGGAAGGGGGGGGGCCAGGACCCCCTCATCGCGGCGGGTGTTTTTCAATAGTTTCGGCCCCAGGGGGCCCCTGTCGGGCTTCGAGGCCGTCAGAAGAAGACCCAGGATGCAAGGCCGGTCCGTGGGAAGTGGTCTAGACCTTGTGTGGTCCACGTCATGAACAATGGCACACTTTC
The DNA here is from genome assembly GCA_963575745.1 of Prorocentrum cordatum. Lineage (NCBI taxonomy): Eukaryota > Dinophyceae > Prorocentrales > Prorocentraceae > Prorocentrum > Prorocentrum cordatum. The sequence goes on along the minus strand of CAUYUJ010018170.1, from coordinate 1,319,909 downwards.
GGCATAAGACCCTGAGGAATTTTGCACAGTTACGATTCGGGCCCACGTAGGGGAGTCACGATGGGGGTCCACGATGGGGAACCACAGTGGAGGGATCGGGATATGGATGGGGGATAGGCTAAGGGGTGGGATGGACTTCAAGCGCAGAACCGCAATCTGTGTCGCTCTCACTCCCACCCGCCCTTCCATTGCATAAGTAGCACCAGAGTCTCAGCAGAGGCAGGGACCGCCATCGATAACTATCGTGAATCAATGCAGACGCCAGCCAGTGCGCGACGCCCGCGAGGTGCGCCGCATGTGCAAGGTGCGCCACAGTGGGCCAGACGTCGACCGACCGCCTCACAATCTCTGCCAAACAATGAATGCAACGTGACGGCGGGTTTGCGAGCACTGCGTATTCTGTGTGGGCGTGCATCCGTAAGGACGCTGCTCTTGTCTTCGGCCGGGGCAGGAGGCCTGCACGCAGCAGGCAGCATGCCTTCCAAGCCTCCCGCCGTCTCTGCGACAGAAAACAGTACGGAGTGATCGCGGGGCGTCCGCGCATGATCCGGATCATGGTGCACATGGCAGGTTTGTTTTGTTTTTGTTGCGAGGCGCAGCTCGGATGCTTGAGCGTTGCTGCGCAGCAGGTAACATGCCGCCCCCCCCCCCCCGCAGTCCCTGCCAGAAACAAGTACACCAAGGGATCGCGGGGCGTCCACGCATGATCCGCATTTTGGTGCACCGTCGATTTTGTAGTGTTTTTTTGGGCGCGGATTGGTTGGGGGGTGCTGGCATTGCCCACAGCAGGCAATATGCCAGCACCCACGCCGTCCCAGTCAAAAACCAATACAATGTGATCGTGGGGCGTCCTCGCATGATCTAGGTGTTGGTGCAAAGTGCATTTTCTTGCTCTTGGACAGAGATGGCGGGGGAGTGTTTGCATTGTCAGGTTGTCGCCGGTCGGTTGGGGGAGGGGGTTGTATATTTGTAAGGAAGAATGATACAGGGCTAGGGATCTAGGGATATACGGATAGGGATCGGGATGTGGATGGGGATCGGAATGAGTATCCAGATATTCGCACGGGAAAGGGGATGGGGATAGAGACAGGGATAGGAAGAGGGATAGACATATATGTAGATGTGGGGAAGTGGGCAGGAACACGCCTATGCAAAGGGATAGACGATGGGAGACAATGGATGACAACGGGAGACAATGAGAGGCAATGGGAGACGACTTCGCCCGACCGATACTGGCAGCGCACCCACAAGTTCCCTAGAACACTTGCGCAGGACGTCTTGCAGGCAAGCCGCGTTGGGAAGCGCGTCGTCGGGGCCTCACCTGATTTTAAACAGTGTGAAACCGACGCCAGCCCCCACAACTACGGATTTTACATGTCAGCGTTTGGCATGTATGGCGAATGTGCGTAAGTGTAGGCGCCCTGTCGGCGAGGTCATTGCCAGCTGCTGCAGGGGTGGCCCGCGCGCGCGGCGACGTGCTGGGCCCACTCGACGCGGCCGCGTCCGCGCCGGCATTCCCAGGGCCGCGCGTGCTACGGCCGCGGCATGCAGTTTTAGGCGACTGCGGCGCTGTCCCTCGCACGGCAGCGCCGCTGGCCCAGCTGCGGGCCCCCGCCCCCGCCTCCGTCGCCCTCTCGTAACCCGCCGACGGAGAAGCTGAAATCGAGAGCTTGTCTCTTGAGGCAACTGTTTGGATATAAGAGCTTGTTGGGCGTTTATTTTAGCACATAGTTGGTTTATATAAACATTCTGGGGCTCTCTCGCGCGAGGTGATTCACTTCGGAGAAATATAGTTAGAGTTTACATAGAGTTGCTATATATTTGTTCGCCGGGTGCCTGACAATTGTTCTTGGGGTGGGCCTGAACTTTTTGATGCGCGCCCGTTCGGGGCGGGCCGCGGGCGCCTTCCCGGACTCTTGCCAGCGCCGCCAAGAGCCGACGCGCCCCCTGGTTGTTGCCCTGGCACGAGCGCGCGACCGTCCACAATGACTTAGGGCATTGACAGCGCGTTCATCAAACGCCAACGAGCATACCAGCAGCGCGCCGATCGCATTGAATTGCGCGGCGTTGTCGTTGACTGCCCGTCGAGTTGTCCCCGCTTGCTGTTGACGCGTCGTTTGGCGGCCCCATTAGCTTAAAGTTATTCATGCCGGGGGACGGGTGTCGTTTCTCAGGCGTTCAGATTTCGGGGACCGAAGGATGACATCAACAGAAAACCCGGAGATCCTCAGGCGGATTGTCGGCTCGGCGCTGGACACCCCTCCTTGGCGCGCGGAGCGCGCCATGGGCGGCGCCAGGAACGCCGCCAGGGGGCCCCAGCGCCGATCCGAAAAGTCCGTGCGGACTTCGGAGTATTTGTGTTCACATCACTGTCCGTCCCGCTATGATTGGATCCCCGTTTTGGCCTCGTGCCAGGAAGGGCCGCGAAGTCCGCCGCATACCGCCGAAGAGCATGTCAGGTCATCTTGCGGCAGTTTATACGCACGAAGCCGAAAGGTGCACTGGGGATGGACGTCCGAGCGGCGGCGAGGAACACGACCGGAGCCATACGGACCTTCTTCTCTTGAGGCTTTTTCAAAGCCGAATCGAACCGTGATTGTCCCCGTCGGGGGCCTGGCGGCGGGGGTCAATGCACACGGGGGTCAGTCCGAATGCCGGAATTTACAGGATCCTGCAGAGCCGGGGCTGCGCTGGCCCAGGCTAGGGCCTGAATGACCTGGGGAAGGAAACCAGAACCGGAACCGGAACCAGAACCGGAACTGTGACCAAGGTTTTTTCTTCCGAGGCCAAGAGAAGAAAGAAACCGGAACCAAAACCAAAACCAGAACCAGAACCGTGACCAAGAGGTCTTCTTCGAGGCCAAGAGAAAAAAGGAAACTGGAACCGGAACCAGAACCGGAACCGTGACCATGGGGGTCTTCTTTGAGGCGAAAACGAAAAAGAACCCGAACCGGAACCGGAACCAGACCCAGAACCAGAACCGTTACCTGGAGGGTGTTCTTCTAACCCCCGAAGAAGAAGGAAGCCGGAACCAGAACCGGAACCGGAACCAAAACCAAAACCTGAAGGTCTTCTTCAGGCCTGGAAGAAGAAGAAGAAGCAAACCAGAACCGGAACCAGAACCGGAACCGTGACCAAAGGGGCTTTTTTCAGCCCCAGGAAAAGAAGGAAACCGGAACCGGAACCGGAACCGGAACCAGAACCAGAACGGTTCGAACCGAAACCGGAACCGGAACCAGAACCGGAACCGGAACCGGAACCGGAACCAGAACCGGAACCAAAACCACCACCAGAACCATACTGGAGTGTGGTTTTGGTGGTGGTTTCGGCGCCCTTCTTCGGGAGGGGAAAGAAGAAGGAAACCGGAACCAAAACCGGAACCAGAACCGGAACCAAAACCAAAACCAGAACAGAAGAGCGCCGGAAAAAGGCAAATGCAAACCAGAACCAGAACCGGAACCGGAACCAGAACTGGATCTGGTCATATTGACACCTCGCTAGACACCCCAAAGCTCACGAAAATGGCGGCAAATGCGCGGTTGGCAACCCACCAGGGAGACTGCCGTCTGGACCTGCGTACACCACCACCCTGCTGGACCTCCCAGGGGCAGTTCCAAGTGGAGCAAGTGCGCAATTGGCATCCCGCCAGGAAGCCGCGAAGTCTCGTCTGTGGATCCCCGACTCCAGGGCCCGAGCCGCGGGCGACATCGCCCATCTCAAACAAAAACACTGCCCGGATCTCTGGCCCCCTCCCTCCTTCCTCCTTCTCCTTGACCTTCCAGAGTGTTAGAACTAACAGAATACGGCTTCAAACTTCGACAGGAATTAGGACGGCGACGTCTTGGTGTTATTGTTTCGCCTTCCTGGAAGGTCAGGGCTGGCCGGGGCTTTCCAGAACGCTCTCAGAGCGTTCTTGAAAGCTCTTCCGAGCAGTCCGCTGCGCCCGATGCGTCTTCCAGAGCCGACGGTTTGCAGAGATCATTTAATATGTCCTGGTTCGATTTTGTCCTTGTCCTGGCTCCATATGAAAACCCCCATGAGCGGCGGACGTATCCACCCCTCGCGGTCTGGATTCCAGGGCACGCCCCCGAGGATGCGCGGTCGCAAGGATACGTTCCGCGAGGGGGGCATCCGCGACAAACAAACGCCTCGTATCCCAAGTGTCGCGGCACAGGGGCCCTGTTCTCGAGGCCATGAATACAGTTATGCTTTTCGCCCCCGAATCCCCCCAGCGGCTCTCTCGGCGGCCCATCGAAACCCATGGGATATCCCTGGAGGCCCCTGGAAGCTCGAGAGGACCCAGAAGCAGCTGGGAACCCTCCAGAGAGGCTCGCCTCCTCGCGCTGGAGGCCACCAAGAGGACCCCATGCAGGCCCACGACGAGGCCGCGGATACGGGCATGTTTGTCGCCCACGACCTCTCCTGGGATGCGCTCCGACGAGGAGTTCGAGGCGAATTCAGCCGCGGCGACGAGGGCCTTCCATACAGTCAACCCGCATTGCAATGGTGAGCAATTTCCCAAGGGTGCCCTTGCATCCTTGCCTCTTCAGTCGTCTTCGGCTCATCCTCAACCCTCAACCACTTTCGATGGCCAGACCCGCTCGAAGAGCCTCGGCATGGGCCTCCAAGGCCCTTGCATCCTTACCGCGCATCCTGACTATACGGGTCGACAGTAGGCCCTCAAAGGGCGGAAACGAGGGAAGGGTGCACAGGGCAGCGCAGTTGCAGGGCACAGGGAAGCTGGACCCCCCCGCCTCTCGGGCCGGCCCGGGCCGTGGGTGCCCGCGGACCTCCAGGCCTCGAGCAGGGGATCGACTGCAGAAGTGATTTGCCCCCGGTTGGTTTTCCGTCGAATCTGAGAAGCGTACGCGGGATGCCCGTAGATCTACGGACATTATAAAGGACCCCCCTAACCCGAATGGCATAGTTTAGACGTGGCCTCACTGAGGTCCCCATCTTTGCATGAGGAAAAGGGATAATAGATCTGGGCGGTTTGCCTCGATACATCTGCAGAACAAACTCCTATCCCTCCTAAAGGGTTTGGGGCCCTCGTATTGCTAATCATGTTGCGCACTTGTTGTGGATCCGACGGAAACATAATTCAGGGACACATTTCGGCGGCGAGCCCGGGGGGGGCGAAGTGAGAGGGGGCGGGTTTCTCAGAAGGCTCGGCGCGCGTCCAGCCTCCTGAGAGGTGCTCGACGGCCTCCCCGAAGACGCAGAAGGCGTCATCCTCGGATGGCCGGAGGGCTTCTGAGAAGCCCCGCCGCCTTCCGAGAAGGGCTCCTCTTCCCCTGACCTTCCAGGAGGGTAACAAAACATAGCACCAGGACGTCGACGTCCTAATTCCTGTCGAGGTCCGAGGCAGTCCAGATAGATCTACAGGTCTGGAGTGCTACCTCTAGAGTCTGGAAGGTCAGGGTCCCTTCCCCCCCTGGCTCGCCGCCGATCGTCAGCTCTGCAGTCGATCTCCTCCTCGAAGGCCAGCTGGCGCTCCATGCCGCGCGTGGTGCCCTTGGCCGAGCGGCCGCCCGGCCCGGGCGCGGCCGCCGGGGCGGCGCCGCGCGGCCACGAGGCGCCGCCGCCCCCGCTGCCGTGCTGCGCGGCGGTGGGCGGCGCGAAGGCGCGCTGCCCCGGCCAGGAGGCTCGGGGTCACGCAACCGAGCCCCATCGCGCTCCGAATCACTTCCCAGGTACCCCTATACCGCTTCCCTTCTTGAGTTTCCCCCCGTTGTTGGCCTCCTGGGAGGCCCTCGTCGCCACCGCTGGACTCGCCTCGGAATCCTGGTTCGAACGCACCCCGGGAGAGGTCCGGGGAGCAGCGGCAAGCTTCCCCAGCTCTTGCCGAGATCACGTAACCGATCCCCATCGCTCAGAGCGACTACAGTCGGACCGAGGTGTAAAGATCGAGGTCGGTTCGGGGAGGGTGCTTGCCCCAGTGCGCTTCGTGCACGCTGGACGCTCTTGTGCAGCCTGGGGAGGGTGCCCTTGGATGTGCAGTGCCTTGGCCGGCGGAGGGTCTCACGCTTTGAGGGACGCTCTTCTGGCCCAGGGCCCAGGTCCGACTGTACACGTAAGAGTGACCCTCCGCCAGAGTGACCTCTGGTGCGGGCCCACTGGGGTCCCCCGATCGCTGAATGCGACTCGATAGTGGCGACCTGCGCACGATAGTTGCGTCCTGCGCGCTCGGGTTTGCCCCCCCCCCCCCCCCCCTCCCCCCGCGGCTCCCCGAACGCCGCGCACAGAAGGTCACTCCTGCCTAGGGTCACCCTTGCGTGTAGCCGATTCCCCCTTTTGGGCCTCCTGGGAGGCCCTCGTCGCCACGGCTTGATCCGCCTCAGAATCCTGAACAGAACGCACCCTTGGAGAAGTCCGCGGAGTAGCGGTCTAGGTGCTTCTTTGTTTCCCCAATCCTCATTCCCATCCCCATCCCGATCCCCGCCATCCCACCACCCCAGTTGGGGATGTGACCCCGGCGTATGTCCCCTTCGAGGGGGGCCCATGTCCCCTTCTGGGGGGGGAAATCGGCCAGTGTGGCCAGGGCCACGCCAGTGGGGATAGGGATCGGTTAAACTATGCTCGGAGGTGCTGCCGACCACATCGCCGTACGGCGCGGCGCGGCCGAGGTCGATCACGGGGCACGAGGTTCGGAGGAGAACCCCCATCTCCGATGGGTATGCTGTTGTTTCAGTCCTCGCATCGGTGTCTTCGATAGTTCGGCCTCCGGGGCACAAGTTCGGGCCCTGGGGCCAGCAGCAATGGATCCGGGGCGAAGAATCGACCCCAGGGAAGCGGTCGGAACTCTGGGGCCGCGGGTTCATCAGATCGCTGGATACTTTGGAAGGGACCGATACCGCTACCCCTTCCTCGTTTTCCCCCTTTCTGGGTCCTCCTGGGAGGCCCCTGCCACGCCTGGATTCGCCTCGGAATCCTGGCCAGAACGCACCCTTGGAGAAGCCATGGATCAGGAGACTGTTTCTGTTGGGGTCCGGCCATCGTCCGAGCTTCCCGGTCGTCGGTGTCGCAGGGCCGGAGGTGGTGTGCCGTGTTGGTGCGCTCAGGCGTACCTGGGGCTGCCCGCAGCGGACAGGTTGGGTTATCGGCCGGCACCTCCCCTCCCCACGGGTTAGCCCAGGTTCTCGCCGAACCAAAGAGATTGCCTCTGGCAGAATCTGTGGCTGGGATCCCCAGAGGTGGATCGGCCTCCAGCTTTCTTGCAAAAGACAACTCTTGCAGTACGACCTTGTCGGTTTCCCCAGAGGTGGACTGGGCCCCCGTGGAGCCGACCCCGCGCGCGACTCCGCGCGCGGACCTGGGAGAGACCCCTCGGCCGCGCAGGTCGATCACCAAGGTGGAGGCGGAGACCGGCCTGCGCAGATCGATCACGGGGGAGGAGCTGGGCGCTTGAGGAAAAGTTGGCCGCTCAGGTCAAGTCCATCGGCACCCATCGGCGGCGGTTTCTTAACAGGCGTGGGGGGGCCCCCCCCCCGACGGGGGTCAAGCTCGCCTCGTCGTCGCGCTGCGACGGGGGTCGGAGCGCCTTCGGCGCGCGGTGGCTGCCCGCGACGGGGGTCGATGTGGGGCGTCGGCGGGGGTGACGCCCCCCCGACGCTTTGAAGAAACTCGGAGTACCCTCGCCGATCAACGATTCAGGCGACTCGATGGGCGGCGGGGCTGGTGCTCGGAATGCGTCGAGCACGTGGCGAAATCCGAGCACTCCCCCCCGCATCCCATCGATTCACGGGAATCGATGGTTGGTGGGGGTAGGGTTCGGCTGTTGCCATCTAACCCAGGCCCCCTCGAGTCATAAAACAATCACGACGGACTATGTTTCGCTATTTTCAGTCTTTGGTGCCCCTTGCTGGGCCTCGGGACCGTAAACAACGACTCATGATGAAAACTGGTCCCGCGGAATGGGTCGAGACCTTTGGGGGCCGACGTCATGACAAACATCATGACGTCGGGTGTCTGGGTATCCAGGCCTCCCAAATCGAGCCAGAGTGGGTGGGGTCGGAGGATCGCGTCGCATCGCCGATGCATCGGCGACGCGTCTCGATGTGGAGCCCGATTTTCTCCACGCCGACGTCGCCGATGCATCGCCGACGTCGCCGATGCATGGGTGAACCACTGGCGATGCGGCGAGATCCTTGGTCCCCATCTACTCGGACCCCTTCTGGGAGTCCTCCAGAGTGGCGCAACTCTGGGACGATTTCTGAACCCTACCCCTGCGGGTCAAATCGACGCAGAGGTATCGGACACCCCTGTGGGTGTTCATTTTCTGGCACCCCGCCAGTGTTTCAGAACTTCTTGACGCTTCGAGTACCCCCGGTCCCACCTGCCCCTCCAGAATCGATGCCATGGGAGTTGTTTGGAGGTGGGGCGACGGTAATCATGTAGTGAAGCCAGGAGGCCAACACATGTGAAATTAGACCTCGGAGAGCCCCTTGGAGCATTTTGTCAGTAATTTTGAAAGCCTTTGGGGCCATCTTCGTACCATGTTGCTACTCTCTTGGGGCTTTCTTCGGCCCCTCTTGGGAGACTCAGGGCAGTCTGGGGGCCGTCTTGAGGGTCCTAGGGGCCCTATTGGGACCATTCTGGAGGCAATCGGTAAATTCTCAATTAGTTCCCGTCTGGAGGCCAAACCATCTGCGCTGGGTGTACTCCTGGGTCGCTCTTGGGGTCGTCTTGGAGACCTCCTTGGCCCCTCTTGGAGCTCTCTTGGAGCCATCTTGAGGCGGAAGCAAAACAACTAACTGTACTGCGGCATGTGGTTTCCAGGTGTTGGTCGGATTTTGGGTGCTCGGTGCTTCAGGCATTCCCGAAATTCCTTCTCCTCCTTCCCTGGAGGGTTAGCTGCCCGCCCCTCCTATTCCCAATGGCTGCCACACGGGCGCGACATGATTCGCGGCTCTCGGGGCTCAATGGGCGGGGGTCAATGCAAACGGGGGTCAGCCAGATCGCCGGATATTGCAGGAGCATGCAGAGCCAGGAGGGCATTGACCCGGGCTTGCGTGCAGGATCTTGCAGGAACCTGCAAGGCCTGACTGACCCGGGTTTGCACTGACCCGTGTCAGTGCGTCCCTGAGGCTCGTAGTTCGCGATTCCCTCATCTTCCTCGGCAGACGACATCATCAGTAGTTCAGAAGGTTGGGTCAAGGCGTCGGGACTGTAAACAAGTTGGAACGACATCATCAGCAGTTCAGGAGTCGAGAGTCGGGAAGCTATAGATGGGCACCAACAGCATCATTTTTGTTTTGGGTGTAGCAACGCACCGTCCCAAAGCACCATCAGTGGTCTACTGGCCGTTTTCGTGATCGAGGAAATCACCGCGGATGTCAATATCGACGTCTTCGGCCGTTCACATTCGAGTTGAAGGAAGCTGCCGCCGAGCCGATAGCACGGTCCATGGTCAAGTATGGTCAAGTTGTAAGGTTGCCTCAGGCGAGAGAGCTGCGCAGTAGTGAATTGTTAGGACATCACAAGAGACAGCGCTGTGAGGAGGGAAGATCTGAGGTACACCAGCCACCATAAAGAGCTTTTAGGCTCGTCTCAACTCGTGCGGTCTACACTGTTTCTCTTGGGCCTTCGGCAGTGGTTCGCGGGGTCGGCGATGGCGTCCCTGCTACCCTCGCCATGCTCCCCCCACGGGGGTCGGAGGGAGGAGAGGAGGGGGTGGAGGTTTGTCGTGATGCGAGCAGGCTGGCTGGTGGCCAGCATGCGCTTCTGACAGTTGCTTCCCATAGGCACACGCGGCCGAGGACGCCAACCACGGTGCGCCTTTGCGCGTGTTTGGATCGACGAAGGCGCAGAGTGGCCACGAGGTGCGGCAGACGGCCATTGAATTTGTTTGCCGCCCCGGTGAAGTCGGGATCGCGAGAAGCAGCGCTCCAGCAGCCCCGCTCAGGGCGCTCTCCGGAGAGCACGCAGGCCTCCGCCACGGCCTCATCCTCCTCGGCCTCGTCCTCCTCCTGCTGCTGCTGCTCCTCCTCCTCCTCTTCCTCCTCCTCCTCCTCCTCCTCCTCCCTCCTCCAGCTCCTTCCCCTCCTCCTTCCCCTCCTCCTCCTCCTCCTCCTCCTCGTCCTCCTCCTTCTCGTCTTCTCCTCGTCTTCCCCCCCGGGGGGCGGCGCGAGGGCGCGAAGTGGCTCGCGCTTCGCGCTCCACGAGGCGCCACACGCGCACCCAGCTGCCCTCCTGTTCTGCCCTTCCCCGTGCCTTGTGCTCCGCCCTGCGCGAGGGAGGGGAGCACCCCCTCCCCTGGCCCTCGCCCTCTGTGCTCTGTGCTCCCTTCCCTCCCGTCCCTGCGATTCCTTCCCTCGTGCTGCGCACGTGCAGTCGGCCCTGATTCGCAGGTCGACCCTGCCACATCGAGGGGCACCCTTGCGCCCTGTGTCTCGCGACCCGTGTCCTCTATATATTCCTATGGCAATTGGGCCCTCGGATGGGGTATTTTGTCCTCTCGCGTGCCGTCTCCAATCAAGTCCGCCTGTGGCTGCCCTTTGGGCCCCCTCCCCTTCTCGAGCAGCGCCTCCTGCGGCGCTCCCCGAGAGCGCCCTGCGCTCGAGGGGAGCTCGGGCGGCGGAGGAGCCACGCCGTCTTCTTGGGGAGGCGCCCCCTCGCCCGCCGGCCTACCTCGGCGGGGCCATCCCCCCGTTCAGGGACGACGTCAGGGGGGGATCAACTCAGGGGGGAGATGCATCGCCCCCCACTCGCCCACGGATGGCCGATAGGCGCCCGATAGCCCAACCCCGCCCAGGATCGAGCACTTGGCGAACGCTTGGCAATGCGTCGCCCTTCTCCCCCCCCCGGCTGCGCGGGCGCCCCAGTGCGGTCCATCGGTGGCCCAGCCAGGAAGGTCGCGGGCAGAGGGAGGGAAGACCAGGGCAGCAAAGAACCTCCCGGGGTGGACGAGATAAGGAAGCGTCGGGGCTCTAGAGGCGGCGGTCATTGCAAACGGGGGTCAGCCAGAGCGCCGGATCTTGCAGGATCCTGCAGAGCCAGGGGTGCATTGATCCTGCAACGCCTGACTGACCCGGGTTTGCATTGACCCGGGGCAGTGCATCCCCGAAAACGGGGAAGACTGGGAGGGACAGTCCCTTTCTTTCTCCTGTGACCGTTCCCCATCCTCCCCTGACCCTCCTCTGTTCTCCCCCCCGGGCGGCGATGCGGCGCGATTCCCTGATCCCCTCTGCTCGGACCCCACCAGGGAGGTCTCCAGACCCATCCTCCTGCCCTCTGCTCTCTGCCTCCTCCAGGGAGGAGGGGGAGGAGGAGGAGGAGGAGGAGGAGGAGGAGGAGGAGGAGGAGGAGGAGGAGGAGGAGGAGGAGGATGCCCGGCCCCCAGGGCCTGTCGGCGGCGGAGCCCGCGGCCGCGAGGGGGAAGGACAGCTCTCTCTCTCTCTCTCTTTCTCTCTCCCTTCTCTCGTGGCCCCGCTGGTTCGGCCGCGCTCGCGCGCCCGTGCGCTCCTGTCGCGTGCGTGCTTCCTTGAGGCAAGTCGGCGGCGCGCCCGGGGGGGGAGGCGGAGGGGGCCGGCCTTCTCAGAAGGCTGCGGGACTTCTGAGAAGCCCTTGCGCCTTCTGAGAAGGCGTCAGTGGCTACGGAGAAGCGGACGGGGCTACGGCGAGGCCGCTTTGGAAGACCCTCTGAGGAGTCCAGCCGCTTTCTGAGAAGGAGGGTCCTCTCTGCCTTCCCCCCCCCCCCGGGCGCACCGCCGAACCGCCGAAACATGTGAGAAAGCATGCCTGGCAACGACGTGGCTTCTCCGAACGCCAGCCTGAGAAAGCCAGCCTTCTCAGAAAGCGGCGGGGCTTCTCAGAAAGCCTCCCAAAGCGGCGGGGCTTCTCAAAGCCCTGGCGCCTTCTGAGAAGCCTTCTCAGCCTTCTGCGAAGCCACGGACGACTTCTCAAAAGCGCGAGGGCTTCTGAGAAGCCCCGCAGCTCTCTGACCCTTCTGAGAAGACCGGACCCCTCTGCCTTCCCCTCGGGCGCACCGCCGACACATGTGAGAAAGCATGCCTGGCAAAACTTTGTCATTCTACTAGGCCGCAGCGTACAGCGTGCCAGGAGCGCACGGTGGCGGGTGGGCTCTTGTTACTCCTGCACGCGCCCAGTCCCCTTTGTTTCCTGATAGTTGCATTTCGAGTCGGAGACCAACTGCAGACTTGATTTGCTCCCAAATTGATTGTTTCGCCGATGGTGCAAAGCAAGACGTAACATCTTCGTATATCTATTCACCACATGTTAATGTTTCGGCATTCGACGACAAACGACATCATTTGGGGTAATGCAATTATGTGTTCGACCTCGTTCTCTAATGTTTGCGCCCTTCTGCCACGTTATCAGCCTCTTTGTTTCTGCCCACTTCTGCCTGGTTGCCTATCCCTGTCTCTCTGTGTGTCTCTGCCCCTGCTCGCGTCGGCTTTCATGTTTCCGTCCCTCTCCCAGCTGTCCTTGCTCTCCTTGCTCCCTCTCCGCCTGACCTTCTCCCCTCCCCCGCTTCGTTATCGTAGTCCTCCTGCTGACTCCGCAGACCCGGCACGCACCTAACTCTGAGGCGTGTGTCCACCGGGGCTAGGCGTGTCGCGGCCGAGTGTCCCCTCGGCCAGAAACAAGGCAGGGGTGTGCCCATCTGGGAGGTTTCTCTCAGCACCCGGAGTGGAGGAGTCCACTCCACCCGGGTGCTGGCGACAGGCCGCACCCCGAAAAAGCAGCAGCCTGGATGGGGAAGGAGAGAGGAGTGGGAGAGGAGGGAGCAGGCAGTGGGCTGGAAGGCGGAGGAGACGGACGCGCTGCGGAGGGGTGTGAGCCCCACAGCCCCCCCTGAGGCGTTCGCGCGCCCGCCTGGGGCAAGGAGCGGGGGAGGGAGAGGGGAAGAGAGGGAGGGGAGCTGTGACTGGAAACAAAAGCGAGCAACAGCGTCGACAGAGGATGGAGGTGGAGGAGGGGGAGGAGGCAAGCTAGGTGCGCTCGCGTCATATCTGACGTCCTACCCCTCCCTCCCATCCCTTACCATGGCGCTGATTTTCTCTATCCGCGGACGCGTGTCGTAGCGGACTTGTGGCTCCGCGCGCGCGTGCGTAGTGGGTGGTGGTGCGCGTGCGTGCGTGCGTTGGATGTGTGTGGTGGGATTGTAGGTGGTGCTGGTGGTGGTGGTGGTGGTGCTGGTGGTGGTTGTGGTGGTGGTGGTGGTGGTGGTTGGTGCGGCGCGGTGGTGGCGGGCGGATGGGCGCGCGAGAAAGAGGCCCGCGCTGGGGCGAGAACGCCATCCTGAACGACGGAGGCCAAACACCGATCCGAACACGAGGCCCACGCTGCAGCGGGAGCACGATTCGGAACGATTCGGGCGCAGAAATGAGGCCGGCGCCTCAGCGAGAGCAGTATTTTGAAAAAACGCAAGCGAAAACCCGTTTCCCGGGAATCCTGTGTGTAAAAAACAATACGCGGGGGGTGTCGGATATCTTCGGGACGCCATCAGGGGAAGTGGGAGAGTATTTTCATATTCTGTAATTGTAGAAGAAGGAGGAGGAGGAGGAGGAGGAGGAGGAGGAGGAGGAGAAAGAGGAGGAGGAGGAAGAGGAGGAGAAGGGGGATGGGGGGAAGAGGCGGTAATCAGGAGTTTAAAAAGGTTTACTCTGGAGTTAACCCTCCGTTGGGTGAGCGTCGATGTATTCACCCTGGGAGGGGGTTAACTCCAGATTAAACCCTTTTCGTGGACGCCGAGCGTCGCAGGGGTCCACCCTGAAGAGGGTTAACTTCAGATTAAACCCCTCTGGCGGACGCCGAGCGTCGCAGGGGTCCACCCCGAGGAAGGTTAACTCCAGATTAAACCCTTTTCGTGGACACTCCCTGAGAGGCCGAGGCGGAGAAGGTGGAGAGCGAGAGAGAGAGAGAGGAAGAGAGAGAGAGACATAACGAAACAGAGAGATAAGGACCTGGTGGGCGCGGTACCAAACTCGCACCGAAATGCCCGCGGCGAAACGGAGGCAGCGGTGGCACTTGGGGCATCTTGGGCGCCCTTGGGACCGTCGAGGAATAGATTGATTGAGCGCTTCATACATGTGGCTGCAGGGACGCAAGCGATAACATGAACATGGTGAAGGAAAACCTCAGGGCGAAGGCCCCCAGGCGCTCCCCCATGAACCGCGCCCCAACACTCTGGCATTTGGGATGCCGTTCGCGCCATACCCGCTGCCTCTAGGACTGTCTTGGGACCATCTTGGGCTGTCTTAGCGACCGGGGGGGGTCTCTTGGGCCGTGTTGGGGCGATCGTAAGGGCCCCCGAGGCTGCCAAGCACGGTGCGAAGACGAAACATACGAATGCCGTTAACACGTTTTTTTTACGAAAGGAACGGGCCGTTTTTGCTTCTCGGGGCCGCCTGGTGGGTAACATTGCACGGGCTTTTATCTTTTTTGTTATATTTTGTTTTTTATATTCTTTTTCTTTTTTTTTTATTTTTTTTTTTTTTTTTTTAGTTTTTTTTTTTTTTTTTTTTTGATTTTTTTTTTTATTTTTTTTTTTTTTTTTTTTTTCTTTTTATTTTTTTTATTTTTATTTTTTATTATTTTTTTTTATTTTTTACTTTTTTATTTTTTTATTTTTTTTTGTTTTTTTTTTTTATAATTTTTTTTATTTTTTTTTTTTCTTATTTTTTTTTTTTTATTTTGATTTTTTATTTAGTTTTTTTGTTTTTTTTGATATTTTTTTTATTAGGAGGCGTCTTGGAGGCATCGCGTTGGCTGCTTAGGGGCCTCCTTGGGGTCTCGGGGGTCCTCTTGGGGCGTGGGGCTGGCAATTCCAATTCGATTGCCCCATCTTGGGCTCCTGTAGGAGCCCTCTGGGAGACCGTTGGGGCCGTCTTGGGTGCCTCTGGGACCGGCCTGGGACCCTCTTGGGCCGTCCTGGCGCCCTCTGGGGGGTCTCTTGGGCCGTGTAGGGGCGATCTCAGGGGCCCCTGAGGTCGTCAAGGATGGTGTGTAGACGAAAAGCATGGATAGGGTAATTATGTGCGTTTTACAAAGGGAATGTGGCTATGTTTGCCTCTCGGGGCCCTCGTGGAAGGCAAATTGCACGGGTTATGAGGCGTCTTCGAAGTCTCTGGGGCCGTTGGAAACGCCCCGTGATCCGTCGAAGCCGTCTTCAGGGTGGTGGGCGGCTGGCTGGGGCCGCCGCGACGCTCATCGGACCGCCCTCCGTAGCGATTTTGGGCACCCCTGGGGCCCCTTGGGGACCTCTTAAGGCCTCCTGGGAGCCCCTGGGGCCGAAAGCTCGGAATTTGAATCTGGTTTTCCACCTCTGGGACCCCTGTGGGGCTCGTCCTGGGGCTCTCTTTGGCGGTCTTGGGGGCCTCTCGGGCCGTCCTGGGACCCTCTTGGGTCGTCTTGGAACCCTCTCGAGGGCCTGTGGGGCAGTCTTGGGGGCCTCGGGGGATTCTCGGGGCGTTTGGGAGGCCTCTCGGGGTGTCTTGGGAGCCATCTTGCGCGTCTCGAAGCGGGCTGTGCGTCTTGGAGCAGCCTGTGGGCGTCGCGGGTCCCTCTTGGAGGATTAGATTATCTCGGCGCTTTTCTGAGGATGGATGCATATCTGTGGGTTCTTCGTGGGCTCCCCGCGGCGTGCACGTCTACCGAAGGCCCTTGCGCGCACGCAATGCGGGGGTGGTCGCGGCCCGGGCGGTCTGGACCGTTTGTGAAGTGTGTTGTGGTTGGTGTGGATGTGTTATTATTTTGGTTTTCGCTTTGTCTTCTTATGTTTTTTTTTTTTTTTTTTTTCTTTGTTCTTTTTTTTTTTTTGCGTTGTCTTATATGTATTTTCCTGTATTTTATTTTTTTTTTTTAACTCGGGCCCCGGCGCGCCGTCACATGTATGCGTGTGTGTATGTATGTTTGTATGTCTGTGTATCTGTCTGTGTGTATGTATGTATGTTTGTTTGTGTGTATATGTATGTTTGTATGTATGTGTACATATGCAACAACATCAACAACGACAACAACAGCAACAACATCAACACACACGCACACATCACGTAACAATGACACATAAAACAGGCTTCCAGAATGCGCCTTGGAACCTTTTTCAAGCCCATCTTGACGCCACCAGAATGTGCCTCCAGGCATTTCGGGCTTCCTGGAGAGCCAACTGGCCCTCCGCAAAGGCACCACAGGGCTTCCAGCCGGCACGTACCTTACGCAATCTGTGCCGTTTTACGATCCTTTTCCTCGCCCTGTCCTTGTCGTACCCCCCTGTATCGTCAAGTTCGTGTTCTTCTCTGTGCCCTCCTGTTTTTCTTCTTTGTTTCCCTTGCCCGGCGCCCCCCTGGCCCCCCGCCCCGCCCCTCGTTCGCCCCCCCAATCCCCCCCCCCCCATGGCGGCGGCGGCGGTGCAGCCGCAGCCCCCATGCAGAAACGCTGATCGGCCTGCAACGCGTTCTCTTTCCTCACGAGGGCGCCAGTGACCCTCTTCGTCCATCGCAATGTTATTCTCCGAGAAGAAATGGTCTCTTGCCGACCTGCCTGACATTTTTCTGAAGCGCGACCTCTCCGGTTGTATTCGGCCAGTTATTCGCGCCGGCTCTTTTCCGAAGTCGCTCGCGCTGACGGCATATCCGTATTCAGAAGCATCTGCAACTGCGACAACGGGATGCCAATCTCGGCTCCACTCTTCAAGCAGGAGCGGCGTAAGATCGAGGAAGGATTCGACCTCTCGACGACGGGACTCCCAGAGAGGAGTCGCCACGAGGTACCGAGCCTGTATAAATTTGCACAGCGAGCTGAACACGCACAAGGTATCCCTGTTGCAGAGCCCCACAAACGCACAGCGCCCTGGCAGGATCTCCCAAGCACGCCCGGCAAGAGCACGACATCGGAGGCCCCATCGGAGTGCTTGCCGAACCTTCCAATACCTCTTTGGGGTCACGCGTGTACACAGGCTGTCCCCGTCCAAGATGCACCCTAGGGTCTCACCCCCCCAAACTTGGATCTCGTCGCCGTGAGTTTCGAGGCCCTTACTGATGAGGAGCTGGGAGGCCTGCTGGAGTCCACGTAGCACAGATTGTTCTTCCCATGCCAAGACTCCAATATTGTCCACGTAGACGTAATAGGCTGAAAGAGAAGGGGCTCCTGTAGGGCCAAGAAGACAGCACGAGGTCTTGTCGCCCAGGGCCCCCATGATCCGCGAATTTGGGGAACCTCCGACATAGTTTCCGTTCGTGCGCTGGCAGAAATAGAGCGACCAGGTGAAGCCCATCGGGAGGCTCTCAAACGCAGGAAACACCCAGGACTCGGCTCCCACGATCACACCATTGATGTTCTTGCCCGTGAGCCCCAACTCTTTGGCGCGCGCAGGCTGCAAAAGAAGGCGGAGAGCTCGCGATCAATCTTGAATCTGCGAAAGGCATCCTTCACGTCCGAGGTGCCCGGGCAGAATCGGAAACCATCTTCTTTCCTAAGCTGCTCGTGCGTCTCATTATCAACTTCCAACTTCGAGAGGCCCTCGGCAGTCGCTAAATTCACTCCGGGCTGCGAACAAAAATGAGGGTTCGATCTTCTTGCATCTACGATGAGTCTCAACTGTCCTGTCTCTTTCTTTTTGACGAAAAATATCCCCACCTCCTCCTTGACCTCATCTGGGCTCAGGAACGCAAGAAGGCCACGGCGCCGCAAATCCCGCGTCAGTCGCAGGTACTTTGTGCGGCCTCGAAGAAGGGCAGGGTCCCAGCGGGGAGTAGTCCCCGAATCCGCTGTCCGAGCCTCGCGCTCGGAGTCAGGCGGCAGCATGCGCTTCAATCCACTCTCCAGATCGTGGCGTGCGCTACTGGGCAAAATCTCGAGCAGGCGAGGCGCGTCAACGACTGACTCGGGCAAAGAGATCTGCCGCACATGCTGGAGGTGTCTGATGCTTCTTCCGCCCGCGTCAGCTTCGTAGACTGAGCGGCCATTGAGGAGAGACTGGAAGGCCTCTCGCGGCAGGGGGGTCGCGTCCATGCCCGGAGTGGCTTGAGCCGCTCTGACAATGCGCGCATGCACCCCAGGCGATCAGCTGCGGAGAGGGCGGGCTGGCCGCCTCGCCACAGAAATGCAACCAATCAAGAGCTCGAATGACACCGATGGCCTCTCTTACAATCTGCCGCTGGCAGCGCGCTCCAGGAGAGTTATCGCCCCAGCGATGTCGAGAGAAGAAGCCACAGCCAAGCTCGCAAAGAGGGGAAAGGGGAAAGGAGGGCAACTCCCAGCTTTCCCATCGGGGCTGAAAAACCCCCGAAGGCCTCCCACTCCGACGGGGGGTGTCGACGTCATGGCTTCACTGGCGGCGGGGGCTGATGACCGGCTGCTGCCTTGCCGCCGTCTGCGCCGCCCTTGCCGCCGCCGGCCTTGGGGCTCTTCGGACCCTTTGGGCCCTTCGGGCCCGATGGGCCGCCAGACAGCCACTCCGCCGCGTCCGCCGCGAGCTGGCTACAGGCGGGCTGCCCGCTGAGCCTGCTCTTCGCATTCTCAATCTCGGCCTTCTCCTTGTTTTTGCGGGCAACCGCGCTCCTTAGACCTGGATCGGCGACCTCCAACGGCCCGGCGATGCCCGTGCATGGCTCCAGGCCCTGCCACTTGGGTCTCGAGGGGTCGTCGCGGTAGGCCTCATGATCTGGGCGACTCGTCTGCATATCACCTCCGTCGAAGCCACAGGCGCGATGTTCAACTGATCATGCGATCCCGCGTGCGGAACCGCCGTCAGGAGGGTGGTCATCTCGATCGCCGTGCGCTCATTCTGACCGATGCCCTTCTCCTGCAGCCACGGCGCCTGCCATGCGAGCGGGCCCCCGCCAGCCCTCTCGAACCTCTTCGCCATGCGCAGCGCCTGCGAGCGCTGGTCCCCGAAAAGGCCAGTCTGGGAAGAGGTGGGGGCTCAGTTCGCGCGCGACCGAGCGCCAGGGCTTATGGCGCCCCCCAGCTTCGCCCATCACGATCCAGAGGGTCCTGACCTCCTCGGCCCCCTCCTGCGCGCGTGCGCGCTCGCGGTGCTCCGCCAAGGCGCCCGCGCGCTCGCCGATCTCATCTAGCCCCGCGGAGTCTGCCACCTCGTCGCCCTTTCGATCCTCCATCCACTCCTCGAACTTGCGCCCGCGGTGGGCCTCTCGCGCGTTCCTCACGAGCTCGGCCTTCTCGTCGGGCACCGCCGCCCGCGCGCGCTGCCAGCCGCCCTCAAGCCGCGCCGCGGCGTTCCACTCATCGAGGCGCACGTCGTGTCTCGTGAGCTGCATCGCTCGCCCCAGCCCTGGCACCTCCACGAGCACCCGCTCGAGTCCCTTCGGCGGGTCGAGCTCGAGTCGCGGCGTAAGGCAGGTGGCCTCGTCCGGCGGCGGCAGCGGCTGCAGCGCGCCCAGGGCCAGCCCCTCTGGCGCCCCCGCGGCAGCGGCGGCGGGGGCCGCCTCGCGCAGCGGAGCGATACGACGGATGGCTCCACCGAAAGGGAGGAGGCGGCCGTCTTCGAGGTAGTGGCTCGGGCCCATCAGAGGCTCACCCGACTACGCCACCTCCGCGCGCGCCAACCTGATGAAGCTCCTCAGGCTCCTTCCATCGTTCGGCTCTCGGGGTTGGTAGACGCCTCCACGCTTCACCGAGGGGCGATCTCCATGTCGTGCGATCCTGAACGCGCGGGAACAGCCCTCAGGATCCTCGCAGGCCACATTCTCAGGGGTGTAGTCACCACCGGGAGAGAGCGTGTACCACACCTTCGGCCCGACTGGATACAAGAGCGTACGATGATGCCAAACCGGATCGTCATCATACCAGACCCCGATGCAATCTCCCGGGATCATATTTTTGCAGAGCCCCTGCGCCCCCACGGCGGTGCCGTCCGCCAGCCGCAGCGCCGGCCATCTCCCGCGGTGGGGGATCTCCTCCGTTTCCGCGAGCGCCATGGCGACGACGGCACAGCGCACAGGTGGCTATGCCCTCGGCGACTCCTAGCAGGCCCGCCAGCGCTCCCGACCAGCCCCAAGACGTATTCAGCGGGGACTCGTCCGACAGCGGCGGCGCCACGATCGGCTCAGGCTGCTCCTCGAGCGTGCAGAACGGTGGGCCCGTCAGTGCCTCCACTGCTGAGGTGAGGTTCCGCACTGCCTTTTCCGCCTGCTCGAGGCTGTCGTCCAGCCGAGCGAGGCCACGGGCAGGTCACTCGGGCGGACCAGGGCAGATCGGCGGAGGGATGCTCTGGGCGACGAAATAGGCGAGGAAGCGTATCGTGGGGAGAATGGAAACCCCGCCGACCGCGAGAGCAGTCGTGCTGCTCACCCTCAACATTTGAGCAGAAGTGCCCGCGGCCGTGGCAACAATAACGTGCACAGCACTTCTATATTGGCCCAAGATGGCCTCCAAAATGGTCCAAGATGGCCTCCAAGTTCGCCCAAGATGGTCCAAGACGGCCTCAAAGACGGCCCAAGAGACTCCAAAACGGCCCAAGAGGGCCCCCCAGAGGCCTCCAAGACGGCCTAAGAGGCCTCCAAGAGGTCCTCCAGGAGGGCCCGAACAGGCCCAAATCATTGATGTTCCTTAGGTCTTTGAAGGATTTTGGCATTCGCTTCTTCTCGGCTTCCCGACGACCCGAGACGGCCCAAGAGGCCCCCAACATCGCCCCCACAGCGCCCAAGAGGCCTCCAAGATGGCCTCAGGACTGCCCAAAAGGCCCCCAAGACGGCCCCAAGAGGGCACAACGACGACCCAAAACGCCTCCAAGACGCCCAAGATGGCCTCTACGACGGCTCTGGAGCACCCCGAGGGGGCCCCAAGTCGGCCCACAAAGGCTCCCCGAACGGCTCCCGACGGCGTCAGACGGGCCATGAGCCTACCAAGATGGCCGAAGTTGGTTCGAAGCTGGCCCAAGACGGCCCAAGAGGTTTCCAAGAGGGCCTCCAGGAAGGCCAGAAGGGCCACAAACACTGATTTGCCGTAGGTTGTTGTCGGATTTTGACATTTGCTTCGTTTCGGCCTGCCGACGGCCCGGCCCAATAGCCCCCCAAAATCGCCTAACGATCGCCCAAGAGGACTCCAAGATGGCCCCAGAACGGCACTAGAGGCCCCCAAGACGGCCCCATGAGGCCCCGAGACGGCCCAGGATGCCTTTTAAGACGCCAAAGATGGCCTACAATACGGCCCTGGAGCATTCCAATAGGGCCCCAAGTCGGCTCAGAGAGGCCCCCCAAACTGCTTTCGACGGCGTCGGACGGGCCAGGGGCCCACCAAGACGGCCGAAGATGGCCCTAAGATGGCCCAGGACGGCCCAAGAGGCCTCCAAGAGGGCCTCCAGGAAGGCCCGAAAAAAGGCCAACATTATTGATTTCCCATGAGTTATTGAAGGATTGTGGCATTTGCTTTGTTTCTGCCTTCCGACGGCCCGAGACGACCCAAGTGCCCCCAAAGATCGCCCAAGATGCCCAAGACGGCCCCAAGAGGCCCCGAAGACGGCCCAAGAGGCTTCCAAAACGCTCAAGATGGCCTCCAAGACGGCCCAAGAGCCCTCCAAGACGTCCTCCAAGAAGGCTCGAAAAGGGTCAAAATGGCCTCCAGGCGGCCAAGAGGACCTTCAAGATGCCCACGTGTTCCCCGAAGTCTTTCCAAACCGATTCGGGGAACACATGGCCCGATAGCTTGGCAGGTCTGGCTTCAACGTTCGGCCACATAGGCGCTTCCAAAAAGGCAGGGGGCGGCGGTGATTCGCCGTAGGCGTCTTCGATACAAGGAGATGCCAGGAAACCTCCGATACACCCAGACGGGCGAAATTATCTTCGCGCCCGCGCACCGTTGCCTGCAGAAAAACACCCAGACCGCGAAGAACCCCTATCTTCGCACCCGTTACGCAGATCTTGAACCTCTTGGAACGTCGAACTCGCCAATCACATCCCGATGCATTTCAATTCTTCCTCCTCCTCCTCCTCCTCCTCTTCATCCTCCTGTTCGTCCTCACCTTCATCATCCGCATCCTCGTCATAGCCATCGTCATCATCAACATCATCAGCCATACAACCATCACAGTAATCATCATACTCATCATCATCACCACCATCACCATCAGTAAAGGTGGCAAAGGCGTAAAACTGTTTACTCCAGAGTTAACCCTCCGACCGGACGTACCGTTAAACAAGTGTTTACTCCAGAGTTAACCCTCGGACCGGAGATCCCGTGAAAAGTGTTAACTCTGGAGTTAACCCCTCTTGGAGGGGAGCGCAAACAGCATTTGTGATGTTATTGAAGAGAGCGCTTGCAAACCCCAGCGAAGGAACCGACGAAACAAGAAAGCCCGCAACGTGTGAGAAGCAATCGCTCTGGATCAGCGCTAGAGTGACGAGCGACTTGGGCCAGAAAGCCTGCAGGGCAAGAGAAGCACGCACCCTGAACCAGCAAGCCTGCATCATGAAAAAACACACCTCCTAAACCAGACAGGCCAGCAGAGCTGGAAAAACAAGCCTCCAGAGCCAGAAACATTGCAAAACTAAGGCAGAAGGGATTCATAGCAAGAGAGCGTTCGTATCCGAAAAAAGAGGCCGACGTAACCTGAGAGCCAGCAGCCCCAAACAAAACAACTTTCGGAGGAAAAAAAAACCTGAAGAGCGAGGAAAGGTGGCTCAATAACCGGGTGACTCAATAATCAGACAGCAGGGCGAGAGGAGGGCGGCAAAACTAAAACTACGAGACCCAAACATCACCCCCCTGAGCAGCCTGACGAAAAGTCGTCCATAACGTGACAGGCTGTGAACTGGATTGGAAAACGAGTCGATTGCAGAGAAACCGGCGCCACTTCAGGAAGTAACCCCTGGCAACAGAAAACCCAAAAGGAAAATGAAAAGAGCGACTGCGCCGCCGAAAATGGCCAGCCCCAGGGCGATAATGTTTCGAGCACGGGGCCCAGGAAGTGAAAAGAGCATGCGTAGCGGAATTAGAGAAGAGGCGAAATGGTGGCCAGAGGGGCGCTTCAGATGCAGAGAGGTTTAATCTGGAGTAAACCCTTTCCTGTGGTGAGGCACTGCAGGTACAAGTTCACAAAGGTTTAATCCAGATTAAACCTTTTTTTAACTCGTGATTACACACTTTTTCGGGGATGGGGGAGGGGGAGGAGGAGGAGGAGGAGGAGGAGGAGGAGGAGGAGGAGGAGGAGGGACGAGGAGGACGAGGAGGAGAAATGGGGGGGGTGCGAGCAGGTCGAGGAGGAGAAGGACGAGGAGGAGAACCGAGGAGGAGCGAGGAGAAGGAAGAGCCGTCACAGCTATGGAGTGGAGCAGCCGACCTGCAGCCCGCAGGCGGGAAGGCGGCCAGGGCGCCGTTGCATTACGGCTGGCGGGGCGGGCCTCACCGCTCAGCGCTTGCCCCCGACGACAGGAGGCTCCTCCTCCTCCTCCTCCTCCTCCTCCTCCCTTTGCTCCAACTCCTGCTCCTCCTCCTCCTCCTTCTCCTCCTCTTCCTCCTCCCCCTCCTCCTCCTCCTCCTCCTCCTCCTCCCCTCGGGTGTTGCCAGACGTGGTCCTGGCCCGAGGTATCCCCAGTTTCCCGCGCTACTCTGTAGCCTCCTCCCGGCCCTCTGGGCCTCGTGCGGGGTGCTCTGGAGGCCGCCGCCCCCCCGGGGATCCTGAGGGCACCCTGGGCAGCGCCCGATGTCCGCACGACTCCGCCCGCCCCCGCCCGCGCGCCCACTCCCCCCGCCCTGGTGGCGCGCCCGAACCGAGGAATCCGTGAAGAACGACGTGCAGGAGGCCGCCAGGGGGGCGCCGGAGGAGGGAGGGAAGGGGGGGTCGGGCCAAGGTCCAGGCCTCCCCAGTAGCGTCCGAGTAGATGTGGTCGGAGGATTGCGCCGCATCGCCGATGCATTGCCGATGTGTGTTTCGATGCGGAGCCCGATTTTGACTCCACGCCGATAGTGCCGATGCAACGCCGGCTGTGCTGATGCATCGCCGATGCATCGGGGATACGGCACGATCCTCCGACCCGTATCAATTGACCTCATCTAGGAATCCAGAAGGGCTCTAGGAAGGGGGATCGCGACCAGGGGGCTTGCCAGCTTCTTCTGGAAGTCGAGGTTCCTGGAGGTTTCTGGACGCTGGGGTTGTCTCGGTCTTGGAAGGCCGGGCCGCTGGAGCGGGCCCACCTCCTCGAGGGAGTGGGCTGCTTCGAGGGGGGGGGCCTGGCCCGCCCTGGTGGTGACCACCCGTGGCATTGCCCCGAGGAATGGGAGGATCGTGTGGAGAATCGTTTCCTGAGACTCGGGTGTTGCCAGAAGTGCCCCTGGTCCAAGGTGCCTCCCAGGATCTCCACGGAGGCCCCCGGGTGTCTCCAGAGCCCCCCTCACGAGGCCCAGAGGGAGGAGGAGGAGGAGGAGGAGGAGGAGGAGGAGGAGGAGGAGGAGGAGGAGGAGGAGAAGGAGGAAGGAAGAAAGGAAAAAAGGAAGGAAGGAAGGAAGGAAGGAAGGAGGGAGGAGGGAGGGAGGGAGGGAGGGAGGGAGGAGGAGGAGGAGGAGGAGGAGGAGAAGGAGGAGGAGGAAGGAGGAGGAGGAGGAGGAGGAGGAGAGAGGAGGAGGAGGAGCAGGAGCGAGGAGAAGGAGGAGGAGGTGGAGGAGGAGGGGGCGGCAGGGAGGGAGGGAGGCAGGGAGGGAGGGAGGGATGGAAGGAGGGAAGAAGGGAGGGAGGGAGGGAGGGAGGCAGGGAGGGAAGGAGGAGGAGGAGGAGGAGGAAGGAGGAGGACGAGGGTGTCACCCCTTGGCGTTGCGCCTGAGACCACCCCAGGACGCCCGCCCCAGGACTCCCCCTCGCACACGCTGGCGGGGTGGGCGAGTTCTGACGGAGCAGTTAGGGGGGGCACGTCGGCGTCGAGCCCCGGGGGGGAGTGAAAAGGAAGGCCTTCTCAGAAGGCGGCGGGACTTCTCAGAAGCTCTCTGGCCTTTGAGACGTTTTCTGTGCCTTTGGGGAAGGCTGAGAGAACTTCTCAGAAGGCGAGGGGACTTCCGAGCCTTCTGAGAAGGCCCGCCCCCTCTCGCTTCCCTCCCGGGCTGGCCGCCGATACGACTTAGCGGTAGGGGAACCTGGCGCAGATTAGCGCTGATTTTTAGATTGGCCCCCCTTGCTCTAGCTCGGCATGGCTGCGTTTTGCTTGAGCCAGGGTGGTCGGCGCCAGAGGCCTCCGAGGTCGCACCAAAGATGGGCCCCGGGAGGTCGGGGAGGGGGGAGGCCTGGGGCATGGGTCCGGCTGGACGAAAGTGTAGGAAAAGGAAAGGGGCGGGGGTACGAAATTTGCTGCATGCAGGTGGTTTCGGCCCAGCCTCCCGGCCCATTCCTCGATACATTGGCAGTTCACCAAAGAGACACCACAGGACACCGACGGGACAGCGATGGGAAACCCGCGCGACTATGGCACATCGACGGGGCACCGATGGGGCACCGACGGGACACCGACGAATATCACCGTCGATCCCAGCTGGTGGTGCTGACAGTGACAACAGTTTGGCACCTCTGATTTTCTGCGACCCCCCCCCAAGTCTCCCTATGGACACCACCAGGACACCATCGAAACACCACCGGCACACCATCAGGACACACATCGGGACACCAATCGGGACACCATCGGAGCACCACACTAACTATATACATGTATGTATGCATATATGTATGTATGTATGTATGTATGTATGTATGTATGTATGTATGTATGTATGTATGTATGTATGTATATATATACATATAGATGGCGCCCCCCCTGTGATCTACCTCAGCTTCTTTGCGGCCTTGACTTCCACTCGGAGGCACTCGGGGGAGCGGGAGGGAGGGAGGGCGGGAGAGCCGGATAGCGGGAGAGCGGGCGGGCGGGAGAGCGGGAGAGCGGGAGAGCGGCCCCCCCGGCCCCCCCGACCCCCCCGACCCCTAAGGAGGTTCATCGCGACGGTGTTCTTCCTCCATATTGCCCCTCGTGGCTCGTAAGCCCAGACACGGCCTCCTCTTTTTCAAAGGCGACGCATAGATCCGAATCTCTCTTCTGAGAGTTGGTGGTTGTTGTTTTTAATCGGTACTCTGGTTTCAGCGTCTCGCTCGCGATTGCCATTTCATTTTTCCGAGAGCCGCGAGAGTCCGGGCCCCCCGCCAAAAATTCGCGAGAGTCCCGCGAAAGATTCGCGTGAATCCTTCGCGCACTGTCTTCGGAGGCGCCCCCCAGGCTATCTCGCCCCCTTGGAACCCCCCTAGGCGATTCGCGAGGGCTGTTCCCACGCGAGACCACCCCGGGCGACTCGCGTAGGAAATGAGCGGCGAAGGCCCCCCCGGATGATTCCACCGCTCGGACCGACCCCCCCGGGCGAGTCGGCCCGTCCTGGAACCCCCCCGGGCGATCCAGGCCCCTCCGCGCCCTCCCAGGCGAGCGGGGGCGCCTACGGGAAGAACTCCCGCCTGAGCTCCCCCTTTTTGAGGGAACTTTGGCGGGGGCCATCCGCGCCAGGGCGGCAGTCGAACCCCCCCCCCAGGCGCGACCGCGGCAGATTCCTCCTACATAAAAGCACAACATAATCTAGAGAACAAAAATCAGTAACCAACACACAAACACAAACAAACACCGGGCGGAACATAACAAACACATAACACAAAAACCACACACACGCACACAAACATTACTGAATTATGGTTCTGACTTTGCACACCTAACCCTGGTCACATATCCCGCCTCGTACCTCCGACGAACGACGACCGCGTACCGCGGACGCCAGGCTTAAAATGTGCTGGTGTTCCCTGGACATCCTGCCTCGCCGGCGATCGCTCGAACGAAAATGAACGATCCACGTCTTGTATTCGTTGGCATCCTCGGGTGTGGCTCGTGGACGCAGCCCAAGAGAGCTGCTCTGGACGGACCCTGCGGGCGGTCCGTGGGTTGCTTCTGATCGGGATTCGGGCGAGGCCCTCTGGGGTCACCCGCAGGCGCGCGAAGCGCACTGCGCTGCGCGGACCAGCCCGGGGTGTCACACGCGAGAAGGGAAAAGTACACCAGATTTCGTAATAAAAGGGAGGGGGTCTGGACCCTCCAAGACAAGCCATTTCAGACCTCCCCCGTGGGAGAACCCTCCAAAACATCGTCCCCAGACCCCCCAGGCCCTCCAAGATAGCCTGGAAGAGACCCCCCCCCCGAAATGAGACCCCCCTCCCTTGATTACGAAATATGAAGTATGGAACACGAGTCGGTCGAAGCAGGGTCGGTCTATTCTTTGATCTTCTGGGCGATTCGAGGCTTGCTTATCGGAGTGCGTCTACAAGTGCAGCGGAGGATTCAGCGATGCACCTCTCTGGTTGGCATCACCTGCGATCCGTGCCATGTGATTGGTATATCATGCGGCGTTGCCTTTCGCTTTCGCATGCTGGACTGTCCAATGAAGAGCACTTGCACGTGAACGCACAGGCAATCGAATACTGCATCGAAGACGCCTACGGCGAATCACCGCCGCCCCTTGCCTTCTAGCATGCGCCTATGTGGCCAAACGTTGGGCATTGTTTGGGCATGCTGCTGGACCATGCGTGCCCCCAGCCGGTGTGGAAACCCTTCGGGGAACACGTGGGGAAGGGACGAGGAGTATGAGGAGAGGGAGGCAAAAAGAGTGGATGAGGAGGAGGAGGACGAGGAGGAGGAGGAGGAGGAGGAGGAGGAGGAGGAGGAAGAGGAGGAGGAGGAGGAAGAGGAGGCCTCTTGGAAACCACTTGGGGCACTCTTGGGTCCACCTGGGAGCTTCCTGGGGTCCTCTCGGAGGCCTCTCGGGGGCCTCCTTGGTGCTCTCGGGGCTCTTAAGGGTTTCTCGGGAGCCTCTTTGGCCATCTAAGGGCGCTTCAGGCCCCCAAGACGCCGTCGGACGGCGTCTTGGGGGTCTCTTAGGGCCCCTTTGGGGTGTTTCAGGGCCGTCTCGGAGGCCATCCTGGGCGTCTTGGAGGCCTCTGGGGCCGTCTTTGGGCCTTCGTGTGCCAGTCTTGGAGGCCCTTTGGGCCGTATGGGGGCCATCTTGGAGGCCGCTTGGGCGATCTTAAGGCGATCTTTTGGGCCTCTTGTCAAGGGAGGAAAATACACCCGGACGGGACAATCGTCTTTTACTAAACGACCGTGGGCGTTTATGAAACAGCCCTGCCCTGTATGATTCCTTCATTGGGTGCGTTTACTAAACGGCTTCGCGTGCCGGGGTGGTTATTATCGTGGTGGATTTTCCGGATTTTCCGCCCTCTATCTTGGGACTTGTTGGGTAGTCGGGAAGCCGGAAAGAAGCAAATGCAATCATCCTCCAAAAAGAAGGGAAATTTGTGGATGTGTGCCTCGTCGGGCTTGGAGGCCCTGTTGGAGACCTCTTCTGCCGTCTTGGAGGCTTCTTGGAGGCCTCTTGAGCCGTCTTGGCCCATTCTGAGGCCATCTTTGGCTGTCTCGGGTGCATATTGGGCCGTCTTGGGTGCATCTTGGGGCCATCTTGGGCTCTCTTGGGGCCATCTTGGCCGTCTTGGAGGCCTCTGGGCGGCCATCTTTAGCTGTCTCGGGGGAGTTTTTCCACACGTTGAGGTTGTTTCTGGTCCCTTCGCGGTGGCCAGCGCAAGGGACCGAAGCCCAACGGGAAGTGTTCAAAAAGATTCAGAAACCATCAGACGTTCAGCGCGCTGGGCAACCTTGAGATGAATCGACAGGGGGCGGCGGATCCATGACGCCTCTGGGGAATCACCGCCGCCCCCTGCCTTTTTTGAAGCGCCTATGCGGCCGAACGTTGAGGCCAGATCTGCCAAGCCATTGGACCATGTGTTCCCCGAATCTGTTTGCAAAGCATTCGGGGAACACGTGGGCATCTTGAAGGTCCTCTGGGCCGTCTGGAGGCCATTTTGACCCTTTCGGGTCTTCTTGGGGGACGTCTTGGAGGGCTCTTGGGCCGTCTTCGATGCCACCTTGAGCCTCTTGGGAGCCGTCTTGGGCCGTCTTGTGGGCCTATTGGGGCCGTCTTGGGCCTTTTGGGCGATCTTTGGGGGCTCTTGAGCCGTCTCGGTCCGTCGGAAGGCCGCAAAAAAGCACATGCCACAATCCTTCAAGACATATATATATATATATATATATATATATATATACATATATATATATGTGTATATATAGGAAATCCATGATTTTGCCCTTTGCGGGCCTTCCTGGAGGCCCAGTTGGAGGGCCCTTGGGCCCTCTTGGGCCATCTTAGGGCCATCTTCGGCCGTGTTGGTGGACTCCTGGCCCGTCTGACTCCGTCGGAAGCCGTTTGGGGTGCTCCAGGGCCGTCTTGGAGGGCCATCTTGGGCGTCTTAAAGGCTTCCTGGTCCGTCTTGGGGGCCTCTTGGGGCCGTCTTGGGGGCCTCTTGGGCCGTTTTTGGGCCATCTTGGAGGCCTCTTGGGCGATCTTTGGGCGATCTTTGGGGGCTCTTGGGCCGTCTCGGTCCGTCGGAAGGCCAACAAGACGCAAATATCATAATCCGTCAAATGTTTAAGGAATATCAGTGTTTTTGACCTTTTCTGGCTTTCCTGGAGGCCCTCTTGGAGGCCGCTTGGGCCGTCTTGGGCCAGCTTCGAGCCAACTTCGGCCATCTTGGTGGGTTCCTGGCACGTCTGACGCCGTCGGGAGCCGTCTTGGGGGCCTCTCTGAACCGACTTGGGGTCCTCTTGGGGCGCTTCGGGGCCGTCTTGGAGGCCACCGTGAGCGTCTTGGAGGTCTCTTGGGCCGTCTTGGGGCCCTCACGGGGTCGTCCTGTAGGCCTCTTGGGCTGTCATGGGGCCCTCTTGGAGGCCTCGTGGGCGATTTTGGGGGGGATTGGTGGCAGCCTTCTGAGGGCCGTCTTGAGCCGTCGGAATGCCGAGAAGAAGCAAATGCTAGAATCCTTCAACAACCTTGGGAAAATTAATGATGTTCGCCTCTTCGGGCCCTCCTGGAGGACCTCCTGGGGGCTTCTTTGGCCGTCTTGGAGGCTTCTTGGGCGAACTTGGACGTATCTGGGACCCTCTTGGGCCGTCTGAGTGGCCGTCTTGGACCATCTTGGGCGAGCTTGAGGGCTATCTTCGCTGCTCCCTCCCGGGATCCCGGCGGGACGCGCCCGAGCCCCAGGGGGAGTTCTTTTGGAAAAGATCCGAAACCAGGCACCCCTGTGGCAAGCCAGCAGGGGGCGGCGGATTTAATGGGCTTCGGCACGTCCCGCCACCACACCCAAGTTGCAGGTATGAAGCCTATTGGATGTTCGCTGGGATCTCGTGGGGGGCCTCTCTGGGGCCTTGTGGAGGCTGTTTTGAGGCCTCGTGGGGGCCGTTTTGGGATCTCTTGGGACCTCTTTTGGTCCTCTTGGGGGCCTGTTCGGGCCTTCTTGGGGCCTCTTGGGCGCCTCTTGGGGCCTCCTAGGAGCCTCTTGTGGCGGACGGCGTGGATTTTCGGTCGGTTCGTGTTCCCTGTCTTGGGCCCCTTTTTGGGACCGCCTTTGGAATGGCTGTTTGAGAATAGCCGGCACCCGCGGCCGCTTAGCTGATTTCTTCCCGCCGGAGGCCCGTGCAGCAGCGGCGTGGGAGTCGGCGGTGAAAGCATGGCGCGACTGACCGGTCGCTTGTCCATTTTGCGTGCTTCCTGCTTGTGCACCGTCTGGTGCTAGCTGTCCCCCTCCCCCTCCTTCTCCCCCTCCTTCTCCTCCTCCTCCTCCTCCTCCTCCTCCTCATTCTCTGTGTCACCTTAGTGTGACCGGCGCCACGCCTATTTGAAGTTTCACTTTGCTCACGCACCGGCCGGTGCAAGGCTTACTTGACTTGACTTGATTTGGAGCCTTTTTCGGCCGTCTTCGGCGCCTCTTGGGCCGTCTCAGGGTGCTCTTAGGCCTTCTTGGGGCGGTCTTGGGGGCCTCTTGCTCCGTCTCGGAGCGTCGGAAATCAGAAAAGGCGAGACCGCCCAAATCTCTCAATCACCTGATGCAAATCAATGATTTGTGCCTCTTCGGAACCTCTGGGGAGGCCTCTTGGGCCATCTTGAGGCTATTTGGGGCGTCTTGGAACGACCTTTCGGCGACTCGAGGCCATCTTGGACTGTCTTGGTGTCGTCTTGGGACCTTCTTGACCCGTCTTTGGGCCCTCCTGGGTCCGACAAAGTCACGCGCAAAGCGGCGGGGAGTGGCGCCAAGCTCCGAGAGAGTTGACAATGTTGTGTCCGGGCCTTAAGGAAACTTCAGGAGGGAGGAGTGAGGCTCAGAGGAGGAGGGAAAGGACCTGAGGGCACGCCCACTCTGTGCCCAAGGGCGCGGTGGCGGATGCGCGGATGGATGAGTCAGTGCCCGTGCGTGCCCACGCGTGGGTGCTCGCTCTTGTGGGGCGCGGGCGTGGAAGCGCACGAGTGCGCTGTCGCTCTATTGTCTTGTTCTTTGGGCAGTGTGAAGCACGGGAGCACGCGCGCGTACGTCAGTGTGCTTGCAAGTATGTGCGCACGTAGGTGCTCGTGTGGCTGTCTGAACGGGGTGCGTTCGGGCGCTTTCGATGGGGAAGCAGTGATAGCGGCGCTGCGACAGCACTCCCGACTGTGATATGCTCCCCTTAGATGCATCCGTCGAGCCAGGGGTTGAAGGATTGCAGCCACGTTCGCCCGCCCGATATTTGATCTCTGCGTAATCTCAACCAAATCAGCCCTACCATAACACCCTGCGGAGAGGGCCAAACCATTGATTTGAATGATGCTCTCGTGTGACCTGTCCAACGGGATGTTTGGAGTGCGAGAGCCTTTGGGTGCCCAACCTGAGACTCTCGCGTCCCGCACCCAGAGCTAAGTCATGGATTCCCCGTGGGACGCCCGCCATTGGGTAACATGTCCTCCTCGTCCCCGCGCTCCTGCGGAAGGCGGTTGATAGGAGTGTTCGCCAGAATGCCTCGTCGTGGTGCTTTCCGGGATATTTACATAGTCAGGCTAGAACCTCTCGGCAATGAATCTTGAGTGGATTTTGAAACTTCTCGGCAGAAGCAAAGAGCTGGCGAGTCGTGAGGAAACTGTGTGTTGAGAATCGAGCCGGCACTGTTGCTTGCGCGTTCTTCCCAGCGGTCGCGCGTATCATCGGCTAATGTTGCCAGCGTTCCCCATGTGATTTCAACGTGTGCACACTGTATGAACAACAACTACATCCTCCTTAGCTCCAGACAGGGAAGTCACGTATCGGCAAGGCAATCAGCGGAGACACAAACAGTGTAGTTGTTGTTGAATTGCCCTCCACAGTGTAAATTTGTCGTTTCGCCGCAACGGCGGCTCCGCGTTCGACGGGAGGGCGTGCAGATTCAACCATTTGTGGGTGAGCACGCTTCGCATTCCTCAATTCCCGCTCGCCCTGTGGTCATTGCAGCAGCTGGTATCCAAGCTTATGGGCGGGGGCTGGCTGGCATATCATAGTTTGTCTTGCCGTCGGCCTTGGCCGACGTCAGACCGTGCAAATTTGCATGCTGGCGTCGAGGATGCTTCTTTGAGCTCGGGAAATGGATCAAGGAGGCATCGGGGGTGTAGGAGTGCTGGCGAGCGCAAGCCAGTCAGCGGGCCGGCACCTCGAACGTCCGAGTCGGCAACGTGAGCTTTGGAAGTGGAATTGGCCCCTTACCCAAACCGGTAGTCTGTCGATGGGGCCCAGGCAATTATTTTGTCCAGGACGCCTTTAATGTTATGTCTCTCCCGTCGCTTCAGGGTCGCTTCTCCCGTCCTCCGTCTTCTATCTCCTTCCCCTCCACCTCCTCCCCTTCACTCGCGGACGGGATCGGTGGGGCCGAGTCGAAATCGGCAACGTTCTGGGCTGAGCCCTAGGAGCAGTTGCTGGCTGGCTGGCCAAGCCGCACATGTTTAGACGGCTTCACGATGCGACGGCAACGCAAAACGTGTCTCCGTCCGTTTCGCGCACCCAGCGGTGGAGGAGGAGGAGGCGGGGCAGGATCAATAGCATCACTGGCAGCATGACGAAGCGGGATACGAGGAGGTACTGGAGGAGGAGAAGGACGAGTTAGTGGAGAGGGGCGGGGCGAGGGATCTGAACAAAAACAGATCGGGGTTCCGATGCCGCCCCGCATAAACTGTTGTCGAACTCGAGCGGTTGGCGCGGCCACCAGCCCTCCCGCAGGTGCCCCAAATAATCAAAATACAATCTTCATATTGAGGGTCTTGATAAGTGCACCGCCGTGGCATCCCAAAACATGAAGGGACACCCAGGTCAAATTCACAACGATGTGATTTTCGAAATGGATGTCGAAGCGGATTCCGAAGTGTATTTCGAAGCGGATTTCGACGTGGAATTCGAGTGTGGATGTCGGTTTGAATTTCGACGTGCCTAGAGGCCTTGTTTTTCGAGATGGATTTCGGAGTGGATTTCAAGTGAACATTTGTGGCCCTGTTTTTGGGCACCCCACACGCAGTTGAGAGGCCCCGACAATCCACAGCGAATCCACACCAGCACCCACATCGACATTCACACCGAATGTCCGGGGAGGCAACGCCACGCAGGGCGGAACAGACATGTGCCGCGGCTCTCCGAGGAGAGCGTTCGACGGAATTGCCCGCGGTAGCAGCAGCAGGTGCAGGAGGAACCCGAGAGGAGCCGGCGCAGACGTCGGGGCAGGGCTGCGAGGGGGGGGCAAAGGGCTGGACCAGCAGGGGGAAGAGGAGGGCGGAGGGTGGCGGAGGAGCGCCTGCCAGCACCGATCGGTGCCCGCGGTCGCGTGGGAGTGGTTGTCAGAGCTGGTGGGGCACCTGCGTCCGCCCGTCCGCGCCTGTGGGCGGTTCCCGTCCGCGCCAGCGACCGCTTCCCGAGCAAAGAGCGCAAACCGGAGCAGGGGCGGGGACGACGGCAGCAACGGGGTCAGAGGCGCGGCCGGCGCTGGAGGGAAAAGGACGGAGGGAAAAGGGGAATGGGGGGAGGAGGAGGAGGACAAGCTAGGTGCGCTCGCGTCATATCTGACGTCCTACCCCTCCCTCCCATCCCTTACCATGGCGCTGATTTTCTCTATCCGCGGACGCGTGTCGTAGCGGACCTGTGGCTCCGCGCGCGCGTGCGTAGTGGGTGGTGGTGCACGTGCGTGCGTGCGTGCGTGTGTGCGTGGTTGTCGTGGTGGTGGTGGTGGTGGTGTGGTGGTGGTGGTGGTGTGGTGGTGGTGGTGGTGGTGCTGGTGGTGGTGGTGTTGGTACTGGTGCGTGGTGCTGGTGGTGGTTGTGGTGGTGGTGGTGGTGGTGTTGGTGGTGGCGGTGCGGCGCGGTGGTGGCGGGCGGATGGGCGCGCGAGAAAAAGGCCCGCGCTGGGGCGAGAACGCCATCCTGAACGACGGAGGCCAAACACCGATCCGAAAATGAGGCCCACGCTGCAGCGGGAGCACGATTCGGAACGATTCGGGAGCAGAAATGAGGCCGGCGCCCAACGAGAGCAGCATTTTGGGAAAAAATGACGCCGGCGCCTCAGCGAGAGTCGTTTCCCGGGATTTCCCGGGCATCCTGTGTGTTAAAAAACAGTACGCGGAGGGTGCGCGGCCATCACCCGGACGCCATCAGGGGAAGGATTCGGGAGCAGAAATGAAGCCGGCGCCTCAACGAGAGCAGCATGTTGGGAAAAAATGATGCCGGCGCTTCAGCGAGACTCGTTTCCCGGGATTTCCCGGGCATCCTGTGTGTAAAAAACAGTACGCGGAGGGTGCGCGGAGGGTGCGCGGCCATCACCCGGACGCCATCAGGGGAAGAGGGAAAGTATATTCATATTGAGGAATTGTAGAGGAGAGGGGGAGGATGAGGCGGTGGAGGCGGAGGAGGTTCGGACCTGTTTTTTTGTTTTTTTTTTTTGCTTGGTTGCCTAAGCACGAACTGATTACGAAGTCGTCCCATGACCCAGTGTTCTTTCAAAACATGGAAAAGGCCAGGCAGGAACCCGCAGGCGGGATCTGTCACGAAATGCGTCTCTTGACATTTTTGACCCCTGGGGCTCGGCCAGGTTGCGCTTCTTCGGCGCCGAAGGATGGGGCAAACCAAACCGTCGCGCCTGGATCGCAAAAGGCCCGAACTTTCGCTGGAATGTGCCACGCGGGGGCTTCAACCTTGCAGGCGCGGAGGTCTAAGTGGCCTCCCTCGAGCGCCGCGTAACGATCTGGCGGCCGTCCTAGATGAACAAAAAATGGTCACCGCGCCATGCCTTTTGGCGCATCCGCCCGCTTGGCGGTCCGTGCCTCAGAATGCCGCGCGGACGTCTGGGTTCGTGAGAGCTCTGTCCATGGTCGAAGCTGTCCTGCAGGTGCGGGGGTACCGCTCGCGAGTGGCCATAGGCCACCGCGTGCTGCGTGATGGCGCTTCCGCACGTGCGGGGGTGAGTGCCCAGTGCCAGGCGGGCGTCTGGAGGCATGGGATATCCCGCGTTGGTCACGATTTTGAAGCAGGTGCGGTGGCGCCGCTCGCAAGTTAGTCGGGCAACCCGCAGGTTGCGGGTGCTTCGGCTGGCGCAAAACGCAGCCATGCCCTTCGCCGCGTTTCGATCGTTTCCATCGCCAGTGGTGCGTGTTCACGCGAGCGGGGCCGTTCGTAAGATATGCCCCCCGTGGTGGCGACGCTCGTCTCCTGGGCGGCGCGCCCGCGCGTGTCCGCGTTTTCATAGCGCGCGCACTCGGACAGGCGAGGAGTTCCATCTTCCGAGATGCAGGAGCGAATCCTCGTAGTGCTTGCTGCGACCTGGCAATCGTTTCGTGGTGTCTTGCAATGGCGCCGCGAAGAGTGATCGAGCTGAATGCCGACGCCTGAAGTATAGAGGGTACAGGTTAGAAGTTACTGAAGCCCAAACCAAAACAAACACCGTAAGCAGTCATGTGTACACCCACGCACGTGCTGCCCAGGTACACCGCCGCGTTCCACTGCCTTGCCGCGGCAATTTCAAAACAACAGCCGCCGCCCATCCAGCAACTTTTCAGCTTATCAGGCTGTGCGCCCAAGGCAAGCCTGAAGGCCCAAAGGTCCATGGTGTGCGCCTGTGGTGTTCCGTTGTGATGTCGAAACAGTTGAGCGGCGTGGGGCAATCAGCGGAAATACCCGCGTGGACACGACGATGCTAGTGTTTCACGCTCCGTGGCGCTGGCCTCAGAGCCGCATCTCTCCAGCAGGGCTTGCAAGGGGGTTCGAAGGTAACGTCGCCTCACGCGTCGCGAAAAGCGATGTTGGGTCACCCGTTGTAGTGCCGAGGCCTTTGTTGTACGGCGGTTGGAATGCGTTGCGGAGTCAGCGGTAAGGCAAACCCGTTCATTCTGGATGTATGGCAATTGGGCATTTGACACCCGTCATAGTACAGCGGCCACATTTGATGCGAAAGCTTGATGTCAAGCTTGGTGACGCTTGAGCACTCAAAAGTAGATTTGCGGATGCAAACACGAGTGTGGACCGCAACGTGAACAGCAAAGGCCACGGCCGAGTTTTTTCCCAGCCGCAGCGTCATCGTCGGCAAGTTTGTCGTGTCATGAGGCCATGGCAGACGCAGTGACGCCTTGGACGGACACAGAGGCTGGGGACAGTAGCAGGAGGAGCAAGAGGAAGAGGACCAGGAGCAGGTTTAGAAGCAGGAGGAGGAGCAGGAGGAGGAGCAGGAGGAGGAGGAGGAAGAGGAGCAGGAAAAGGGAGGGGCAACAGCAGACGCAGCAGCAGGAAACTGTCCCGACCCCCCCCCCTTGCGCAGCCCGTGCTACGAATGAGCGCGCGAGCATCGCGTGTATCTCGCCCTTCCCGTTTGCGCACGTTCTGCGCATCCCCTCTGCATTCCCACGGTGGGGGAGCGTTTGCACGGGGGGGATCGTGCGGTCTGCTGCCCCCCTTCGTCTTCTCCACACGCACCCTTTTCAGCGGCCTTCGACATTGATCCAGGATGTCGCGTGCGTCACCTCGCGCCGCTCCGGCAGAGCGCGGCGGAAGAGCACCGCGCGCGCCTCCGACAGGAGCCCGCGGCAAGGGCGGAGAGTATAAGGACAGGTCCAGGTGCCTGAAAGACTGCCGGGACACGGCCCCCCACCTCTCTCGGGTCGGGTGAGAAGGGGGGGGGGGAGGGGGAATGGTCGGACCAGGGGGTGCGACATCTGCTGTGTGCAGCCTGTTTCGGCCCCGCCGCCGTGGCGTTTTCCTCGCTACATGGGCCGCCTTTTGCGCGAGGAGGCGCCCGGAGAACAGCCGCGTGAGCCGTTGCGCTGCGTAACCCCCTCTTTGCTATCCCCTCCCCCCTCGTCCGCCTCGCCCCGGCTCTTGCTGTGCTGTCTCGGCGGCTCGGAGTTCGTCGCTGCGGCCTGGGTTCAAGCAGTGGCGCAGCGTCCTGGCGTGCCTTTAGGCCTACCAAACAATGTTCTAAGAACCTTTTGTGGGTTCCACGAAAATTGTCTTAGAACATTTCTGGCTGGGACTGTTTTGTTTTCGCACATCGGGTTTATGTTCAAAGAACATTTTTTGTTCCTGCAACATTTGGAGGTTCTAAGAACATTTTGTGGCAGGCCTATAGGAATGCTGGGACGGTCGGTCCCTGCTCAACGGGTCCCAGTTGGCCAGTTTTGACGACTCGATCCTAGATCACAAATGCACGGGCAAGGCAGGCTTGTGCTCCCGCTCGGGTAGACCACATCCACACCTCGAAGGAAAGGAGACGGCAGGCTGGACTCTCTTCCAGATGGGGTACGGGACACTGTTTCAATCGATTTCAGTTGTTGATGAGGAGGAGAAGGGCGCGACCGATGATGATTGAAATGATGATGCTGATGCTGATGTTGATGATGCTGACGATGATGATGGTCATGAGGATGATGTTCGTGATGATGGTGCTGCTGGTGATAGGGATATCTCCTGATGGTTCCGTTGATACCCATGCTCATGATGATTATGAGGATGAAGACGACGTTACTTCCTGAGGATTATGAGGATGGAGCTCATCATGGTGATGCTGATGCTGATGGTGCTGGTGATGATGCTGATTGTATTGGTGATGAGCATGATGCTGTTGATGGTGCTTTTGACGTTGGCGATGATGATGCTGCTCATGATGATGGTGATGACGATGCTGATCATGATGGTGCTGATGACGATGATGCTGGGTATGATGATGATGCTGACGCTTGTTGTGATGATATTGATGAGGATGCTGATGATGATGACGGTTTCGATGATTATGATGGTTAGGCTGACGTTGATGATCATGATGATGATGCTGATGCTGTTCATGATTATGATTATGATGCTGAAGCGAGTGACGATGATAATGTTGTTGTCGATGCTCATTCTGAACATGTTGATGATTATGTTGGTTGTGATGATGCTGGTGATGATGATGAGGTTGAGTATGACTATGACGATGTGAATGTCGATGACGACGATGATGACGACGATGATAATCAGGTGCCGATGCTCATGACGCCGATGCCGATGACGATGACGGTGGCGATTCCGATGGTGATGTCGGTGAAACGATGCTGATGACGATGTTGATGATGTTGTTGGTGATGTTGTTGCTGATGATGCTGACGGTGTCGATGACGATGATAATAAGGTGCCGATGATGATGACGCCGATGGTGATGACGATGACGGTTACGATTTCGATAATGATGTTGGTGAAGATGGCATTGATGATGCCGCTGATGAGGTTGTTGAGGATGTTGGTGATGATGATGATGTTGATGATGTTGTTGTGGGTGATGAAACTGCGAATGATGAAACGGCTGCTGGTTATGATGGTGAGGGCGATGAGGATGCGGATACTGGTGGTTATGGTGATTTTGATAATGATGATGATGATGATGCTGATCATGATGATTGCGTTGAGAACGATGATGATTATGATGGTGAGGATGATGATGTCGATGATGATGATGACGATGACGATGACGATGCCGGTTGTTGTGGTGGTGATTGTGATGAGGAGGATTGTCATGGTGAGGGTGATCATGGCGATGGTGCGGTCGATGGTGATGATGATGATGATGGTGATGGTGGCGGTGATGTGATGATGATGATGAGGATTGTGATGGTTATGGTGGTGGTGGATTATGATGGTGGGGGTGGTTGTGATTGTAGTGGTGATGGTGGTGGTGGTGGTGGATGATGGTTGTGGTGGTGGTGATGATGATGAGGAGGATGAGGATGATCAGGATTAGGACGGCGGTGGAGGAGGTTGCCGACAGATGAGGAGGTCTGTGGTGATGTGGACTCCTGCAACGGGCCGCCCTCCCCGAGGACGAGTGCCTGCCGCCAGACGATGAGGACGGGCCCGCCGCTCCCTCCCGGGGCCCGGGATCACGGGATCCTTTAGCATCCTCGCACTGCTTCCCCCTCCTTCCTCGGGGCCACGTTAATCGGAGGTTGATAGACCTCGTACCCTGACACGTCGATTAGCGAATTGGCCATTTTCGGTTCGCGAGAGGGCGTCGCGACCGTCGTTTTTGCGGGTCCAGGTCCGTCGGTGTCGGTCCCAGGCCGCAGTCACTAAAGGGAGGTTTACTCAAGGGAGGCTTGTCCACCGCCGAGTTAAGCGAATAACGAAATACGGCGTAACCATATCATTGTGGCGGTCCGCGCTGATTTCTTGGATCTGCGCTGGGATCCTTGACGGCGCCTTCTGCGGCGCCCCTGGCGCGCTCCGCGCTCCAGGGAGTGGGGTCCAGCTCAGATCCAAGAAATCTGCGCGGACCGTCAACAGATGATGTTTACGCCGTTTTATTGTTCATCTTTGATCAGGGCAAAGTCAACGGATGATGCGCTCAGGGGGAATGCATCGACCCTCAACATCGTCCATCGAACGCCGATAAGGGCCCGATAGCCCCCCGACCAGGAACGTGCGGATTTGCTCTCGAGGGCCTATCGCCCATCTATAGGTGATTTATCACCGATTCCAGGTCGACGCTTCCCCCTCTGAGCCAGTCACCCCCGCCCTATCGTTGCCCCGCATCTCCCTCTCCTCTTCCGTACGGCATATTCGTGTCGTGTCGGCGCAGCGGCGATCTCAGCGGGCGCTCAGGGTTGAGCGCAACCAGTGGCCCGTCATCGGCCAGCACCGAGCGGTCCGCGCCATGGGAGAGCTGCGACCGTTCCAGGGTGAGCGATTTACACCGTGCCAACCGCCATCGCCGACGTCAGCACGGCGCGGACCTGCCGCAACACATTCTGATTCGAGCTGCTCGCGCGCGCCAATCGCTCAGGTGCTCGTGGGGATGGCTGGACGGGAGGGGGGCCCCTGGACGTGGCCTCGTGAGGCGCTCAGGCGCGGCGCGGCGCGCGGCCCAGGCTGCGGCGGTGGTCGCTGCAGTTGGCCTTGGGCTTGACCTCCATGGGCATCTGCGGCAGAGGAGGCGGGGTGGAGCAGACCACAGCAAGCCGTCAGCCG
This sequence comes from Prorocentrum cordatum, assembly GCA_963575745.1. NCBI lineage: Eukaryota > Dinophyceae > Prorocentrales > Prorocentraceae > Prorocentrum > Prorocentrum cordatum. The sequence goes on along the minus strand of CAUYUJ010018170.1, from coordinate 1,279,574 downwards.
CGCGCTGAAGCTCACCGAGGCCGCAACGAGCTCGGGCGATGCAGAGGCGCTACATGCTGAGCTCGAGGCGCTGCGGGCGACTGCCTCGCGTTGGAGGGCCGTGCGCTCGTTTCGTAGCTCCTGTCCTCGCTGCTGGCGCCTCAGATGCTAATGTGCCGCCCTGTGTGTGCCTGCTGTGTGTGTGCTGTGTTGTATTGTGTGCGTGTTGTGTGTGTGTGTGTGTGTGTTGCGTGTGATGTGTGTTGTGCATGCCTTTGCGATATCGGGCCCCTGGATCGGCGTGGCCTTTGTCGCCAGGCCTCATCGCCGCCTGCTCTCATGTTCCGCCTTTCGCTGCCTCCCTGGCTCTCTCCGCGGCTCCTGTTCGGCTTGGTCTGTCCTCGGCACCCGCTGCCCGTTCGCGGTGCAGCCGCCCTCTACCTGGCGCCGTTCTTGCGGTGGCTCCGCGCTCCTACTCTGTCTCCCCCCTATGGCTGGGCTGGGTGGCTTCGCCGCTGCTATCACCTCGTTTCCCCAGCCATCCTGTGGTGTTGGACCCTCGGTTTGAAGAGATAGCTACCCGCGTCCTCACCTGCCGCCTCCCCCTCCTCCCCCTCCCGACCCTGCTCTCCGTGCCACATCCCTCGAGCTGTTGCCCCAGCAGGCAGTTGCCCCATCGGGCAGTTGCGAGCTGTCTCCCTTTGATTTGATTCCCGGGACGACGAGGGGGCTGTTCAGAGGAGGAGGACAGGGGGCGGCCAGGAGGGAGGAGGAGAAGGAGGTCGAGGAGGGGGCAAAGGAGGAGGAGGTGGACGAGGAGGAGGAGGAGGAGGAGGAGGAAAAGGAGGAGGAGGAGGAGGAGGAGGAGGAGGGCAGGAGGGGGGGGGCGAGGGGGGGGGCGACGAGACGACGCCAGGCTCGGGCGCCCGTTCGCCAGGGGTCGTCGCCAGGGGTGGTGGCCCCGAGCGCGGGGGTGCTATAGTGGCCAGGTGGCCCTCTTATAATACTGATTCAGGTGCGCCCCCCTCGCCGCCCCCTATCCTGGGCGGGGCGGCACGGATGGGCCGGAGCGGAGCGGATGGGCTGTGGGCCGCGTTCTGCTTGTCTCATGATGGGAGGGGGGTGGGCGAACTCGCCCTCGTCCGATCATCCTCGTCGTTTTACAGGGTCCGGCGTCCGAGTGCGGTGGTTCCGCCTCGGTGCCGCGGTGGTTCCGACAATGCAAGAAGTCGGCGACGTCTTATGAACTCGCAGGCTTGGATCCGCGATGGTTCCAGTTTGGATCCGCGATGGCTCCGACGCTGCAAGTCGACGAAGCTCTCTGGATTCACACGGCTCCTGCTTGGTTCCACGATGGTTCCACGGGGGTTCGAACTGCGCCGTCGTCGTCGCACCGTGTCCGCTTGAGGGTCTGCGCGGCGCGCATCAGTGACGCTTGCGGCGTCCAGGGCCTGTGCCGCGAACTGACCTCGAGGGTGGGGGACCTGACAGACCGCGACGGGGACTGCTTCGCCAAGTGTTGTGGCTCGCTAAAATGGCACATGGTGCAATCGAAGGAACCTTTCGCACCTGTCTGTTAGGAAACCCGCCCTGAGATCCAAACGCCAGGGTTCGCATGGCGGCGCCGCCTCGTTTCGTGGCCTCATAGGGGGCCCCAGCGAAGCCACAGATGCCAGGTCTCGCATCGGGAACTCCGCCGCGGCCCCAAATGCCAGGGTTCGTATTGCGCCGCCGCCTCCAGTTTCGCATACCCCCAACGCGATTCGTGGCTCCACATGGGAGTCCCACCGAAGACCCAAAATGCCGGAGTTCGCACGGCGGCGCACCCCGCACACGTTCAACGGCCCCACAAGGAGCTCCACCAAAAGTCCCAGTGGCATGGTCCGCATGGCGGAGGTTTCGCATGGCGGCGCCGCCCCATTGCGGCGCACCCCGCAGGGAGCTCCGCCAACGAAGCCTGTGCCCGTGCAAGCAGGGCAGTGCTGCTCCATTTTGGCACAGCGGTGCGTATACGATTTTCGGCCACATGGGGAGTTACCGTTCCTTCGTCACGCCTGTTTTGCGATACTCGCGCTTGCGTATGGTTGGGTCATTCGCCAGGGCAGCTGTCCCGCACCGTCTCGTTTTCTGGGTCTGGATGCGCCCGCGCGCGCTTTCACGTTTTTTTAGAGTCGCGCCCCGTTGCCTTGCACCCGGGGTTTGGATTCAGCCGAGCGTCGGAGGAACAATGGGGTGCGTATTGCGTGCGACTGTGTATGTATGCGCTTGCTCCTCCATCGTCCTGCATTGACTTGTGTTTCCATTTTGAATCTGCAGCGCCCCGTGTCTCCTCCCATCGCGCCCCCCTTTCCCGTGTCCTCACTCCACCGCGTGCCAATTTCAATGCCCCCTCACGCGTTTCGAGGCCCCACAGGGAGTTCCGTTGGAAGCCCCCGCTTGCAGGGTTCGCATGCCGGCACCTTTCCCATCGAGCCTCTCTCCTCACGTTCCGTAGCACCAGAGGAAGCTCCTTCGAAGGATCCATTGGCAGGGGTCGTATGTTGGCGCAGCCCCCACTCCAGCACACCCCATCACAATGTTCGTGGCCCCATCGGGAGTTCCACCGACGGCTCCAAAGACAAAGTTCGCAGGGCGGCACCGCAGTCTTGTGGCCCTACAAGGAGCTCCACCGAACGCCGTAGTGAGGGTTCGCACGGCGGCGCCGTCTCCATTTCGGCGCACCGCGTACACGCTTCGTTGCCCCAAAGGGGATTCCACGCCCCAGGGTTTGCATGGCAGCACCGCTCTGTGTTGGTGCCCCCTCACACGACTCGTTGCCACATAAGGATCTCCACCGAAGGCCTTTGTGGCAGCACCCGCATGGTGGCGCCGCCCCACTTTGGCACGCTCCCCGTCCTTCGTCCCGCCTGCCTTGCGTCACTCACGCCTGAAGATGGCTGGGTCTTTCGCCAGGGTTTGGGTATTTGTTGTTATTTGTGTGTATGTGTGTGTCTGTGTGTCTGTCTGTCTGTCTTTCGGTCTGTCCGTATGTCTACCTGTCTGTCTGGCGGTCGTGTTCATTTGTTTGTTTGTTACTTAATTTGTTTGTTTGTGTTTGCGTGTGTTCAGCGGTGCCCCCCCCCGCTTCTCTCCCTCCTATCCTTGCGCCCGCTCCTGCCGACTCGTGCGCCGCACTGCACGTCTGCCATGTTGCCGCCTAGGTGCGGCCTTCGGGAGTTCTCAGGAGTGGTACGTCCCCTGGCAAGAAAGCCCGTCTGCTTGGAGGGCGATCCCCCATCGTGCACCCACTGGTCGGATTCACTGGCGTGTGGGGTGAAATGTGTATGTGATGTGTGTGGTTGTGTGTTTGGGTGTGTGTGTGTGTGTGTGTGAGTGAGGGAGTGCGTGTGTGCGATTGTTTGCGATTGTGTGTGATGGTGTGCGTGCGTTCGTGCTTGTGTGCGTATGTGTGTGTGTGAGTCCTCTTACGCACGCTGGATCGCGCGTGTGTGCGAGTGCATGTGCGTGCGGGCGAGTGCGCACATTGTGTCAAACACGGGCCCTTCAGGCTGAGTCGATGGTTTAAAGCGCCTCTGTGGTCACGTTCGGCGAAAGCTGTGCGAAAACGGGGAGGAGCGCGTGAATAAGTGAATGCATGAACGGGTACGTGAGTGTGTGTGTGTGTGTGTGCGTATGTGTGTGTATATGGATGGGTTGATTTTGACAGATCCGTTCGTATTCGTATTTTCCGTCACGTATGCGCGCCTTGGGATCAGATGCGCTATCCCGGCGCAACGCGAGGACGAGCTGGTCCTGGGCTGAGTTGGCTCCGTTTAGTTTGTTTCTTGGTGTTTCCATCAGGCCCGCTACACATCCAGACTTTCCATTCCCATCTCATGTGCTACCCTTCCGATTCGTTCTTGTCCTTTCAATCTGCTTTGCTTCCAAACATTGGATTCCGTACCAGCCAGCGAGCAATTTGTCGCATAACACATGCGACGTGAGCGTATTTGTGAATTTACCCCCATGCGATCGTCCCACAAACTCCGCTGTCTTGTTTTTGCGGCGTTGAAGCAGGCAGCCTTTCCGAGACCAGTGCAATTCCAAGCTTAGCCGAAGCGGGCGATCGGTACCAATGGAACAACGAGTACATTTAGAACACAGTTGAGGTGTTCGTTCTCAGGGAAGGTACCGTGATTGTCTCTTGAGCCCTCCGTGGTGGCCTGGTGGGGCGGGGGGCATCCGGGACCCTCCTGGAAGGTCTTGGGAGGACGCCCCGCTGAGGGCAGGAGCGGGCACCGGTGGTCGCCAGGGAGGAGGGAGGGCGAGGAACGGGAGGAAGGATTGGAGGAGGGCCCTCTAAGGACCATGAAGAAACCGGCCATATACCAACACCCATGCTGGCCGGGCAGACCCTTGGCTCAGGTTCGGTGCACCCCCCCTTCTTGGCCGGGCCAGTGAGGCGTACTCGTCGATCCTTGGTCCAGGACTGGCCTGGCCAGGATCGGGGCTAGTGAATGCTTTGGCGTCCGCCCGATGGGCGTCATGGGGCACTTCTCTCTCCCGCCCCCCTCGGCTTCCCATTTCTTGCCTGCACGGTGGTCCGAAAGCCTTGCGCCAGCCGATTCTATTTCCAAAGCACTGCTTGCTCTTGGGGGTCCTCACGTCTGTTGAAAGGATCTAGGCCTCCTAGATGGGGTCGGAGTAGATGGGGTCGGAGGATCGCGCCGCATCGCCGATGCATCGCCGATACATCGACGATGCGGCTCGATGTGGCGCCCGATTTTCCCACGCCGACGTCGCCGATGCATCGCCGCCGTCGCTGATGCATCGGCGATGCATCGCCCATACATCGGCGATGCCTTGGCGATGCGGCGCGATCCTCCGACCCCATCTACTCGGACCCCATCTAGGAGGCCTCTAAAGGAATCGGCGTGGTGTGCCGCTCTGGCGGCTATCTAGTCGCCGTCGCCGCCCCATCGCCGCCTTGTCGCCGCCCGTCGTCTGGGCTGGTGTGCCGCTCTGGCGGCTATGTTGTCGCAGTTGTCGATTTATGAGTTGAAACCTCTTGATCACCATCGCCGTGTTTCTATTTGTTATTCAGCCGGCAGCATGGGTCTCAGGGTCCTGCACGTCCGCTTGTGTAGGCAGGCACGTTGCTCAGCACGTGCGCGTGGTTTGTGGATGTCACATGTCACACTTCGTTGGCCTGTTGGGCTGTCGGGTTCAGGCGAGCCTTCCTTTTCAGACGCACGCTGTGGGAAGAGGGGCATGCGAGCTCGATTGGCGCTGGCCCGAATGGCTGACAAGTTTGCAAGGTGTTGGGGGAGTATGGGGCCACGCAGATGGCCTACGCCAGCCGTGTATCCGAAACGCCAGCACGCTTACAGGCAAGAGGTGGACACGATATGATCCTCTGTGCGAGCGATGTCATCTACACAGACTCCGCTTCGAGCCTCGAGCTGTTCTTTGCTTTCGAAGTCCATCCATCCGTTTCGCCTGCCATCCAAATCCAATTCTCGCGTGTACCTGACCGCGACCGCGCCAGAATGTCGTGATAGTATGACTGCCGCGCCTCAGCAGTCCTGGGGACTTCTGTCCGAATATTTGTATTTTCAAGGATGGTTGTAGTGAGCCTTTGCCTCGGGAGTTTTGCCATCACATCGCCCGCTCATCCTAGTCAGTACCGCTTTGCGCTGTCATCATGGCGCATGGCGGTGGACATCGCCCTCTCAATCGAGCATTTGCTTTGCCCCCTGCTCTGCGTGACATCTCCGCGCTACCATGCGATTCATGTTGTGTGGCAGCCAAGGAGGAGCAGCAACGTGAGGATCGGATCCGGTGCGGGGAGGAGTAACAGCCCAGTGGGCGTTGCAGATTTCGGGGCCCTCTTCGCCCGCGCTGTTGTCGTCGTCCTCGTTGCTGTCGTTGTCCTCCTCGTCGTCTTCCCTCAAATCGAGCACCGCGCTCCCCGGGCCTCCAGCTCTGCCTCTGGTGCGCGGCGTGGGTAGGGGACCTGGTGCTGACGGAGAAACCGCCTGCGGACACTCGAAAGTTGTGTTTTGAAACGCTTCCTACTCTCGACAGCCAAGTGGATGTCTGGATGGTGGAGGTTGGGGTAGCCCATGGCCCTGGGACGCCCCTCCCCCGAGTCGGGCTTCCTGGGGTACCTTATTTTGGACAGGAAGGAGGAGGAGGAGGAGGAGGAGGAGGAGGAGGAGGAGGAGGAGGAGGAGGAGGAGGAGGAGGAGGGGGCCGAGGAGGAACATGTTCTTTTGCGCGCCCACTTCCTCGATTTCGGAGCCGTTGCCCTGCAGCATAGGGGATGCTTGGAGCAGGAGGAGGACGAGAAGGGATGACGACGGGGATGAGGATGAGGATTAAGGATGATGATAATGGTGAGGATAATGCTGCTGCTGATGATGATGATGATACCAATGATGATGGTGATGATGGTGATGATGATGATGCTGGCGATGATGATGAGATCATGATCATGACCATGATGCGGCGGCCGCTGCTAATGATGATGATGATGATGATGACGACGATGACGATGACGACAGCGATGATGATGATGAACATGATGATGCTGATGATGCTGCTGATGATGATGATGGTGGTGGGGTGATGGTGGTGATGCTGATGATGAATATGAGGTTGAGGATTAGGATCACGATTATCATGCTGATAGGTGGTGGTAATGATGATGACGACGATGACGGCGACCAACGAGACGTCATAGACGACGACAACGACGACGACGGCGGCGTTGATGATGATTATGATTATGGTGATGATGGTGATGAGGATCAGGTGGAGAAAGATGAGGACGACGATGATGCTGATGGCAATTTGAATGTTGGTGATAATGTTTATGATGATGATGATGATGATGATGATGATGATGATGATGATGCTGATGATGATGATGATGATGATGCTGATGCTAGTGATGATGATGATGATGATGATGATGATGATGATGATAACGATGCTGAGGCTGATGAGGATGCTGTTGATGACGATGATGTTTATGATGATGATTCTGCTGATGATGCTGATTATGCTGATTCTGATGATGCTGCTGCTGCTGATGATGATGGTGATGGTGATGGCGATGGTGATGGTGATGGTGATGGTCATGGATGTCGGTCACCCCGCGCCAGGTTGGCGCTCCTGGCGCACTCGGCGTACCCAGCGCGCCTGGCGCGTCTGGCGCGCCTGGCTCTCCTGGCGCGTTTGGCGCACCTTGCACCTGGTATGCCCGACGCACTCGGCGCATTTGTCGCGCTTGGCGCCCTTGGCGCACGTGAAGCTCTTCGCGTTCCTGGCACGTTTGGGGCACACCTGGCGCACTTTGCGCAGAGTTCGCATTTAGAGCGCCAGAGGCATCTGGCACACACCTGGCGCACCTGGCTCAGCCGGGCAGCTGCCGCACTGAAAGGCTTGGAGCACCTGGCACACCTGGGGCATCGGACGTACTTGCCGCACTTCACACGCTCGGCGCGCCTGGCGCACGTGGCGCGTCCAGCGCGCCTGGCGTGCGCGTGCGCGTGCGAATTGGACCCAGAAGCACGCGGGCCCGACAAGATGTCCAGACATCCAGCCGGGCCTGACGACACCAGACGCAGTGCGCACGGCACGACATTCCTTGGCCACACAGTTGCGCCAGGAGATGGTTTGTGGTATCCTCTGGCGTGTCATGGCAACGATCCTACGTTTTGGGGAGGGGCTCGCTGGTGCGCAGGCGCCTTGCTGGTGCTCGCAGACTCTGCACAGGTGCCCCACCCAGCTCAAGTGTTGCATACCGTTACCCGCCCCCCCCGGGTGATCAAAAGCAATATCCAGGACGCAGACGTCGACATGCTGCGTGCGTGCCGCCAAACATTCTGCGCTTTCTCATCTGCCATCAGTATCGTGGCGCGCAACACTCGCCGCGTCCAGCTGCTGCTCGTACGTCCGTGGCACGGGTGGGGGTAAGCGACGCCCACCCGTAAAGCTCCAGAAGCCTCAGCTCGCCTTTGGCAGGCGGCTGGAGATCTTCGAAGAGAAGATGTCCAGAAGCTTGAACATAGCCGTGAACCACCGAACATGGTTTCCCCCTTATCCTCCCTCTCCTCTGGCGACTGCGCCGACGACTCGACGACACTGGCGACGATGGCACTGACGACGGCGCCGACGATGAGGACGACGCTGACGGCGGCGCTGACGACGACCCTGCCGACCACGACGACGGCGACGACGGCGACGACGATGCATGACGACGACGATGACGGCGGCGACGACGACGACGGCGACGACGAAGACGACGCTGACGACGACGACCCGCGCGGCGCGCGCACGCTGCTGCTCGAAGCAGCCCCCGTTGGCGGGCCCCCTTCTCGCCGCCCGGCCGCGGCGGCGATGGGGAACACGTGCAGGCCGGTCGCCTTGGGTCGAGGGTCTTTCGGGGTCGTTAGGGGGAGGAGGAGGAGGAGGAGGAGGAGGAGGAGGAGGAGGAGGAGGAGGAGGAGGAGGACGAAGCAGAAGAAGAATAATCATAAGAAGAATAAGGATAATAATAAGAAGAAAAACAATACTATGAATAATAATAATAATAACAAGAAGAAGAGGACGAGGAGGAGGAAGAGAATCGTATTCTCCTTGAGTAGTTGTGGGAGGGAACAGTGCGGTACCAGGAGGAGGCGGGCGAGGAGATTTTTGCAGGGCTGATTGTGAGCAGGGAGCACGGGGAGGAGTCTGGGCTGGGGCGCCGTGGATGTGTTGTGTTTGTCTCAGTCTAGGCCTCCTACATGGGGTCCGACTAGATGGGGTCCGAGGATCCCGCCGCATCGCCGATGCATCGGCGATGCGGATCGATGTGGGATCTGATTTTCTCCATGTCGACGGCGCTGATGCATCCCCGACGTCGCCAATGCATCGTCAATGCATCGGCGATGCATCAGCGATGCGGCGCGATCCTCCGTCCCCATCTATTCCGACCCCGTCTGGGAGGCCTCTAGGGAGGGGTGTCCTCTAAAACGAATTCCTCATTACGGGTGGTGTTGGCCCTGGGCACACGCTCCATGTGGCGCACCGCGGGAAAGGTCAAGAAAGGAGGATGAGAATGAGGCAGAAGGAGGATCAGCGGCAGCAGCAGCGGCAGCAGCGGGAGGAGGAGGAGGAGGAAGAGCCAGAGGACCAGGGGAGGACGGACGAGTGCACGGGAGTGGGGACGGCCACGGCGAGAAAGGAACCCGATCCAGACATGCGATGTGTTGAGAGCGCCACTCCGACCGATAGAAGCAAAGCGCCGATCCTGAAGTGTGGCCAACGGTACAGCGGGAACATCATGCTTCCCACATCCTGAGCTGGGTTATTGTTTTCTCTTCATGCCCCCCGCGCAGAAACAGTCGTCCTCAGCCCCCTCCCCTCTTTCAGACTCATCATTTCCAACACATCCTCCTCCTCCTCCACATCATCCTCATCATCATCATCATCATCATCATCATTATCATCATCATCACTATCATCATCATCCTCATCATCATCATCATCATCATCACCATCATCATCATCACCATCATCGTCGTCGTCATCATCATCATCCCTACCATCATCACACTCCCGCTCACTCACTCACACACTCACATTTTAACACTGTCTGTTTGAGGACCTCTCGAGCGGGAGCCTCGTCTGCGAATGAATCGCCAAGAGATCTCGAACGGGAGCTCCCTCCGAACGTGGCCCGCAGATCATGCAACCAATCTGCACAGGTCATCCGATGCCTGCAACCATGGTCGTCACATTTGGGCGCTTGTGGCCTGAATCTGGAGGAAGTCTTGAGCGGGAGCTTTGTCTTAAGTGAATTGCGAGGACGTCTCGAGCGGAAGCCCCCTCCTGACAGGGCGCACACTTTGTGTTGCCAACCCGTGCGGGCCATTTGGTCTCCGTAACCGACGTCATGTTGGGGCTCTTGGGGCCTGAGTTTGGAGGACGTCTCAAGCAGGAGCCCTCTCCTTATGGGGCTTTCCGATTATGTATTCAATTCGCGCGGACCATCCGATTCCTGTAACCACTGTCGTCATTTTCGGGATACTGGAGCTTGAATCGGGTGGAAGTCTCGAGCGGGAGCCTCGTCTGTGAGTGAGTCGCGAGGAAATCTTGAGCGGGAATTCTTTCCATATGGGGCCCCATGTTACCAATCCGCGCGGGCCATCGGATCCTTGTAAGTGTCGTCACGTTTGGGTTGCTGGGGCCTGAATCTGGAGGAAGTCTCGAGCGGGAGCCTCGTCTGCACGAGGACGTCTCGAACGGGAGCTCTTTCCACATGGGGCCCGTCGATCATCTTATTAATCCGTGCGGGCCATCTGATCCTTGTGACTGGCGTCACGTTTGGGATCATCATAGGGTCTGAATATGGAGGAATTCTCGAGCGGGAGTCTCATCTGTGAGCGAATCCCGAGGAAGCCTCGATCGGGAGCCCCCTCACTCTTGGGCCCGAACTTCATGTTACTTGTCCGCGTGTGCCATATGATCCTTGTAATTGTCGTCACGGTTGGGCTCTTGGGGCCTGAATTTGGCGGAAGTCTCGAGCGGGATCCTCGTCTGTGAGTGAATCGCGAGGAAATCTGGAGCGGGAACCACCTGGGGCCCCGATGGGGAGGAGGAGGAGGAGGAGGAGGAGGAGGAGGAGGAGGAGGAGGAGGAGGAGGAGGAGGAGGAGGAGGAGGAGGAGGAGAAGAAGAATAGAGGAGAATGAGGCAGATGAGGATGAGGATGGAGGAGAAGGACGAGGAAGATGGAAGAGCGCCCCAGGATGCCCAAGAAAGCTCCAGAAGGCTTCAGGACGCCCCAGGGGGCACGGGGAGGAGTTGGCAGAAGGCGGAGGAGGCAGGATGAGAAGCAGGAGCCAAGAGGATTTGACAAGGTGAGGAGGCGGAGCAGGCAGGAGGAGGCATCAGGAGTAAGGAGGAGGGTGCAGGAGAAGATTCGCAGGCAAGCTAGACAGATTCTTGTGCGGGGCCCGACCGTCGGAGTAATTGAAGGATCCCAGACGTTCTGATTGAAACCCTTATGTTGACCCGCTTCGGAATCCTGTGTGTGCGCGTGCGTGCGTGTGTGTGTGTGTGTGTGTGTGTGTGTGTTTGTGCGTGTGTGTGTGTGTGTGTGTGTGTGTGAGTGTGTGTGCGTGCGTGCGTGCGTGCGTGCGTGCGTGCGTGCGTGTGTGTGTGTGTGTGTGTGTGTGTGTTTGTGTGTTTGTGCGTGTGTGGAAACTTCTACGCGAGAGGGACGGTAGCACTTGATTACACGATTTCGGGATAGGAGAGTCGTATTCTCAAGGAGTACTTGTGGCAGGGAGGGAGGTGGTACCGAAGCCATACGAGCAGGGGTGAGTTTGCGGAGGTGGAGGATGAGGTAGAGTATGAGTGGGAAGGACGAGGGAGCAGGAGGATGAGGAGGATGACCTCACTTGTGCCTACTCCATCAGGGCATCCTTTCTAAGCAAGTTCCCTTGTGAGCCTTTCTTTTTTCACTTTGCTTCGTCTCTCTTCTCACCTTCTGGCATTATGTCTCACCATATCAAGTTAGTTCCATTTGATAGAATTCAGGATTTGTTCTCGTTTGCCCGTAAGAGTGTCGTTGCAAGACTTTGCGAGCTCCGCTCTAAGTTTGCATGCCGTACAAAATAGGGAGGAGGATCGGATGGGATTAGAATCCCTTCCACAGCGTGCCGGAAGCTCTCAAGGCGTTCCCGAACGGTCTGAGACGGCCGCGGCGCCCGAGACAGCTTACAGAGCCGCCAGATCTCAAATATGCTCGATCTATCCTCACCCGATGTTATCCTCGCCCTGGCATCGTCTTAGCAGATGGGCGGGGTGTCGTTGCCGCGGCCCTGGCCGCACCCGCAGGCAGCCTCCCCACGCCGCCGGCGAGGCCGCGGAGGTGAGCGTGCCGAAGGCCGAGGGCCTCCGTGCACGCGTGCGGGCCAGCTGTGCTCGGAACTGGGGCAGGGCAGAACCGGCGGCGAGCGAGGGGGGGAGACGAGAAGGAGAGGGCCTGCTCTCAAGGCGGCGAGACTGCTCAGAAGCCCCCGCGCCTTCTTCGAAGTTGTCCCTGTCTTGGGGGACGGCTTCGAACATTTCTCAGAAGGATGGGGGACTTCCGAGCCTTCTGAGAAGACCCGCCCCTCCTCACTTGGCCCCGGGCTCGGGGAACCGTGAGACTCGTGTTCGACGGAACTCGAGTTTGCTGGCACTTTTTGACGGGCCCGTCCTGGATTTTGACGGTCCTGTGTTCGTGGGATGTTTGCAGCGGAGGCTCGCGTCAAGTTTCAGACTGGGTCTCAGAGCCCCGAATCATCAAGGCTGAAGGCGGCCAGAGGTAACGACATGTTCGCGCCTCGGGGGCCCAAACCAGAGTTATCCCGTACCGCAGCTCTCCCAGATGATTGGGGCGTCCAAGGGTCTCGTCATCTTCTTGATGGCCTCGCCAGGCCAACCTGAGACCCTCGATCCCGAGTCTTAGGTCTCCCCCCGAGGAGGGAGTGGAAGGGAGGAAGGAAGGGGGGGGGGCCAGGGGCAACGCTGTGGGAGAGAGAGGCTCAGGAAGGAACGCATCGGCCCCCCGTCGTCCACCCTGTCGGGCGCGTTTTGGCGATCGCTGGTTTTCGGGCGCTTTCGTCGGCTCTCGACAGTTTTCCCGTCCAGGGATGCGTTTCAGCGGCTGCGCCTCGCCGAGAGGCGTCAGGGGGTGCCTGGATCGCCCCGACACGCCGCCCGAGAGCAGAGTTACTGCCCGAATGCCTGGGTCAGCGTTATGAGGGGATTCTGCTCAGGGGAGAATGCATTGACCCCCAATCGCCCACAGATCGCCGCGAGGGCTTCAACGCCCATTCGAGCTCGATGTTCCCCCCTTCCTTGGCCCGCCCCCCGCCCCTATCGTTGACCCTGCAGGGGGGCTGGCGCGTTCCACGATTCTTTTGGGAATGGGGGCGAAGGGCACTGGGGTCCCCCTCCCCCCACGGCCATGGCTGGACGCGGCGCGAGCAGCTGGCCAGGATGGGCCTTGGGACGGGCCGCCCGGGGGCCGGTTCCAAGCGGACTCTTCGGCCAGGAGGCGGCCCCCCGGCCTTCAGGGGGGCGCCCCGGGCCTGTCGGGCCCGCTGTGCGGCGCGCGGCCTTTCTGGGGCCCGAGGCTGCTCCGCCGTCGCTGGTGCGCGCTCGCTGGCGTGGCCACCACCGAGTGCCCACACCGCCGCTCCGTCGCAGGGATGCCCCAGAGGCACGCAGGGCAGAGCCGCGTCCGAGAGGCTCCCTCGTCCCCCCCCCTCCCTCCTCGAGGGCGCGGAGTTTTCGCGTGCTTCGAGGTCCGGCTCCGATTCCCGCTCATCCTCCTCTTCTGCGGATCGAGAGCGCGAAGTGCTTCGCGCAGCGCGAAGCGCGAAGTTAGGCGCCCGTGCTTCTCCTTGTCCTCGTCGCCCGCCTCCCTCTACATCCCCTCAGGCTCCGCTCAAGATGGCAATGCCCTTCCCCATCTGGCGAATGTCTGGGACACATCCGCCCTGTTCGCACCTGACGGCGATGCCTGCTTCTGGCCCTCGTCTTCGGCAGCTTGCATTCCCTCGCTCGTGAGCTGCCTGCTCGTCGAGCCGTGTTTTCTGTGCTCTTCCAGCCTGTCCGCCCCCGTTCCTTGTCTCTCGCTCGGCGTGCTCGGACGTTCTGGCCTGTCCCTTCCCGCCCCTGTGTTTCCATGTCTCCTCCTCGCCGCCTCGTCCACCTCTCTGGTTGCAGGGCAACTCCATACTTCCTCGTCCTCCCCCTCCTTCCTCATCTTCCTCCGTCGTCGCCCCCGCTTCCTTCCGACGCCTTCGTTTGATCTGCGGGCGAGAGTCTCCTCGGCAAGCCCTGCCCCTGATATTGTATCTTCCCGCCCCGTCTAGCCACCGCAGGTAAACGTCGAACGGCTCGAGCGGCAGATAAGAGAGCTCACTGAGAACCTGAAGACGCTGCAGGGCGCGCACCAGAAATATGTCCAGGAAAATGAGACACTGGAGCAGATCAAGGAGTCGCTGCCGTGACTGGAAAAGACACTGGCAGAGGCCAGCGAGGCAATCTCTATCATACTTCGGGGAAGTAAAGCAGGCACAGCAGGGAATGGTAAGGTAATGTAGCTTCTTCTCCAGGGGGGGGACGACGACCGCCACACCTCAGGACATTTTTGCTCTGGGACGTCGTGTCCCAGGACGGTGACACGAGAGGACCTGGAGCGTAAGAGGACAACACCGAGGAGAAGGGGAGGAGGAGAAGGAGGACAATCACGAGGAGGAGCAGCACATGACAGTCAAGACGCTGATAGAATTGGACTGACTACTCTGGGCTCAGGGCCGGCTCTGGTGTCCGGGCCGGTCCTCCGGCTCCAGGCCCGGGAGCCTCTTCGTGGCCGGGGCTCGCCGTGCCCGGGAGGGTTTCTGTGTGCTGATTCGGACAGGGCCGTGGCTGCCCTGCAGGGAGAGCTGGCCCCGAGGGCAGCCGCCGGGCCCTGGCCACGAAGCAGCACGGCGTGGCCACGGCGGCCACCGCCCCGCACGCCCCAGAGAGCAGCTCGGCTGCCGTGCTGGCGCCGGCGGCGCGGCAGAGGGCGAAGCACCCTTTTTTAGGGCCTCCTGGGCGGCCCTCTTCGCCACCGCTGCAATCGCCTGGGAATCCTGGTCAGAACGCACCCCGGGAGAGGTCCCCGGTGAGCAGTGGTATCGGTGCCTGTTGGTTTCCCCACAGCCTTCTCTCTTTTTGGGGGGGATTTTGGGGGACAGGCGATGCCATGAACAGATCAACTCGGAGGTCCACGCGGAGTTCCAGGATCGGCGTCAGTGCCCCCTGGCGGCGCCTCCGGCGCCTCCGCGCGCGCGCGCCAGGGAGGGGGGGGGTCCAATGCCGATCCGAGAAGCCCGCGCGGACCTCCGAGTTGTTATGCTTATGTCATTGTTTGTTTCCCTATGGATGCAGTTTCCGATGTCGGACCTGGAACCGATGATCGATCCTCTCCGAATCGGACTTCTCTCAAACGCCAGGTGCAGTTTAGTAGCGCGAGTGTCCTCTGCGGACTCAAGCTGGATCCCGAAACAGTCTTCGGAACGGCAGACAAATATTCTGGCGAGGAGAACTAACAAAACATGATTTGGCAACTGCGTGAAGGCTGGCATACGCAGAACGGCTTCCAAGAAATTTACAGCCTGGCGCCCGTGTCTCAGTAGACTGTCTCGAGCTGATCTTCGGAGGTCCAGGAGACGTTGACACCAATGCCAACATCGACGGTGTGCCTCCACCGAGGGAAGATGTTCCGATCTCGGTGATGTGGTAATGTTCGGGCTTCGTAGGCGGCCGAATGCATACCACACCGAGGTCTAGGATCATCTTCCCCTGGTGGAGGCACCTCCCCCCGCGTTGGTGTCGGTGCCCAGCTCCAGGCTTCAACAGCACAGCGTCCGAGGAATGCAACAGCCTGGTGCCCGTGTCGCGGTGGACGACGAGGGCAGGAGGATGGGGAGGAGGGGAGGAGGGAGGAGGGGAGCAGGGGGGCAGGGGAGGAGGCAGAGGGACGGCCGAGGAGAGGAGGGAGAAGGCAACGGGGGAGGGAGGGAGTTATGACCCCAAAGCCGTCCTCGTAGCCGCCGCCGTCGCTTCCGTCGTCGTCGTCGTCGTCGTCGTCATCGTCGTCATCGTCGTCGTCGTCGTCGTCGTCGTCGTCGGCGGCGCTCCGCACGGGCCTCGGGCTGCCGGCGCCGTCGTCCTCCGCCGCCCCCGCCGAGCCACGCCCCGACCCCCGCCGCGGAGGAGAGGGTCCTCTCGGAGCTCTGCGAGCAGGGCGGGGAGGAGCCGCCCTCAGCCCCCCCCCCCCCCCGGGGGAAGAGGGAGCAGGAGGAGGGGGAAGAAGCGCCGAGGGAGGAAGGAGGAGCGAGAACGGCGAGGGAGGAGGAGAAGGAGGAGGCGGGGGAGGAGGAGGAGGAGGTGGAGGAGGCGGCGGCGGCGGTGGCGGCGCAGGAGTAGGAGGAGGAGGAGGGGGAGTAGGAGGAGGAGAGGGCGGAGGAGGAGGAGGAGGAGGAGGAGGAGGAAAAGGAGGAGAAGGAAGATGAGGAGGAGGAGGAGGAGGAGGAGGAGGAGGGGAGGCGGAGGCGGAGGAGGAGGAGGTGGAGGAGGAGGAGGAGGAGGAGGAGGAGGAGAGGTGGAGGTGGAGGTGGAGGTGGTTGAGAGGACTAGGAGGAGGAGGAGGAGGTGGAGGAGGAGGAGGAGGAGGGAGGAAGGGGAGGAGAGGATGCGGAACGGCACGAGGAGGAAGGAACAACCATGTTGAGGAGGGGGAGGAGGATGCGGTGGAGAAGATAGGTGGGGGAGGAGGAACGAGGATGATTAAGGAATGGAACAATAAGGAAGGAGGAGAGATGAGAAGGGTCAGAAGGAGGAGGAGGAGTAGGAGGAGTGGGAAGGGGAGGGTGAGGGGGAGACGGGGAGGAAGAGGAGGAGGAGGAAGAGGAGGAGGAGGGGGAGGAGGAACGCGGATGACTGAGGAATGAAACGAGAAGGAAGGAGGAGGAGGATCGGGGGTCTTGTCGATGATGTTGATGGTGTTGATGGGAATTGTGATGTGTTTGGTAATGATGATGTTGATGTTGGTGCTGATGCAGATGATGCTGCTGATGATGCTGCTGATGATGTTGATGCTGAGGATGGTGATGATGATGTTGATGCCGATGATGCTGGTGATGATGGCAATCCTGATGACGATGATGACGAGTGTGCTGATGCTGATGATGCTGATGGTGACGATGACGGTGATGATGATGCTGTTGATGAGGTTGATGATGTTGACAATGATGCGGACGATGATGACACTGGTGATGATGGTGATGGTGATGGTGATGGTGATGGTGACTATGAATGATGCTGATGCTGGTGATGGTGAGGATGCTGTCAGTGATGGTGATTACGTTTTATGATGCTGGTGATGATGCGGATGATGACGTGGAAATATGCTTACGATGACGATGCTAATGCTGATGGTGGTAATGACAGTGATGATGCTGATGGAGGTGATGCTGATACTGATGATGATGCTGATGATGATATTGGTGCTGCTGCTGATGCTGATGCTGATGCTGTTGTCGGCGATCGTGGTAATGATGCTGCTACTGATGATGACGATGAATGTGTTGTTGATGGTGATGATGATGCTAAGGATGATGATGATGATGATGATGATGAGGATGAGGATGAGGATGAGGATGAGGATGATGATGATGATGATGATGATGATGATGATGATGATGATGATGATGATGATGATGATGGTAACGCTGATGATGATGTTGATGATGGTGATGCATATTGTCATGTTCATGATGCTGATGATACTGATGCTGATGCTGATGTTGAGTGTATGTATGATGATGATGCTGACGCTGACGATGATGCCTGTGCTGAGTGCGACGACGCTGCTGTTGCTGAAGATGATGAGGATGGGGATGGTGATGATGATGGTGATACTGTTTTGCTGCTGCTGGATGAGGAGGAGGAAGAGGAGAATCTGCCCTCCGCCCCATGAGGGAGGAGCGATGGGCCAATTGTATGTGCAGACTCCCTGCGCCCCAGGAAGGGGGCGCTCTAGGATGTAGTTGTAGTGCGGGAGCCGCTGGCTGTCCCCGATGCTCTTGGCGCAGGAGGGGCGGAGGAAGCGCAGACATCGCCCCCACGGTTCTTGCTCGGCGTCTGGGGACCCACTTCGGGGAGGAGCCGCCCTCCGCCTCAGGAGGGAGGAGGGAGGAGCGACAAGCACTGCGCTGGAGGTTCCTGTTCAGTCTGGGCGCGGCCAGGAAGCTGCTAGTTTAGGCGAACCTGCGGGGACAGCGAGGCTTCTCTCGTGCCCCTCTTCCTCCTGCTCGTCGCAGGCGGTGCTCGCGACCTACTTGCAACCTCAGCAGGTCCAGTCCAAAGCCGAAGTAGGCTACGCACCCACTGCTCTTTCACGCGCCCGATGTTGTCTGATTCCGTAGATTGTGCAGGGTGGTGTTGGGGTGTACCTTCGTTAGCCCCGCCCGCCGTGAAAAGTGGTAACGGAGTGTACCTACGGGATGAGGTTCGGCCAGTTGCGTTGCCTCCTCCGCCACCTCCTCTTCCTCCTCCGCCCCCCGTGCGTCCTTTGTATGTCCAGGTCGAAAGCGCCCACGGCGAATCCCCCTCAGCCACCTGCCGTTGTGCAAAGCGCCTCTGTGGCCGAACGTTTTGGTCGGAATCTTGAGCAACATATCGGACCAGATGTTCCCCGAACCGATCGGGAAGCCTTCTGGGGAACGCGTGGGCGAGACATACAAAGAACACGAGGAATAAGGGATCGAATTATGATAAGAGTAATCATGCCATGCCTATCAGGGCATTGGGCCTATCAGGCCGTTCTGGGCTATTTTGGCGCCGTCCTGGATCATCTTGGGGTCGCCATGGGCCGTCGTCCATGCGTTTTCGGCAAAAGTCATCCGGGAAAAAATTCGAACGCTTCGCCGAGCTTGCTTGCAGAGGCGAACGAAGCGGGAATTGGCGCGGCTGTTGGCGGACATGTGTTTTGTCGAGGCGTGGTGCGCAGCGGGCATTCTGATTTATATCCTGAGGACCCTCGCTGCGCAAGCATAAAAGGGGCACCAGTGCGCGCTCGAAATCCTGCGCCGTGCTTTGCACATTCCTGGCCTGACGCAGTATGTTGCCATGTTCCAGAGCGCGAAATTCTACCGGTCGCGTATCATTCGCGCGGGCGACTGACATGCGAGACAGCGTCATGGATACCCTGGATCCCCTTGCGCAGCGAGAGCAAGTCTGCCAAGGCGCACGCGCGCTGCTCAGCAGAGCCGCGCCAAATTTGCGAGCTTTGCGCGACGCGCGGCCCGGATCTTCCATGGGGCCGCCCTTGTCGTTCACCGACCAGGCAGGGGCCATGCGAAATGTCTGCGCAAGAAATCCAATACGTGGAGGCATATTGCGGATGAAGGGTGACGGTTCGAATGCCGCGGAAAAGGGCGCATTGCGCGTGAGAAGACAATTGGCTCACCTCGTCGCCGCCCTCATGTCGCACTCACAGGAAGATGCTGAGGAGATGGTTCGTGTGCTCGAGGGCCAAGTTTACCTTTCCATGGCGCCTCAGCCCCCGAGACTTCCATGGCGCGGCCACTTCGAGCGCTAGCCGATGCCGCAGCGCAGCAGCTTCGCAAGAGAGGAGGGAACCGCTCGTCCATCCGAGCAGACGAGGAGAGAGAGACGGCGGCCAAGGTCGCGGGGGACCTGGCGTCGAGACAGTGGCACAATGCTGCCGAGGCTTCCAGTGAGGGGGTGCCTGCCGCTGGGGGGGATATTGCAGGGGTCCTGCCGAGGGCGCCTCGGAGGACAATGGCGCGCGGCCGAGCGGACCGCTCGTCGCCCTCGGAGTCCGGCGATGGCGGCCCTATAGCGGCACCTCCAGCCCAAGAATTGTGCAGGATCTGGCGACGGCGACAGGTCGGGCCTCGCGGGCGGGGCCGGCCGCCGGGCCCACAGACAGCAGGAGTGAGATGTTCGGGCGGTGATCCCGTGCCGTTGCTTCAGGATGTAGAGGGCGAGGAGAAGGAGGGGCGATGAGGAAGAAGAGGAGGGCAAGCAGGAGATGCACGGGAGGAGAGGGCAGAAAGAGCGTGAACAAGTGTGGTGTATGGTAGGATATTGAAGATGGTACTCTCGTCACACCGCGGGCCACGATGCGCGTCACCACGGGGGGGCCCGGATGGGTTCAGAAAATGGGAAGGGCGGGATTTACCAGGAGGAGGAGGGGGAGGAGGAGTCAGAGGAGGAGGACGAGGAGGAGGAGGACGAGGAGGAGGAGGAGGAGGAGGAGGAGGAGCAGGAGGAACAGTAGGAGGAGGAGGAGCAGGAGGAGCAGTAGGAGGATTGATCGGCCGAACGGTCGGCTCGATAAGAGTTTCCGACGGTCGGGGGCGGCAGCGGCTGCGCTGTCGCGCGCACGCGGGTCGCCGCAGGAGCCGGAGGAGAGCGGCGGGGACGAGGAGGCGCCGGGCCGCGCCGCGCCCGGCCTGGAGCCTCGAGGCCTTCGAGGCTTGCGTTCTCGACGCCTGGATCCCAGATCCTCTCGCCTCGATCTTCCAGCCTCGATAGCCCTGGCGGCGCCATGTCGCGCCCCCCGTGAGTGGCTTCACGAAGGTCCCCAGAATGAGCATGTGACCCCCCGCTGCGCCCCAGAGTGAGCATCTGACCCCCGGGCCTCGAGGAGTGGTGCGCCCTCCCCCCCCCCCCCTCCTCTCCTGATCCCGCGCTCTCCCCCGCTCGCCAGGACCGGGAGGGGGTGAGTAGAAAGGAAAGAGGTTGGCAGTTGGGCTGGTGGGAGGTGGGAGGAGGAGGGAGGAGGAGAGAGGGAGGAAGATGAATGAGGAGGAGGGGGAGGAGGAGGAGGAGGAGGAGGGGAGGAGGAGGAGGAGGAGGAGAGGAGGAGGAGGAGGAGGAGGAGGAGGAGGAGGAGGAGGAGGAGGAGGAGGAGGAGGAGGAGGAGGGAGGAGGGAGGAGGAGGAGGAGGAGGAGGAGGAGGAGGAGGAGGAGGAGGAGGAGGAGGAGGAGGAGGAGGAGGAGGAGGAGGAGGAGGAGGAGGAGGAGGAGGAGGAGGAGGAGGAGGAGGGAGGAGGAGGAGGAGGAGGAGGAGGAGGGAGGAGGAGGAGGAGGAGGAGGAGGAGGAGGAGGAGGAGGAGGAGGAGGAGGAGGAGAGGAGGAGGAGGAGGAGGAGGAGGAGGAGGAGAGGAGGAGGAGGAGGAGGAGGAGGAGGAGGAGGAGGAGGAGGAGGAGGAGGAGGAGGAGGAGGAGGAGGAGGAGGAGGAGGAGGAGGAGAAGGAGGAGGAGGAGGAGGAGGAGGACGAGGACGAGGACGAGGAGGCGGATGAGAAGGAGGAGGAGGTGAGGAGGAGGAGGCGGATGAGAAGGAGGAGGAGGAGGAGGTGAGGAGGAGGAGGGTATGAAGGAGAACATGGAGGAGGACACGGAGGACGATGAGGGCAGTTTGGCAATTGGGCCAGGGGCAGGTGGAGGGAGGAGGAGGGGGATGAAGAGGGAGGGATGGAGGGAGGAAGGGAGGGAGGGAAGGAGGCAGGGAGGGAGGGGAGGAGGAGGAGGAGGAGGAGGAGGAGGAGGAGGAGGAGGAGAATAGAAGGGAGGACAAGGGAGTAATTAGGGCACGGAGAGGATTACCACGCGCGCTATCGGCTGAACGGGTAGATGAACCCATCTTGCGAGGAGGATGGATAAGGGACGGGTTAGAGGTGAGGGGTGAGCTCTGATGAGAAAGAGGAAAAAAAAGATGGGGGAGGAGGGAAAGGTATGAACTAAATATTTGTTGACGCTTCGCGTATCCCCTCCAGCCCATCCAGAAACGATGCCCAGGGGAGTTGAGGTGATCAGGGAAGTTGGGGAGCAGGCAGAACAACAAAGGGCGGGGGAAGCTGTCATATACCCCAAGAGGGGGAAGATGGAGGAGGAATCGTCGTCGTCGTCGTCGTCGTGGTCGGTGGAGGAGGCGGTGGAGGAGGCGGAGGAGGAGGTGGAGTAGGGCGCGGACGAGGAGGACGAGAAGGAGAAACGGAGGGGAAGGAGGATGCGTTGGATACCTCGGGGATCCTCTTGAGGCCTCGAATGGGGTCTCTTGGTAGCCTCTTGCAGGCCATTTGGGGCCGTCCGGGCGCCTCTTGGCCCTCTTGGGGCGCTCTTGGAAGCTTCAGGGGCGTTCTTAGGGCCATCTTGGAGGACATCGATCAACAACGAGGGGAGCTCCAAATACTCTCCCCCCTCGGGAGCACCGACCATCGCTTCCTGGACCCCTCTTGGAGCGCTCTTGGGGCGCTCTTGGGTGCTCAGGGGGCCGTCTTGGGGCTCTCTTGGGGCTCTCCTGCGGCTTTATTGGGCCATCTTGGAGCCATCTTGAGGCTTGGATGGCCATCGGAAGCGAAAAGGCGAGACAGCAACAATCAGTAATTCCCCTCAGGTTGTTGAAGGATTTGGGGTACTTGGGGGTCTCCTCGGAGGTCTCGGGCGCCTCTTGGCGCCGTCTTGGAACGTTCTTGGGGCCTCTTGGAGCATCTTGGGACACATCTTGAGGCATCGTGCGCTATCTTGGGCCATCGTGGAGCTCATCTTGGACTCTCGGGGGCCCTCTTGGAGCCGTCTTGGGCCATCTTGGGCGCTCCACCGCCTCGCGCCTCCGTAGCCATTTTGGCTCAAGATGCTTTGTTCCGCAGGGGAACACGTGGATACCGCTAGTCCGCGGCCAGTGCCAGGGCTTCCTAGCCCGACAGTTTTGTTCAACGCTCCCCGTGCCTCCTGCTGCCCGCAGGTGAGCACTCTCGGTTCTTCAGCTCGTCCATGGCACCTCAGCAGCAGCGCAATGGTTACTTCAAGTGCTACTCCTGCTCGTACGCCTGGAACTGGAAGAGCAAGCAGGCGTGCCACTGGTGTGGCAAAGCCTTGGCGCCGTGGACTGACGTTCCTCCTCCAGTGCAAGGTGCTTGGGCGGCCCGCGTCTCTGCCGCTGTCCAGGCCGAGGCCAAGAACACCCAGCCGACCAACGCCGAGGGAGGTTGGGAGCCGTGGTCATCCTGGCCCAAGTCCCGCCGCCGCCGTGGTAAGGGCAACGGCAAGGACCAAGACGAAGACTGGTGGGCCAGCAAGAACGACACCCCCAAGGCCCGCTCCGCCGAAGACATCCTGGCGGAGCTCCAGGCAGTCGCTCCTCACATCGACAAGGCGGCCATCGACGGCATCAAGTCGCAGATCCCGCCGCCCCAGCCGCAGAAGCCTGCCGACCTCAACGAGATCTACAGCCGCGCCCAGGCTACGGAGCGCCGCTGCAAGAACAACCTCGAGAGGCTGCTGGAGAGCGAGCAGAAGGCGCTCAACTGGTACACTGAGCGCAAGCAGGCGTCGGATGAGCCGCCGACAAGTTGGCTGAAGCACAAGCGGAGGCCCAGGCGGCGCTCGACGCCCTCCAAGCCGCCCGCAAAGGCGGCACAGCCACTCCCATGCAGACGCAGCAGACCCCGACCTTCAACCTCACCAGCCTCCTGGAGGACGGCGACATCTCCATCGAAGCGGGCGCGGCGTTCGACCTCCAAGGCCTCGACGTCGACGACAGCGACCGCCAGGCCTGGGATTCCCTGCAACAGCGCTTCGCCACGGAGCTCAAGGCCAAGGTCACCGAGCTCTTCGGCAACACCGCCAGCCACATCAGCCAGCTCCGAGCAGAGGCCAGCACCATGCGCACGCGTTCCGCCTCCAAGCGGCAGCGCGCCGACGAGGACGGGCACGCCAGAGCGGGCGGCGGTGCACCGCCTGCCGCCGCGGCCGCAGCAGGCGAACCCCAAGCGGCAGCCGCAGCTGACGCTGAAGGCGCGGCGCCCTCGCCGCCGACGGCGCCAAGCGACGGGCCTCCTGCGCCTGCTGCTGGCGCTGCTACTGACGGCGGCTATGTCGCACAGCCTGTGCCTGCGCTCAACAAGGACCCCGACCTCGAAGACAAGACAAGGCTCAGGAGATGCTCAGCCAGATGCGCAAGCCCACCGCGGCCGCCGCCGCTGGGCCGCAGCAGCCTCTTTAGCCGACTACAACGCATCCCTGGACGGAATGGTGAGACGGGACGCCTACCGTCAGAGACCACGCTTTACGACAACCCAGCGATCATCAACACAATGGACGCAGTCCTCGACCCGTTCGACGAGCTGGCCGAGTTGGACGCCCACTTCGATTACGCCGAGTCCGAGCAGTACGCTACCGCCCCGCCCGAGACGCTGCCCTCGGTAGGGGGCGATGAGACGGCCCAGACCGTCGACCACCCCGTGGTGTCTGGCCCAGGACAGCCACAGCGTGATGCTCGGTCTGACCCTGATGCCGCTCCGCCCGAGACGCGGTCCTCGGTAGGGAGCGATGAGACGGCGCAAGCTGTCGACGTTCATGTGGTACTGAGACCAGGGGGGCCTCCGCCAAAGGCAAACCCTGATGCCGCTCCGCCCAAGACGCAGTCCTTGGTAGGGGGTGATGAGATGGCGACAGCTGTCCACAGTCCTGTAGTGTTGGGGCCATCGAAGCCCAGCAGCAGTGTGAGAGCCTATCCTACACCTGCCAACCAGGAGAAAGGCCCTACGAAGTTCCCGCAGTCTGACCACTCCCTGTTTTTCTCCAACATCACACAATGGGGACCACAGTCTGAGAAATGGTTGGCAGGCCCAGGCGAGCAATATCAGATGGTAGCCCTAGTCGAAACACACATCTCGCCTGAAAAAGCGCCGCTCATCTACGACAAGATTGCAGCGGATGGTTGGAGAATATCATCGACTACGGCCACCCCTACCAGAAGATCGGACGGCGGCAACACGGGTGGCGAGATCATCCTATCCAGGTACCATGTCCAGGCCACCTCGTTCAACCATCTCCGAGATCTTGCCATTTCGCAGCGCAGGCCTGACCCCTTCCTCGGCTTCACGCCCATGGTTTGGCACAGACGCTCTGGCAATCTGGTTGTTATTGCTGCATATCTGGAACCCCACAGGCAGATCGAGGGTGCTGTGCACGACAAGCTGCTCTCGCTGGGAGCCTTCGTTGCCATGCTGACAGACCCTTGGATCATTTTGGCGGACTGGAATATGACACCCGAGCAGCTTGCAGCGACAGAGTGGCTGGCCAAATGGAATTGTACCATTGTGCGAGCACCTGGATCAGCCACCTGCGACAAGGGCCAAGGGCTCACGCTAGATTTCGCACTGGTCAAGACCGGCATCGAGCACACCATTTCCATACGCCAGTGCCCCACTGTACCGTGGGCCACCCACGTTGGCCTCGAAGTTCGAGCAGGCAGTGCAGATCCTTGGTGGTATCAGTCTATCGATACCCCCAAGGCCTTCCCCACGGCGGACAGGCCCAGGATACCACCAGACCCAACAGCAAGACCGCCATTAAGAAACGTAAAGCAGCTGAAGCTCGAGCAGCTCGTCTTCGCGATCTACCTCCTGAACTTCAACCAGCAGCAGCACAGCTTCAGCCACAGGTCGAGCCCGCAGCGCTGGATCCTATCTCCTACGCCATCCCGCTGGACTTGTGGCAAAAGCAATGGCAGGAGGCGTTGCCCACACCTTGCAAGCAGCCGCACGCGCACTTCGTGTACCGACACTGGGAGCACGACGCCGACCTCCTCAACCTCAAGTACGCCAAATGGGTCTCGGCACTCGAGAACACCATGATCAGCCACCACCAGATCGACCCGAAGGAAGCCGCAGCATACACTGGCCGTGCTCAGGGCTACCAGCTATCTTGGAAGAAGACAGCGGCTGCTCCAGGCCGCGTACACGTATATGATCCACATGCGGAATGGTGGGCCATTACGCTCACCCTCATCAAGCGCTACGCCGCGCTTTTCGACAAGCCTAAGCATACAGCGCTTATGGAGCAGCAGGCCATCATCATCCAGCAGCGCGCCGACCACTTCAACAGCCACATGCATGACCTCCAGTTCGAGAAGGATGAGGATGCCATCTTCCGCTGGTTCGCGCTCGCCTGGGCCCCGCACCTGGACAAGGATGACACCGACGACCTGGTCACTATTACCGCTACCTGGGCCTCCAGAGCCCTCTCGGCCGCCCTCGCCAAGTCCAAGAGGGCCTACGGGGCTTGGCTCGCCCAGCAATGGAAGCACCGTCCTGGAGTATTACACGCCCATGTTAAGCCTGCACCTGTACGTCACATCGAGGCCTACACGTCCAACCTGGCCATCGCCGACCCCGCCGTCATCATGGACAACAAGAAGCAACAATGGCAGCAAGTCTGGCATGCCACCGAGACCTCCGACGACATCCTCCAGGCCCTGACAAAGGCCAAGGCAGCAGCCGTTCTTCAACCTCTCGAGCCCATCACAACAGAGCAAGTACACCGCATCCACGGCCGCATGCCACCTAGTAAAGCGCATGGAGTTGATGCCCTAGGACCTCGCGACCTCCACCGATTGCCAGAACCTGCCGTCGAAGCCTATGCAGATATTCTCAATTCGGTGGAGCAAGCTGGCATCTGGCCACTACAAATTTCAGGCACCATTGCAGCTCTCGCCGCCAAGAAGGCGGGGGGCGACCGATTCCTTGGCATGTTTCCACATATGGCCCGACTCTGGTCTCGTATTAGATCTACCGCGTCGGAAGCCTGGACGCAAGGACTTGACGATTTTTGGACTACAGCCATCAAAGGCTCCTCAGCACTCCAAGCCACTCTACATAGGGCCTTGTTAGACGAGACAGCCTCAGCACTCGGCATTCAGTCCGCGACTTTGCTGTTAGACATCCAGAAATTCTACGACAACATCAAGCTCGCCAACCTGATCATGGTCGGCCTCAACAGTGGCTTCCCCCCCATCATTCTATTATTGGAGGTTTGCGCAGTCGTCAATGGGTGAGCATGCCTATTTTCGCCTCCAAGGGCATCATTGCAGGCTCCCCCCACGGCACTACCCTGGCACGACTTATTTTGTTACCTATTCTTCGACATGCTCAAGCTCAGGCAGAGCTTGCCCAGATGTGGACCTTCGTGGGCGACACTGTACTACGAGTCGAAGGTGTCCTACGGGCGTTGCAGACGCACCTCCCCCGTGCTGCCAGGACGCTCTGCGACGGCCTGAAGGAGTTCGAGTTGCCTATCTCAGACAAGACCGTCCTCATCGGCTCCACACCCAAGGTCCGCCACCTGCTTGCCAAGAAGATGCGACAGTACGACATTCCAGTTACTGCGACGTCCACGGCCGTTGACCTAGGCGTGGACGCCGCCGCGGCTACTCGACGAGTACAAGCCAAAGCCAGGAAGCGTCAGAAGTCGGCCACCGCCAGGTTTCGCAAAATACATCGACTACGGAGCACTGCACAGCAGGCCCGAATTTCCGCTGGCCTGTGGCGCACTGGTGCTCTCCCTGAAGGAGTATTCGGACATCAAGTTCACGGCCTCGCTCGGCACGCTCTCCTCCGCTGGCGTCGTCAGGCCGCCATAGCTGCGACGGGCGCTGCCGCGGGTCGCTGCCTCACCTCCCTCCTCGGCGCCACCTTTGACGGCATGGACCCTGGCGTCTCCCTGAGGATAGAGTTCCTCGAGGCCTGGCTTCAGCATTGGATGCGCCACCCGAACACGCACGCCAGGATCATCAGAGCCTGGCCAAGGATCAAGACTACCCTGCTCGCCGCTGGCCCCAAGCTGTGGTGCAAGGTCAAGGGCCCCACTGGCGCGGCCATCGCGACCCTCCTAGAAGCCAGTTGGGAGCCGACCTCCGCTACGACGTGGAGGCGCACGAAGGACGGCTACATCGAGGAGTGGAACCTCCCCTCCGCCGACGACCCTGACCTCCTCGACGCCGACATCCACACAGTATTGCAAGACCTCAGCGAAGATCTACACCGACTCCTCTGGAGGCAGGCCTCTACACACATCCACGGAGACACGCTTGCAGGAGGCGCAGACATGGTCACTATCCGTATCGAGCAAAGGAGGTTCCTCGCGAACGGCGACTTCAGCGATTGGGCCCTCAACAACACCATCATCAGCGGAGGACAGTGGACCAGAGACCGCCTCCACAACGCAGGCTACCAGATCGACAGGAACTGCGACCGCTGCTGCGCTCGCGTCCCTGAAACCCTGTTTCACCGCATGTGGCAGTGCGATGCGAATGTTGGGCCCGAGTTTGAGGCCAGCGACAAGCTACTGCCGCGAGCCCTAGCGGGGGCCGATGCCGACCCCGCCTTGTGGCTCCGCGGCCTTCCCTCTTCTGCTCTCACTACGCCCTCTTTTGAGCCATTGACTGGGAGGGACGGGTGGGAGTTTGTTGGTGAGGTGCGGGAGGGTTTGCCGACGTGGGAAGGTGCTCGTAATGGCGAGGGTGAGTTGTTTATTTTTGGCGACGGGTCTGGCGGAGCCTATTCCGACGACGTTAGGAGACGTCGCGTTGGCTCTGGCCTTGCTGCTCTTCGTTGGGACCCTCCCTCGGCCTCCTGGGCCCTCCACTCGGGCCCCCTTGCTCCCCTCCCAGGCCCCCGCCAGACCGTCCCAAGAGGAGAATTGTATGCGTTCTGCCTTGCACTAGAGACTTGCCATCAGGATTTCACTTATGTCACCGACCACCTAGCCTTGCAGCGTGGTTGGCAGAATGGTAGATGTCTCAGGCCAGGTAGCCTCAAAGGTAAGAGTACGAATGGTGATCTCTGGCTGAGAATACGGCATCTCGTGCAGGATCGACCGCGTGGTGCTCTCTCGGCCACGGTGCTCTGGACCCCATCCCACGCCGATCCTCAGACCCTGCGCGGCTTTCAGAAATTCCTAGCTCTCGGTAACCAGCAAGCCGACGAGCTCGCGGGAGACGCGGCCCACAAGTCGGCCACCCTAGCCCTCCCGCCCGTGCCCAGGACTGATGAATATGATGCTATCGCGGCGATCGTCCGCCAGCGGGCACGCCTAATTCTTCGTTCTTTCGGAAAAAATGCAGAGCCACGAGGTCTGTGGCCAGAGAGGCAACCCACTCAAGAGGCTGCCCCTCGTTCCCAGTTGCAGACCGCGATCGCGGATTCTCAGCACAAATTCGTTCGGTGTGTAGATAAATGGCGATGCTCCTCTTGTCACATTATTGTCGACGCTTGCCAGATAATTCCAGCTGCCGCAACGGAGTGTGTACCGCCTAGCCCCCTTCCTGAGTTTGCCGCGTGTGGTGAGGTCCTGTGGTCGAGGGGCCCCCGTGTGATCAGTGGCAAGGCGATACACCCCTCCCACGTGTTGGCCGCCATCCCCAAGTGGCAAATGTTCTTCTGTGTCAAGTGCGGCCATACGGCCACACACCAGGTCAAAAACTTACAATACCCCTGCCCTCTCACCCACCAAGTGGGAGAGCGCAGGGCCCTGGGACCCACTGGCAAAGGCCTCGAGAACCTCAGCAGGATCAGACGAGGCCTCCATCCGTCCAGATCGGGTCCCAGCAAGTCTGTTCTAGCCGCTATGCATGAATCGGCAGCCGAAGCCGCGATTGCGTCTCTCGCGGCTCCTAGCGGTGCCTCTGAGTAAATTGTGAGGCCAGGGGGGGCCTGTCGCGGTGTGCCGTGGGATGTCGCCACCCACGCCACTCCGAGAAATTCTGGATGGCCCTCCCTGGCGTCTCTTGTTTCCCGAACGGACTACGTCCGATTGCTCCACTCCGCTCCACCGCCTCGCGCCCCCACCCCCCATCCAGGTCCAGGGGAGGGGGTAGGGGTAGGGGGGGGGAGATGTCAACCCCTCCCCGAAGGGAAAGAAGGGGGTTGGAAGAGGAGTCCCCCCAGACCACCTACGCCTAGAGGGCTGGTGGGATTTTGGATTGCAACGTTGATTAAGCCCATGGCGTGTCAGCACAGTGCGGCGCTGCAACTCGCAGAACACTTGAAAGGACTAAACATGTTCCGTGGACACCAGTTAAAACAATTACAGTGGGCAGTTCGAGGCAGGGCAGCTGTGCACATCCCAGGAAGCAACACAGGCGGCGAGGGCGTCTTGGTGCGACGCTGGCGAGGGGTCCTCGAGCCAAGCAAAGAATGGGACCATGCTCGTTTGCCACGTATGACCTGATGGGGGCGGGAGCATATTCGGCCACCGACACAGCACGCACTCGGGACGGCGGCGGAACAAATGCCCAGTCTTCGCGCCAGGAGCAGGGGAGAGAGGGGTAGGCAGGTCGGTAAGAGTAAAATGTCGAGAGAGAGAGAGAGGTAGGTAGGTAGGTAGGTCGGTCGGTAGGTAGGTAGGTAGGTAGGTAGGTAGGTAGGTAGGTAGGTAGGTAGGTAGGGAGGGAGGGAGGGAGGGAGGGAGGGAGGGAGGGAGGTAGGTAGGTAGGTAGGTAAGGGTACACTGTCTCCTCTTGCCGTACTGCCGTGACGGCGTGGTCCACCGCCGATTTGCACCCAGTTCGGCACCCAGCTCTGCGAATGCCCCCCCCCTCCCCCCAGGGTACATTTATGCGTCGGCGGCTAGGCAGGGGACGCCTGCGCTGGCAAGGGATCGTGCCTAAACGAGGATGCCATTGGAGCGAACTGCGCCACCATGCAAGAGGAGGAGCGGGGGGAGGGCGCGGCCGAAAGAGGGGCGGACTGAGCGAGGGGCTCAGGCGGATGGGGCGCTAGCCTCCAGGGCACACAGCCAACCTGTGGCCATGATCCCCATCGGGCAGGTGGCCCAGCGCGACCCTGCCCGGCCCGCCGCCCCCCAGGCCGCCCGCGCCGAGGAGGAGGAGGCCGCCCGGGCGGAGGCCGAGATGGCGGTCCTGAGGGAGAGCTTGGCGGGTCTTCAGGAGGACCGCGCTGCGCCAGGAGGGAGGGGGGGAGGAGGGATGGGCGGTTCAGTGATGGTTCGAAGGAGAAAACGACGGCATAAACCTAAAAGTGTGGCGCTCTGCGCGAATTTCTTGGATCTGTACGTGCCCCCCCCTGGCGGCGCCTCCAGCGCCGCCCCTGGCGCGCTCCGTGCGCCAGGTAGGGGGGGTCCACCGCAGATTCAAGAAAGTCTGCGCGGGGCGCCAACATTTGATGTGAATGCAGTTGCTTCCCAACCCTCCTTGTTTGGATATTCGTTTTGCAAAGAGCACTGCTCGCGCGTCCTTCGTTCCTTCCTTCCTCCCGCCTCCCACCTCCCCCTGCCCTCTCTTCGCCGTCGATGGGGGCTGCGATCTGCGAAATTGTCGATACTTTCGGGGGCTGCTGATGGGTCCAGCGGAGTGAGGCACCGCGCAGATCCGAGAGGGACCTCGCCGTCCCTGGGGGGCTGCGATCTGTGAAATGGTCGCCACTTTCGAGGGCTGCTGGTGGGTCCAGCCGAGTGAGGCACCGCGCAGATCCGAGCGGGACCTCGCTGTCCCTGGGTGGCTGCGATCTGTGAAACCGTCACCACTTTCGAGGGCTGCTGGTGGGTCCAGCGGGGTGAGGCACCGCGCAGGTCTGCGCGGAACCTCGCCGTCCCTGGGGGGCTGCGATCTGCGAAATTGTCGACACTTTCGAAGGCTGCTGGTGGGTCCAGCGGAGTGAGGCACCGCGCAGATCTGAGCTGGATCTCGCCGTCCCTGGGGGGCTGCGATCTGCGAAACCGTCACCATCGAGGGTTGCTGGTGTGTCCAGCCGAGGGAGGCACCACGCAGATCTGAGCGGGACCTCGCCGTCCCTGGGTGGCTGCGATCTGCGACTGTGTTGCCAATGTCGAGGGCTGCTGGTGGGTCCTGCGGAGTGAGGCACCGCGCAGATCTGAGCGAGACCTCGCCGTCCCTGGGGGGCTGCGATCTGCGAATGTGTCGCCAAGTTCGAGGGCTGCTGGTGGGTCCTGCGGAGTGAGGCACCGCGCAGATCTGAGCGAGACCTCGCCGTCCCTGGGGGGCTGCGATCTGCGAAATTGTCGCCACGTTCGAAGGCTGCTGGTATGTCCAGCGGGGTGAGGCACCGCGCAGATCTGAGCGGGACTTCCCCGTCCTTGGGGGGTTGCGATCTGTGAAACCGTCGCCACTTTCGAGGGTTGGTGGTGGGGCCAGCGGAGTGAGGCACCGCGCAGATCTGAGCGGGACCTCGCCGTCCCTGGGTGGCTGCGATCTGCGAAACTGTCACCACTTTCGAGGGCTGCTGGTGGGTCCTGCGGAGTGAGGCACCGCGCAGATTTGAGCGAGACCTCGCCGTCCCTGGGGGGCTGCGATCTGCGAAATTGTCGCCACTTTCGGGGTCTGCTGATGGGTCCAGCTGAGTGAGGCACCGCGCAGATCTGAGCGGGACTTCGCCGTCCTTGGGGGGCTGCGATCTGTGAGTCGCCACTTTCGAAGGCTGCTGGTGGGTCCAGCGGGGTGAGGCACCGCGCAGGTCTGCGCGGAACCTCGCCGTCCCTGGGGGGCTGCGATCTGCGAAATTGTCGACACTTTCGAAGGCTGCTGGTGGGTCCAGCGGAGTGAGGCACCGCGCAGATCTGAGCGGGACCTCGCCGTCCTTGGGGGGCTGCGATCTTTGAAATTGTCGCCACTTGCGAGGGCTGCTGGTGGGTCCTGCGGAGTGAGGCACCGCGCAGATTTGAGCGAGACCTCGCCGTCCCTGGGGGGCTGCGATGTGCGAAATTGTCGCCACTTTCGAGGGCTGCTGGTGGGTCCAGCGGAGGGAGGCACCGCGCAGATCCGAGCGGGACCTCGCCGTCCCTGGGGGGCTGCGATCTGCGAAATTGTCGACACTTTCGAGGGCTGCTGGTGGGTCCAGCGGAGGGAGGCACCGCGCAGGTCTGAGCGAAGGCTGCCACTTTCGAGGGCTGCTGGTGGGTCCAGCGGAGTGAGGCACCTCGCAGATCTGAGCGAGACCTCGCCGTCCTTGGGGGGGCTGCGATCTGCAAAACCGGCACCACTTTCGAAAGTTGCTGGTGGGTCCTGCGGAGTGAGGCACCGCGCAGATTTGAGCGAGACCTCGCCGTCCCTGGGGGGCTGCGATGTGCGAAATTGTCGCCACTTTCGAGGGCTGCTGGTGTGTCCAGCGGAGTGGAGTGAGGCACCGCGCAGATCTGAGCGGGACCTCGCCGTCCCTGGGGGGCTGCGATCTGCGAAATTGTCGCCACGTTCGAGGGCCGCTTGGGGGGCCAGCATAGCGATCTGCGAAACTGTCACCACTTTCGAGGGCTGCTGGTGGGTCCAGCGGAGTGAGGCACCGCGCAGATCTGAGCGGGACCTCGCCGTCCCTGGGGGCTCCGATCTGCGAGACAGTCGCCACTTTCGAGGGCTGCTGTTGGGTCCAGCGGGGTGAGGCACCGCGCAGATCTGAGCGGGACCTCGCCTCGCCGTCCCTGGGGGGCTGCGATCTGCGAAGTTGTCGCTACTTTCGAAGGCTGGAGGCCAGTCCAGCGGAGTGAGGCGCCACGCAGATCTGAGCGGGACCTCGCCGTCTCTGGGGGCTGCGATTTGCGAAACCGCCACTTTCGAGGGCTGCTGGTGGGTCCAGCGGAGTGAGGCACCGCGCAGATCTTAGCGGGACTTCGCCGTCCTTGGGGGGCTGCGATCTGCGAATTTGTCGCCACTTTCGAGGGCTGCTTGGGGGGCCAGCATAGCGATCTGCAAAACTGCCACCACTTTTGAGGGCTGCTGGTGGGTCCAGCGGAGGGAGGCACCGCGCGGATCTGAGCGGGACCTCGCCGTCCCTGGGGGGCTGCGATCTGCGAAACCCGTCGCTTCTTTCGAAGACTGGTGGCGGGTCCAGCGGAGTGAGGCAACGCGCAGATCTGAGCGGGACCTCGCAATCTTTGGGGGGCTGCGAGCCTCACGAATGCCGCTCGCAGAAGTATATGCGCCGATGTCACGTCATCACCTCCGTATAACGTCTCCCAAGCTACTTATGCCCCGCATTGCGCAGGGGTGGGGTGCGTGGCCAGGGTAATTCTCGACCATCCTGTGGTGTTGGGTCCTCATTTTGAGAAGACGGTCCCCGCGTTCCTCCTTCCTCCGTCCTTCCACCCCCTCCTCCCCCTACTCCCTCCTCCTCCATGCGTATCACCCACCCAGCACAGCGCTTTCTGGCCCCATACGGAGCTCCACCGAAGCCCCCAGTGGGACCGTCCGGGACGCATGAATTTGGCATTTCCACCCACCCAGCACAGTGTTTCGTGGCCCCATGTGGGACAGCCCTCCCAAAAACCAAATTTGGCGTTTTCGCCCACCCAGTACAGCGTTTCGTGGCCCCATAGAGCTCCACCGAAGCCCCCAGTGGGACCGTCCGCATGTGTCCCGGAAACCCATTTTGACATTTTCACCCACCAGTACAGCGTTTCGTGGCCTCACAGGGAGCTCCACCGACGGCCCCAGTGCTACCGCCAGCATGCGCTCCCCCCCACCCATTGTAGCGCTTCGTGGCCCCATAGGGAGCTTCACCGAATGAGATATTCACAATTGCGGTGCCCACAACTGCATATGGTTGGGTCCTTCGCAAGGATAATTCTTCGTCTAATGGTGCCCCGAGGGAAGGGGCCCTCTTGCTATCGAAGGCGTCTGCGGCGAATCACCGCCGCCTCCTGTCCATTGGACATGTGTACCCCCAGCCGTTATGGACCCCCGTGGGGGAAAACTTGAGAGAGGAAGGAGGAAGGGGCGAGAAGCAGGACGAGGAGGAGGAGGAGGAAGAGGACGACGAGGAGGAGGAGGAGGAGGACGAGGAGGAAGAGGTGGAAGAGGATACCTCTTGAGGCCCTCTTGGGGCCTCGCGGGGGCTTCCTGTGAGCCTCGTGGGGCCCTTTGGGGGGCCTCTTGGGGGCTCCTGAGGACCTCTCAGGGACCTCGTGCCCTTCGGAGGCCGTCGTGGGGCCCTCTCTGGGGAGCCGTGGGTACCTGGAGGTCTATGAGGCTGCCTTGTGGCCCTCTTGGAGGCCTCCTGGGGCATTTTGGGGCCCTCTTGGGCTGTCTTGCGGGCCTCTTGGGGACCTCTTGGGCGGTCCTTGGGTGTTTTTGGGTGCCGATGGCTCCGTTTTGGACGGTCGCAGAACCGAAAATGTGATAACGCTAAGATCATTGGTTCACATGGGGGAATCAACGATTTTGCCTCCTGGAGGTCCCCTTTGAGCCAGTTTGGGGCGTCTTCGGGGCCTCTTGGGTCGTCTGGAGAGCATCTTGGGCCGTCTTGGGAGCCATCTTGGCCGTCTTCGAGGCGTATTGGGACCGTGTTGGATGCCATCGTGTACCGTGCTAGCCATATTTTAGGCAATCTTGGCCGTCTTCGACAGATGGTTTCCCAAACTTCCTGTGTTGGGTTGTCGTTTTGAAAAGAGCGTTGTTCGCGCGTCTCTTTCCTTCTGCCCTTCCTTCCTCCCTCCTCCTGCCTGACGCGGTAGTGAGGCGATACCTCGTGGTTCCCTGGGAGGTTGCGAGCTGCGCAAGCGTCGCCGCTTTCGGTTGCTCCTGGTAGGTCCAGCGGGGGCGGTGGTGAGGCGAGACCTCGCGGCTCCCCCGGAGACTGCAAACTGACAGCTGTCGCCACGTTGGTGGGCCCCTGGGAGAGCCGGCGGATGCGGTAGCTAGGCGAGACCTCGCGGCTCCTTGGGAGGTTGCGAACTGCGCAATTGTGCCCACTTCCGTGGGCTCCCGGGAGGTCCAGCGCAGTAGATTGTCATCCTAACGTGTTCTGTGTGATGGAGCGTTCGTATGGCTAGTCGCCTCGCGTGGAGAACGAGTTCGGTATGTATCTGGTCATTGTGGATCTACGCGGCTTTTCGGGTGGCCGGCCGTCTGGGCCGAGACTCCATAGGGACCTTCTAGAAGGAACCCGCACCATTCAGAAGTTCAGCACGCCGTGCACCCTTGGAGCACGCCACAGGGGGCGGCGGATTGAAGCCGCCTACGGCGAATCACCGCCGCTGCCTTTTGAAATTACCTATGTGGCCGAGCGTTGTGGGAAGAGCTGTGTCAAGCTATCGGACCATGCGTTCCCCCAACCGTTGTGGAAACCTTTCTGGGAACGTTTGGGGGGGGGGAATGGCGGAGAAGATCAGGAGGAGGAAGAGGACCAGTACTGTAAACCCAAGAGTCATCAAAGATGTTGGAATACACCCTCCCTCCAAGCTCCCTCTTCATAAGCCCCTACAACGGTTCATCTCCACTGAGGCAACTGTTTCGTTAGAAGACAACCGTTTGAAGACCCTGACGCATGCCAAAACATCGTTGTCGAGATCCGTGAAACTCATGCACAGAAAAAACAACGAATGTGCGCGGCGCTAAGGCGAGAGCCATTGTTTGAAAAGGAACCGCCCTCAATCCGTGAAACTCATGACCCGCCCTCCATTCGTGGAACTGCTGTCAGTTTTTTAGCTGCAGGGTCATACATGTTGAGGAAGTCCCAGGCGAAACGCCCGGACGGGCTTAAAAACGGGCCTCGGGCTTCTCGGGTGCCTCTTTGGCAGTCTATGGGCATTCCTGGTCCGTCGGGAGCCGTCGGAAGCCGTCTCGTAGGCCTCTCTGAGCCGACTTGAAACCCTCTTGGGGTGCTCCAGGGCCATCTTGAAGGCCATCTTGGGCGTCTTGGAGACCTCTTGGGCTGTCTGGGGGCCATCTTGGGGCTGTCGTGGAGGCCTCTTTGGCCGTCTGGCGGCCCTCTTGGGGCCGTCTTGCGGGCCTCTTGGGCCGTTCTGGGGCCATCCTGTAGACTTCTTGTGACGATCTTTAGGGTCTCTTGGGCTGCCTCGGGCGGTCGGAAGGCCGAAAAGAAGCAACTGCGAAACTCCTTCAAACAACTGCAGGACAATCAGCGATTTGGGCCTCTTCGGGCCTTCCCGGAGGCCCTCTTGGAGGCCCTGTTGGAGGCCCTCTTGGGCCGTCTTGGAGACCTCTTGGGGGCCTCTTGGGCCGTCTTGGGCCATCTTAGGACCATCCTGGGCCATCTTGGTGGGCTCCTGACCTGACGCCGTCGGAAGCTGTCTTGGGAGCCTCCCTGGGCCGACTGAGGTCCCTCTTGGGGTGCTCTAGGGCCGTCTTGGAGGTCATCTTGGGGCTGTCTTGGAGGCCTCTTGGGCCGTCTGGCGGCCGTCTTGGGGGCCTCTTGGGCCGTCCTGGTTCTGGGGCAATCCTGGAGGCCTCTTGGGCGATCTTTCTGCACTCTTGGGCTGTCTCGGGCTGTCGGAAGGCCCAAAGAAGCACATGCCAAACTCCTTCAAGCACCTAAGGGGAATCAGCGATTTGGGCCTCTTCGGGCCTTCCTTGAGGCCCTCTTGGAGTCCTCTTGGGCCGTCTTGGAGACCTCTTGTGGGCCTCTTTGGCCGTCTTGGGTCATCTTGGCCCGTCTTGGTGGGGGGGTGCTCCAGGGCCGTCTTGGAGGCCATCTTGGGCGTCTTGGAGGCCTATTGGGCTGTCTGGCGGCCCTCCTGGTGCGGTCTTTGGGGCGTCTTGGGCCATTCTGGCGCCATCTTGGAGGCCTCTTGGACGACCTTGTGAGGATCTTTGGGGTCTCTTGGGCTGCCTCGGTCAAGATCTGGAAAACTCAAGGACAATCAGCGATTTTGGCATCTTTGGGCCTTCCTGGAGGCCCTCTTGGAGGCCTCTTGGGCCGTCTTGGAGGCCTCTTGGGCGCCTCTTTGGATCTCTTGGACCGTTTTGGAGGCTTCTTGGGCGGACTTGAAGGCATCTTGGACCCTCTTGGGCCGTCTCGCCTGTCCTGTACGAGCAGCCTGCAGGCTGCGCCCCCCGAAGCTCGGGTGCCGCCCACTTTCCCCGCCTGCACCCCGTTGGCTGCGCCTCCTGTGCCGCTCCTAGCGCGCTCCACGCTTCAGGGACGTCCAGCACTGGTCCGCGACGTCCGCGCAAACCCCTCCGAAGGCTTCTATTTGTGCGGGGTTCGCTTCTCTAGCGTTGCCCCCCACTGGCCTCGACCAGGCCCGCTTTGAGGGCTGTGCCTCCTCGAATCTCGCCCACCGCCCGCGGGCTCCTGGCAGTCGCGCCGAGGCCTCGCTGTCCCTGGTAGCGTCCTCCCCCGAAGCTCGTCGCTGCATGGCGGCCCCACCTACCCGAGCGAGGTTCATTGCGTACGCACGCACACACACACGCCGATCCTGGCCAGGCCCATCCTGGGCCCCGGGTCGGTGTGCATGCCTCCCTGGCCAAGCCAGGGCGGCGTATGCACCGACGGTGGCGCAGGCTGGGCCCGGCCAAGATCGGCGCAGGAGCTCGATCTCCTGCCCGCGGCGCGACGATCATCGAGCTCCGCGCGTCGCGGTCTGGGCTGGAGGGCTGCCTTTCTCCGCCGGTAGGCGGCGCGAAGGTGCGAACGCGACCACGGGTCGCGCGTCGACCCAGCTGCCAGCGAGCCCCATCTTCGGCATGGTCGCGCCGCACTGACGTGGCAGCGACGCCGTCGCGGGCCATCCAGGGCGTGAAACCCAGATTTGATGGGGTCGAGAGCCTCTGGTGATTTCCCGAAGCGGAGGCCGCTCAAGGCGTGTACGTTCCACGCTTGGTCAGAGGGGCTCACGTCGTCAAAAACTGCACTTCCGAGATGGGACGACTGGTTGGCGGGGAAGGAAGACTGTTTCGCAAAGTTCGTCGCCCCCACCCCCACCCGACTTCAAGTCGTCTCCGGCAGGGTCATTGCCGATACAGGGTCCACTCTGGCACTGGTTACCAGTTTCCCGACTCCAGGTCCCACCCTTCCAGTTCCAGATGAAGTCCGCAGAAGGCCTTGACGTTCCCCTTTCAAGGCCCGTGGCCCGCCCGCGCTGCTCTCGTAGGGCCCGTCGGTCGGACCGACGGTGCGCGCTCCGCTGAGGGGGGAATGCATCGAGCCCCGCTTGCCCACTGGTCGCTGGCAGGGGACGGATAATCGGTCCCACCCCGCCTTGGAGAGTTCGGTCGTGCGAGTTATCGGGGACCTATCGCCGATCTATCGGCGATGTATCGCCGATTTCAGGTCGATGCTGTCCCCCCTGAGCCAGTCCCCCCCTATCGTCGCCCCTCGCACACGGGCCCGTCGCTGCCGCTAACCCCAGCGAGCCAAGGACCCAGGATCGCACCACGTGCAGCTCGCTCGCGGCCTCGTGCGCCACCCCTTGCGCATCGGCCTGCAGAGGATCCCCACAGCCGTTTTGGCTCAGCTGGTTGGTGCGGGGGCATTCCGTCGCATTTTGATGTAGGGACGTTGGAAAGTGACCAGGTTGAGGCTGACCTCGAAGAGTGACTACTTGCTTGCCTACACATCAAACTTTGACGCTCCGCCCCCCTGGCGGCGCCTCTGGCGCCGCCCCTGGCGCGGAGGGGGTTTCAGCGCAGATCCAAGAGATCAGGGCGGATCTCCGACAGTTGATAATGATGATGCAGGAAGGATAAAGGGGAAAACTGGCCAGGCCGCGGCTGACCCTTCCACTGTGCCAGCCTAGCCAGTTCCCCCCAGGTGCTAGCAGCCATGGCTTCCCTGCCTCATCTGTCTCGGGCTCGCCCGATGCCCACCCAGTTCTTTCTTGCTGTCTGTTCTTCGGGATGTCCAACTTGCCAGTTTCCAGCATCCCTGTATGTTTGTACGCCCCAGGGTTGCACGGCCGATGGTTTAGTTTTGTCTGTAATGTCTGAAGGCATTAGGGGCCTCTTTTTTCGATGTGCCCGTCATCGTCGTACACCTTACCCGTCTGGAGCTGCAAAGCCATTATTTCGCGGCGTTTTGCATATGCTGGTGGCCATCATCTTGCCTTTGATGACGTTCACGATGACTCTGGGGCCGAGGACAAGATGTATGGCATTTTTCACTAGCATTGCCTACATGTTCTCTTCGCTCTTGCATTGTGTGCCATGGGCTTCGTTGCAAGCGGAGCAGGCAGCTTTGGCTTTGGATTTTGTAGGTATCGGAGTTGCCCAGGCATCACATACTGTCAGCTGGGAGTGGTCGGCGTCCATGCTCTCAGTAGTAGCGACAGCTAACACGGTAGCCTTAGCGTGCCGCCTCTCGTTCGCATGGATGAGAGGGGAGTGTGTTATCAGAGCTCGCAGGAGCAAGCCGTGGTTTCACTTGGGATTGTTGCAGTTCTTCATCCAGTACACAGCGCAGTGGCGGGGCATGCCCCGGTCTTCTACGTGCATATTCACCATCATCATTACGCCTTTGATGTTGGTATATCCTGGAGGCTTATGCTATTACATCGGCCCCCAATCGAGAGGACTTCTTCTGGCAATGTCGGGAAACTCCGGGTTTTCCAGGGATGGAAGATTTAGAGGAGGAGCGCGAAGGAACTCAATATGGTGTTGAGAATGAGGACGAGGGGACACGTTCGAGGAGGAGGAGGAGGAAGAGTGGGGAGTGAATGACGTCGAGTGTGGGGATGGCGCGAACCTCGAATGGCCAACGGGCCGCTTCTGTGATGGTATCGCCAAGGAACAGTCAGAAGTGAACACGGGGATTTGTTTGGAGTGGGAAGAGGGATATGTTGCCGAGGGCGGGGTGGAGGGTATGAATGATCCCCCATCCCTCTTCGTTTCGCAGGTACGTATGACCTGTACCGCACTCCGACACCTGGACGAGTGGACCAGAGTCGAACCTTCATCATCGGCCTCCATTCATCGTTTCCGTCTTTACCATCGGGCATCGGGGAGGGTCTCGACCCTTCGCTTCACCCCTCCCCACTCGGGTCACCAGCCTTCTCTTGACGGGCTCGGTTTCCACCACCACCACCATAGGTTGGAGGGGGAGGGGGTCCTCTTTCTCCTCCTCCTCCTCCTCCTCCTCTTCTTCGTCGTCCTCCTCCTCGTCCTCCTCCTTCCCCCCTCCAGCTTATGGTGGTGGTGGTGGAAAACGCGCCCATCATCTCTTGTCGAATCCCTCGGATGCGGCAGCACTCGCCCGGCGGGGCTGCAGCTCTGCCCGGATGGCGACCGCCCCGCCTCGTGCGGGTGTGCCGCCTCTCTGCGGCGGGTGCCGGTGGCGCCCATGGCCCGCGGATTGGAGCGCACAGCTTCGATGGCATCCGGGGTTCTGGCAGGGCGAGCGCCGCCACAATGCCCAAGTATCCAGGCACCGTGGACATGTCTGACGATTCGATCGATGTGCAACTTGTCCACGTTCTGTCGGCGATCCGACCTTACATGCCATCATGCCATCTCCAACATACGGACCAGCGACCGTGGATCATCCAAGCCGTTTGTTCACTCCCAGGTTGATCACCGCTCGCGGGGGGCGAGCTCCTGCAAACGCTAGTTTTTTCTTGGGCCTCACCACACCCAGGAGGCTCGACTCCGAGGATTCCTTGATCTCAGCGCTCACACTATGCGGGGTGAAGTCCTGCGAGCTCCCTACCTGCGGTCGGCAACGTAGGCTTCATGGATTCCCTGCCCCCCCCCCAGGTATTTGGCTACGTTGGGTCCTCACGGTTCCTGTGAGTGGACATGCCGCACCACCGCCCCAGAGCGTGCGGATCGCTCACATCGCGTGTCTGAGCAGGCGAATCTCGTCGAACAGTTTCCGAGCGTGGCTTCGCCCGCACTTGCGCCGCCTTCGTCTCTCGACTCCATGCCTCCAGCCTCGAGTGCGCCCGCCGTGAATTTTGTCAGATCGGTCGTTCCACGATTGCCGCGCAGGAGCCCATAGCCCCAGTCCTTCACAGAAGGGCCGCACGACGGGCGCCCTCGCAGCCTCGTCAGCTGTGCCACAACAGCACGTTGCTGAGCTGGGAAACCAGGTTGGAACTGCTGCTGCGCAGCATTTCTCCGCCGTGCACAGATGCATCGCTACCGCTTCTGGCGCGACAGTCTGGCAGTCGCCTCTGATCAGAAGGGTTCCAGGATATCAGCCAGTCCGCCCAACTCGACCGCGAGGTCGTTGTTCAGGCGGCCCTGTCCGCAGCGACGCCCGCATTAACCGCGGCAAAACCAGCGCACGCTGGCAGAGCGGAGCCCATCTCCAGCACCCACCACCCGCGCTTTCCGAACGGTTGCGCCCACCGCCGCAGCGCATGAGCCGCCCGCGAAAGGCGCCCGCGCGGTTGCGAGGCGCCGAACCCACTTGCCCGTCGCACCTGGATCCACCGCCGCATTTCCCCAATGGAATGCGCCATCGGCGTTTCTCCTTTCGAGGCCGCGGCCGTGGTCGTGGAATCCGGATCCAACGGGGCGCCGAACCATGCAAATGTCGGCCATGCAGGTGCATGAGCGGGAACAGAACCTGCGCGCGGTTTCTTGGGGGGGTTCCAGCAGGCCGACCGCCGCCGACACGTTCATCTGAGACCATGTGCGTCGCCGAAGAAGTTGGCATGCAATTGGAATCTTACGCGAGCGTGGGGGCCTTGAGGGCGCGGGCTGCAAGTTAGCGGCTGCGCTCGCGGAGCTCCCTCCGCTGAATTGAGCCGGGGCGTCGAAGTCCGACGAGGGCGCATGTTCGAAAGGCCGCCAACTGCAATGGCTTTTTCTACACTCCTTTATGATGATGAAGACGGCGGTGACAATATCCACGTTTTCCCACGCATCGGCACGCGCCGAATGCTCGGCGATGACCCCCAGAAGTTCGTCAGATTTACGGGCGCCCACTTTTCGCCGCTCCGCGAGACGCCCTCGTTTGAGAAACTGGGGGTCATTTCTCATTGCCCAGATGCGCCGTGGCCCATGGATGCGCGAATATATTGCCGTTGTTTGTTGCAGCTGGTGCCGGTGGACGCCCCCGGCGCAGCGTGGCATTTGGCTTCGTCAGCGAGTTATTGCCACGGACTTCACGAGCGCCGCGCTACCGCCGCATCGGGGCCGCTTGCGCGGATGCCGCGGAAACAATGTTGCGCCGTTTGCAGCGGGTGAAACATCACGAAAGTTGTTCAGCGC
The DNA here is from genome assembly GCA_963575745.1 of Prorocentrum cordatum. Classification (NCBI taxonomy): domain Eukaryota; class Dinophyceae; order Prorocentrales; family Prorocentraceae; genus Prorocentrum; species Prorocentrum cordatum. Next base: position 1,237,277 of record CAUYUJ010018170.1, on the reverse strand, counting down.
AAGCCCCTGCGAACCAGTTCGGGCATGCGAACTCCTCCGCGTCCGCCGCCCAGTTCCACTGGGCAGCGCCACGGGCCCCCGCGACTCGCGACGAGGCCCCCAGCAGTTTGCAGCGCTATTGCATTGTCCAGAGCGCGCCCCTCAACCGAGCCAGTCAACGCGACGTCGACCACTATGCGTCTGCGCTTGTCATGTCCGCGAACCCGACCGCGCCGGGTCGCGACGGGGGCCGCCTCCGACTGCGGAAGGGAATTTTTGCGCAGACAGCTTCGAGCGCACCAGCGCACCTTCCGCCAGCGGATGGGCGCATCGCGCCACGGGCAGAGGCGCCTTTACTCACGTGGAGACGCAATCTATTTACAGAGGCGCTGTCAATGGAGAACGCGCGGTAAATGGGCGCCTTCGATTGCAGATGATGGGCTTCAAGTTTTGCAGCAACGCTTCGGCTCCTGGACGATTGCCTTTCGTTTTTGTTCACTCGGCCGCCTTGCCGGCTAGGATGACTTCGGTTTGTTCTGGACGCGAGAGGGCGGATGCCTCGCCGCCGCGCCTGGAGGCCCGGCCATCGCGTTCCCGCGCGCAAATTCACCCCACTTCTGGGGCCCGACAACATGGACCCAATCCACCGGCGCCCCAGTGCAGTTCTAACCCTTCGCGCCCGTCGCACCCTGGTGGCGAGATATGCTCTCGCGCGCTCATTCAGAATCGTGCAAATCACAACCCAATCCAATTGTCGACACCTACGCCATGGTAGAAGGCGCCACCCACGATGACTTCGCTCCTAAGCGCCTTGCTGAGTCTCTCGCTTCAGGCCGCGCTGCGCCTCCTCGCCAGGACGCTGCCACTGCGAGCGTCGGAGATGCAAGGTTTGGCGGGCTCTCAGGGTTTACGTTTCGCAAACGCAGGCCGTCGGGGGCGCCTTCGGTGCGAGTCCCAACAGTCGGGCATTGGAAATCAGTCGTTTAATTTCCTGGCGCGTTTCAGCGTCGACGGCGCGTCCCGGACGCGAGGGCGCGCGCCTTGCGCGCGTGTCATCCCGCGCGTGGAACGCAGAACCGAACCATTTTACCATTCGGGGCGTCATCGTCATCATCGCCATCACGATCACTGCCACAGTCAACATCTTTGCGTGTAGTTGCCCGCTCGCGGGGCGAGCGCGCGCGCGCGTCTGCGTGCCCTACCAGACAACGGGCGCGCATCCGAACGCGCGCGGCGTCGCCGGGTGCGCCACCTCGGACGGGAGTCCGCGCGTTCCCTCCGCGACTGCGCCCGCGCCGGGGGGGCTCGGTCGTTCGCGGCGCCAGAGCGACGACGACGACGCCGACGACAACGACACCGCCGACGACGACGATGATGGCGTCGGCGACGGCGACGGCGACGACGACGCCTAGGCCTCCCGAGGTCCCCCTCGAGGTTTCCCCGGCACGATTTTTCAAGGCGTCGGAGGCCCATGGAGGTCCATGGAGGTTTCGGGGGGGCTCCGGAGGTTTCTGGGGGCCACCGACGACGGCGACGGCGACGGCGACGGCGACGGCGACGACGCCGTCCAGAGGCCCCCAGGGCCATTCCGGCGGGCTCTCCGGCGTCTTCTTGGACGTCCTTGAGGTCCCCGAAGGCCCCACCCCCCCTGAAGTCTCAAGAACTCGCGCGCTGAATCTCACGGAATCGCATAGATTCGCGTGGATTTTGTTGGGCCCCAGCAAAGGCGCCCGGCGGATTCTCGCGGATTCTCGCAGATTTCCTTGGATTCTGTTGCGTTTCTTATAAGGGTTCGCGGCGTATTCTCACGGATTCTCGCAGATTGTCGCGGGCTCGGCTCTGTCGCGCGCCGCTCTCGGGCGGCGCGCGCGCATGGAAGCAGCGAGGGCAGCGGGCGGCGATGGCCGCGGCCGCCCGCGCGCTCCTGCAGGCTTTGGCGCCCGCCTGCGGGCGCCAGGCAGTGCCGGCTGTCGTTCGCCCGGCCGCGTGCGATCGCTTGTGGCCGCCTGGCGATGCCAGGTCGGCGCCTCCGTTGCGCTCCTGTGAGCGCCTGCCTGGCAGTGCCTCTGAGCGCGCTCGCGCCATTGAGTGCACCCGCGCGCTACCGCCTGTTGGCGCTTGACAGCAACCGTCTGGATGCGGGGTTCGGCCGTCGTTGCCGGGCGTCCCATGGCTACAATGGCTTCCCATGTGTCCTCCCATGGCCTCCAATGGCCCCCCGCCCCGCTGGCCTTGGGCGCCCGGGTCGGCCGCTGCTGCTGGCCCCCCCGTGGCAATGTGCATCATCCAGTAGCTTTGTGCGGTTGCGCTTTCGATGGCGCCTCGCCCGCCGAGGTATTGCTTTCGTGGGTTCGGACGGCTTCGCGCGCATTGTTCCGAGAATTTGTAGTTTTGGGCCAGTGTTCTGATTTTGAACGTGCAGACGGAAAACTCAATGAAAATCGAGCCCCGCGCCAGAATCGAAAGTGCGCCGCCAGGTCGCCGTGTTGGCGCAAGGTCGTCGCCGGCAACCCATCCAGTTTGCCGGGGGGGCAGGCCCTCCCGGTTTCCGTTTTTAATGCCTGCCACTCGACGCCTTTGCGCGCGCGCGCCGCGCGCGTTCTCGGCCGCGTCGCTGGCGCCGTCGCGGCTCGCCCAGCGGCGCGCAGAGATGCAGAGAAAACCCGCGCATTATTCCTGCAGTCCGTTGCTCCTAGCGACGACGTCGAGCGCGTCTATGACGACCGCCCTGGCGAGCCCATCAAGGCTTGTCGCGCGTCTGGGCGGCGACGCGACGCCGGCGCCCCGCGCCGGCCGCATGCCAATGGATTGTCTGAGCGATCGGCGAAGCGCGTCATCAACGGTACCAAGCCAGTGGTACATGCGTCTGGATAAGGACACGAACGCATGAACAGTGGATGGGGAGCCACGCAGCGCTACTGCTGCGGTCGCAATTTTGGTCGGCCCCATTGTTGGTTCCGCAGGCATTGCCGGCAACGACCGCACCAATAACAGCGCCGCCACCTACGAGGCTCCAGCGAGCCCTCCTCCAATCATGCCGAACCCGTGGGTGCGCGCGGATATTGGGGGCGCTTGCGCACCGAAGGTGCAATTGACAAGGGCGCCGACAAGTTTGATGAGCGCGCGCGCGATGGTCTGTTCTTGGGGGGCCACCTTCACTCGTGTGGCCGTTGGTCTGGCGACTACCTTAGCACCGACGCGACTTGCGAACGCGCGGTGTTCGGGCGGCTCTCACTGTCGCGCCCACCAATGCGAGGACATTGCCATCGAGGAGATGGCCGCGCTCCCACTTCGAGACGGACTTCGTCGCCGCCGCAATCTGGCAGAGCACGACGGCGCGGCCGCCGACACCGCTTGGTGAACCTACTACATCAGGCCCACTTTTCGCGCGCCCGCCAGATTTGGATGACCCACGTGTCGCGCGGGACATATTCGGGCGGCTCGGGTACTTCCATTGTTTCTGGGTTTCACGCGCCGTGCCGAGGTGCCCCGAAGGCTGGCGCGCCATGATCGGGCCACTGCGGCGTCTACGTCTTTCGTAATTGGCTTGCGTCCAGCCGGCCCGGGGTTTACGAGCGACGCGAGCGCCCGAGTGCGATTTCGATTCCTTTGCTCTGCCCTGTCTTCCACGCCCCTCAGCCCCCGCTGGCGCTAGATATCATTTGTTGGTTTTGCGCTGCGGTTGGGCGGGGGGGCGTTGTGACTGGCAGTCCCTTCCTACCTGCCTCGCCGACTGGAATTTTGCTGCGCGGCGTGCAGGCAAATTGAGTTCGGGGCTCATCTACTTCGCCCCCGAGCTCTTTCCTTCGCGTTTCGCTTCTGGCGTCTTGCAGGTCGGGTTTCGGGGCGGGGGGGCGCGAATCGAACCCCCGACTTCTCTTGTCCTCTCCTGCGCCCGCTGCCCCTTCAGCTTGCAGGTGCCGCTGGTGACGCACTCCGAGTGTTGGACTAGTGGAGGAGAGCGGAATCTTCATCATTGCCTTTCATTCATAGTTGCTGCTTTTGCCGTTTGCAATACGATGCTCGCGAAGTGGGCCGGCATTTCGGTCAACCCCACCTTCGCCCTTGGGGAAAAGGGGGGAAACATGGGGCAGACGCGGGGAGCAGGAACAGAAAACGCCGACGGCCGCTCTATGTCATGGAGGCCCGTGGCCCGCAGCGACGGGCGATTGTGAATGAGGCCACGAGCGGGGAAGACGCGAGCCTCGAATAGCGAAGATGCCGGCATAACATCGTAAAACAGCACCAGGATCTGTTCGGGCCCACGTCTTCACGGCCTCCCGAAACTAATTATTTGTATTCTTGGCTACGCGATTCGCCAGCATTTCCGGGGCGTTCCTGGGGCTGGAAATTCCGGTGTGCGTTTTTGTCGTTGCGTTGGGTCTCCGTTTTGAATCAGCAGCGCCCCGCAGCCCCTGCTGGTCTTCCTCCCCGTCGTCCATTTTGCGTCTCCTCCGGCGCACCTTTCAAAGCTTGGCACGCCTCGTGGGAGCCCCACAAAGAACCAACTTACATCAGTCCGCATGCAGTCATGTTTTCAAGCTCCGCAAGCGCTGCGCAAAAAACAAATCAAGTCCTCATGCAGTCGTGGGGCCATTTCGCTCGCCCATGCTACGATTTATAATTGCCATACGAACTGCACGCAAACACTGTGTCAAAACTAGATGCGGTCGTGGTTTGAGATCGCTCGCCCTATTGGCGTTCCACTGATAACCGACCTGCAACAGTCCGCATGCAGTCACGGTCGCATCGGAGCTGCAGCGGAGCTCCACCGAAAACCAACATGTCAAAATCCGCATGGGTCGCGGGCTGAGTCCATTATGACGTTCGCCCCGACCACGCTCATTTCATTGGACCCGGAGGCACTGTTCAGGCCCCATAGGGAGCTAGCTCCACGGAGCGCCCACATTGCAAAGGTCGTATGCCTGAGCGCGCCAATTTCGTTTGGTGTCCCACAGGGACCCCCCCTACTTCGTCCCACTTGCTTTGCGGCACACGTGCATATGGTTGGCTTTGGACCCCCTGTGTGCCGTTCCAGGGCCCTGTTGGGGCTCTTGCTTCGGCTCTTTCGAAGGCTCTCTTAGTGCCTCCCCGTGCCACTAACGAGCCCCCTTAGAGGCGTGGATCCCGCATGTGCCAGTTGGGGTTAACTTGAAGCCTGCTGGGGCCATATGCAAAAACGATAACTTTTACATAGGTATGCGTATTTTTGTGCGGTTCGTTTGCGAGGGGTTTGGTTGGAACGGGCCATCATCTTTGTAGAAGTAATGTGAGGCCGAAGGGACCATCATAGAGGCCGTCGTGGTCTCTATGTTGGGCCACTTTGGGTGGTTTTGGAGCCATCGAGGGTTGTCAGAGGCCACGCGGGAATCACAGTGGGCCATCTTGAGGGCATCAGGGCACAGTGAGCCACTTTTGTGCCTCAAGGTTGGAGGTGCGATGTTGTGGATTCCTTATGCCCCCCACCTCACCCCTCCAAACGGACATTGACCACTGGGGAGGGGAACGGAGATGGGCGTGGCCAATCATCCCGCACGCCTTGCCACGCCAGGCAAAATTGGGTGGGCGGGTTTTCGAAAGCATGCGGCCTACGACGCTGCCACAACAGGTCCGCTGCCTGTAATGGAGCACGTCTGGAGCCCACACGAGTGGTTCCATGCGATGGCTTTCATTTTGCACCTCACTCAGATCAACGAGATGCATTACTTGGAGAGCTACCCCCATACCCAGGCGGAGCAGAGTGTCCGAGTGCGGTGACAGGGTGAGCTTGCGCGCCTGGCCACGAGAAAAACATCCAGCTGCCTGCAGCAAACACTGGTACCGTGCCAGCACCGGTTCGACTTCACGCAACGTGCAGGAAGGTCCTGCCGCGATCCCCCAGACAGGTCTGGTAGAGGCATTGTGGGGCGGTGTGGGAAGCCTCGTGATGATTGACGTGGTCGTAACGTCATACGGTTGTAGTGTTGCCTCAGGTGTGCTTCATGGCGGCTCTTACAGCTTTTTGGGGTCCCATCGGGAACTCTCGAGGGCTTCTCGACGGCCTCTCGGCGCCCTGTTGGGTTTTTTCCCAACCATCCTGTGGTGTTGGGTCCTCGTTTTGAAAAGAGAGAGAGAGAGAGAGAGAGAGAGAGCGCCCCGCGGCTCCTCCTCCTCCTTCCTCCTCCCCCTCTTCCCTCCTCCCCCTCCTCCCTCCTCCCTATCCGTGCATCTGCTCTCCGCCCGAGGGATCGCCTAGAGGCCGCTGAACAGCGCAGTGCAGGCCTGGGCAGGTTCAGACCAGCATGCCCGGTTGCGCGCGCGCCTGGTGCCGGCAGCGTGGTCTGGGGATCCGCAGAGGTGTGCGCGCTGTACACACATGGCGAAGCTAGCCGGTGGCTCTGCACAGGCCCCCACGAGGTCGCCCAATATGCTTGGCAGACTCTCGAAGACGTCTGGCGCCAGACGGCGGCCCCGCAAGGCCTTCGGAGGTTCAGCGCGCCGACGGGCGCTGCGTGATCCGACCACGGGGAGTCGCGGCACAAGCCGCCATCTGTTCTGCGAGCGGCGCAGCAACCGGGCATGCAGGATGGCATCGACAGCATGGACATGGTCATGGCGCGGGTATCGACACATCGGTCGACCGATTGCGATGCGACCTTGCGCGGCTGCCGATCAACGACGAACGGACTTACCACATCCGCGCCAGACGAGCGCGGGCGGCAGGTGGGCCCCCCAGCGGCTCGGACCACGCAACTGGGCAGCGACGGGTATGCTTTACAGGGCATGGTCTTAACTACATGCTGTCATAGCACGCGGACGCAGGCACTTGCGGCTGGATAGCATCCAGCCCGAGCAGTTTGGAGGGAAGCGGCGGTCTCCAGCTTCTCCTGGACACCGCCCCACGCTCTCGAACTGCTGCCCAGTAGTAGTCGGTGCCATAGATTTGATCCGTGTACTTTGAACGGCGCCGTCCCAGCTACTATGGGACGTGCGCCGACCAGTATCAAGGCGCTCAGGTTGCGCACCATGTACACACAACGTACTGCATGCAACCAGGGAACGCGTCACCCTGACAAAAGCACCCACAAAATCCTCTTGGGTAAAAATGAAGACTCTGGCTTCAACACTCGTGTTAATAACAACATCTCATACGCGTGCGTCCCTTGCTGCAGCCACTGCCATGACGGATGCGATTGTGAAGGTTGCCGCGGAGGGAGCATCTTGGGACCCAGGCGCTGGCGCCGACATTACGCGCCCACTTGGCTTGCATGTGCCATGGGGCCCGCAGGACGGGTTCTGGGAAGCCCCTGATCATTTACACACCGCGTCGTCCAGGAAACGAGGTGGTCCCAAACGGCATAGATGGCTATCACCCCACTCGTCTCCTGTCGGTTCCCCCTATTCCCCACGCCGAGGAATATGTTTCTCCGCCGCCGCAGGATGCGGCGCCACTCGGCGCCGTGCCCGACGGGTCGCCCAATAAGGACAGGCCTCCGCCTTCCGTTTTCCTTTCCTCGCGGCCGCCCCCCCTTTCCCCCCCTGCCGCCCTGAACCTCACGGCCACCCAGTTCGAACGCATTCGCACCAATCGGGCTGAGGCCAGGGAGGGGCGCGATCCCGCGCATTCTGGCACTGCGAAACCACAATAGCCAGGCGAGCGGTCGTATGAATTGTTGCTTTTCACACTCGACCACGACCGTGCGGCCAAGGCGCCGTCCACTACCACCTCCCCTCTATGCGTCCCTCCCTCCCTTTTCCATATTCCTGTCCTTCCATCCGTCCGTCCGTCCTCTCTTCCCATCTTCTGTTCTTCTCTCTTACCCGTCCTCCCACTCCTACCCCCCCCCGGCATCTTCATCGCTCCGTTTTCTTCTTTCTTCCTCCACCCTCGCCCTCCTTTCTCTGCCATGACATGTTCTCCTGCAGCGCTCCTCCCTGCTCATTCCTCCGTCCGAACCGCCCCCCTTTTCCTCACTCCTTCCATCCCTCTTCCCTCCTCAGCCTTCCCTCTTCCGCCCCCGTCTCTTCTAGCACGGGCGGGCCCCCTGGCGCTGGCCCCTGGCAAGATGCCGCCCCGTGCCTGGGGGGGCAGAAGGGCCTGCCCCGATGGCCCCCCCCCCCCCCCCCAGGGCGACCTCGAGGCCAGAATCTCTCTCTGGCCTCCTGCCTCCCTTCCTCCCTCTCTGGGCGTCCGATCCCTCTCCGCACCCCCCGCTCCCTCCTCGCCGCCCGCCTCAGAAACACGGCGTCGTGTGTTTACCGTAACTTCTACGGCCGGACCGAGGTATCAGATCAGTTCGGCTCGGGGAGGGGACCGCAATGTTCTTCATGCTTGCTGGATGCGTTTGTGCATCCTGGGAGAGGTTTCCCTCGAATGTTTCTCAGTTTGGCTGGCGGAGGGTCGCACGTTTTAGAGGATGGTTCTTCTGTCCCAGGTCCGACTGTACGGCGTCATCTTTGTTCCCCAACGTCGACCCCCAAAGGTCGGGTTGAGCCAACAGGGGGTCCAGCGGCAAAGGGGTGGTGCAGTAGATTCGTAGGGTTGTAATACATTTGGGGCGTGCAGTCGGGGCACAAATGTATTGCTGTATTTTCGCGTGCACTACATTACTTGTAATACAATGCAACACAATTATCCGGCGCAATACATTTGCAATCCAATTGCCCCAAATCTATTGCACCACCCTCTTTCAGCTGGACCCCCTTTTGGGTCACCCAAAATGAGGCTTGGACCCTTTCCCGGGAACTGGTGTCCAGTCCTGGGCCGTCTTTTGACGGTCCCAGGGCCTGGTGGGGGCTCGTGGAGGCCGAGAAGCGGGGGCGTCCAAGAGGGGAGTGGTGGCCTATTGCAAAGGGCCGGGGCCGTGAGATGTCCCCAGATTCGGGAGCCTTGCGATGGGGATCAATGCAAACGGGGGTCAGCCAGAGCGCCCGATCTTGCAGGATCCTGCAGGGCCAGGGGCGCACTGACCCGGGTTTGGGAGCAGCATCCTGCAGGATCTTGCAGGATCTTTCGCACTGACCCGGGCGTGGGTGCAGGATCTTGAAGGATCCTGCGAGGCTTGACTGCCCCGGGTCTGAATCGACCCGGGTCACAAGGTTCCCGGTCAGATTGCACGGCGTTTTTTCTTACCGCAATGCGTGCCTTGGCCCTTTCTGGTCCGCGTGCAGGCCTCGGGCCATGGTTTGCGAACCACCCTCTTGGACGCCCCCCCTCTCCTAGACGCCCCCGAGAAATCGGCCAACAGCTTCCCGTTTTGACTTTTGTCCCCTCCCTCCCTCCTGCCTTCCTCCCTCCGTTTTTCCTTCCCTCTCACCCCTTCTACCCTGTCGGTAAGGGCTTACCGACTCATGGTCTCCCTCGACTCGCGTTGGAGCTTCCAAGATCTGTCCCAGGCCTACCTGGGCACATTTGGATTGACCTGGATGTATCGGATGTGCCTCGATTTGCCTCGATTTCTCTTGTTTGCATCCCCTTGGAGAAGACGCTCTTAAGATCCCTTCTTCCTCCCCGTCCCTCCTCAACCCATGGGTCGACTTGAACGGTGGTTTGGCGATTTCGTGGGCCGTTTTCGTCTCGACTTCGTTTCGCAGCAACCGAGGGAGAACGATACCATAACGAAAACGAGAGATACTGTTTGGGTCGATCCATGCCTCACCCCTCCCTCCCGTTTGCCCTCTTTCTCGCCCCCGCCAACCAAAGGCGGATTGAAGACAAACCGAGGGAAAACGAAACCAAACACGAAAACTACACGACACTGTTTCGGTCGATCCCTGCCTAAACCCTCCTTCCCGTCTTCCCTTCCTCTCGCCCTCCCCCCCCCTCCCTCCCGTCTTTCCTCCCGTCTCCCCTCCCGTTTTCCCTCCCGTCTTCCCTGCCTCCGTCTTCCCTCCCTGCCTCAGTCCTCCCTCCCGTCTTCCCTCCCGTCGTCCCTCCCGTTGTCCCTCCCGTCCTCCCTCCGCCCTCCCTCCCTGCCTCGGCCCTCCCTCCCGCCTTCCCGGCCGTCCTCGCGACCCCTCGCCCCGAACCCCCCCCCTCCGTCCTCGCAGGAGCGCCTCCGGACGGAGCAGCTGCGGGCGAGGATCGCGGAGCTGGAGGCGCAGGCCGGCCCTTTGAGCGCCGCGCTCCGCCGCCGCGAGGGCGGGGGCGAGGGGGTTGGAGGAGTTGGGAGGAGGAGAGGGAGTTGGAGGAGGGGGAGGGGGGGAAGGGAGGAGGAGATAGGCGGGAGGAGGGAGGGAAGAGGGAGTACGATGTTGACGAGGAGGGACCCAGGGAGGAGGGACGAGGGAGGAGGAAGGAGGGAGGGAGGAGGGGCGGACACAAGGATACAAGACATAGATGTGCCAGCTAGTCTCCCGCCTGCGCTCGGAAACGACATTAGAGCTGCGGCGCAAACCTTGAAGCCCGCTCTGCAAGCTCCAAATTAGAACACCTCTCTAGATGTCGAGTGGTTCTCCGCGAGAGTATTTGCGAGAGCCTCTTGCGGCCACTTCTCCAAGCGCACCCGGCAAGAGTTTTGTTTCGGAGACGCCCCAGCCTGTTCGAACAATTGTACCCCGCAGTTCCAACAGAACATGTAAGGCCCTTTGCGCCCCACTATGTGGCCAAGGGTTGCGACACCATCATCATCCTGCCCCGTCTCCGTCGCCTCCTCAGATGCAGCCGCACAGGCCCAAGGGCCCGCAGGCTCTGAACCAGCCACACCCACCGACGCAGAAGTCGCTACAAGCGCTACATTGATACGCTGAGGAACTCTTGAAATCACCCCTCAGGTCCGGATTCCACTCTTGCACGGCGAACCCGAAGCGGTGTGGGATTACATGATTTGCCTTGCCCAATGGCGATGTGTGTTTCGGTCGCAGGGGTCCGATGCTGAGCCAGGCACCTTCTACAAAGCAAGTTGCCAGGCTGCAGGTTCTAGAAGTCATGCTTGTGGAACCCGAGAAGTATATTGGGCAGTGCCCCGCGGGAAGGCGCAGTAGACTTGCACTCGCGACTACGAGGCGAGATCTGCTCCTTGATACTATCTCTGGACGCGGTAATCCGAGCACCAGCCCACCCGAAAAACTTCGGGCGGCCTTTGTACATGTTTGATTTCTCGGCGCCATCTTCGACCGCGTCATCAGCCACGTCATGATTATTCCCCCCGGCCGAGCACAGAAATCAGCTGAACACTTGCCTTCATGCCAGTGTGGAGGCGTATCAGGGTAAGCCTCCAACAAATCGCTAATGTCCGAATGCGCAGAGACCCATTCACAACACAGGGGCCCCGAACGAGGCCTGCACGCGTTGATCATTGGACGCCAGACCGCGCAATGGGATCCTCCCGAGGCCTCACGACTGGGACTCTGGTCCTGGCCTTCCCGAGCGACCCCCAGGTAATCCGATGCCAGAACCTCTACCCCAGGAGTGCACCGCAGGGCTCTGAGCAACGCAATCCAGTCGGGCATGCCGACCGTTTGAATGGGGCCAAGAGCGGGCGGGCCCATAACGGGCTCAGAGAGGATTCTTTTCTTGTCTCTCTATCTGAACCACCGCCCACCCCCATCTTCGAAACTCGATCCAGCCGACGTGCAACCTTGATCCGTCCGTGAAGGCCTCGCGGAATACGTCCGTCCGTCCGTCCGTCCGTCCGACGTGCTTACTGATCCCGTCCACCCGACGTGCAATTTTGATCCGTCCAACAACATGGGACAATATGTCCAGCCTCTTTATTAGAATGAAGTGAGTATGATTTCTTAGAGTGGCGAAGCCAACCTCTTGCCTCATGGGGGCCTGCCGGAGGCCGAAGCAACAGTCCATCATGACCCGGCCCTCGTTGCCGAAGACGTCCGCGGCATTTTCGCTGAGGTGAATTCTGGTCTGGCCCATGTCTTCTCGCCCCACTCCAGCACCTTCGCGGTGTCATCCGCAAGCAAGGAATTTATGCGCACGTTGTGTGTCAGCGCGTCGCGCGCCTGCTTGGCGTGCGTTGGGGTGGGGGCAGATCGGCGACGGCAGCGATTTCCTTTCTTTCGTCTTGGCCAGCGTCATGTTGCCAGACCAGAGCGATCTGAGTGCCCCTGTTAACTGTGGCTGGTTCCACGACCGTTCCGCCGACCCGCCCTGTCACGAGCAGAATGGCTCGGATACAGATCTTTTCGCTGCTGTCGAAATGCTCAGAGATGTGCTTGCAGATTTGGTGGCCCTGCCACCGTCTCGCACTCTTCAAGCATCCGCTTGATATCTTTGGGAGACGTCGTCATCAGGGAGAAACTCTGTCCCCCGTCGCTTGTGAAGACCGCGCTGCTCGCCATGCTCCATCCGATCCTGCGCGGGCTGGGCCAGCAGGGCGCCATCTGCCCTCGCGCGCCACCCCAAGACGGCCCCTGCAGCGCCCGCGTCGCCGAGTGCCCCCCGAGCGGCCCGCGCCAAGCCGCTGGCCCCGCGCGAAGCACGCGCGCTCGCTCGCGGCCCCCGGCGCGGCCTCGATGTTTTGGTCGCGCTGCGAGGCCAGTCGCGCCGCGACGTTCGGGCCGCTTCGCTTGACTTCGCGCGCCGCCGCCGGCGTCGCCGCCACTTCTGGGCGCAGGGGCCAGGGGTGCCAGCGGCGTCCGAGCCGCGCGCGGCAGACGGCGCCAGACCTGATGGCCGCAACGCGTGGGCCTTCGCGCCAGCCGTCCTGCGCGGCATCACCCCCCCGGCATGCGCCCCTTCCACTTGTCGAGCCGCGCCTTTGCCGCGGGGCGCGCCGCGTGCCCCGATTCTAGATCGCGCCCCAAGTTGCTTATCGCTTGCTGGAGTTTCATGGGAAGCATCTTCGCCCGGGGACCGATCGCCGTGCCAGCGGCCGTCTTGACAAAGGCGAACCCCGACTTCGTCGGCTGCGCGATGAGTCTTCGCCCCTGAGCCTCTCGCACGAACGCCGTCATGGCCGAGGGATCTGCTTGGCGCGAGACAGCTCAGCGCAGATCAACCAGGGCGCGCAGCGCGACGGACCTGCGCGCTTCTCGCATGGGCGGCGCCCCCGTGCGCCAGCTCCGCCGCGCGCAATCCGGCGGGGCCCCCATGCCTCGAAGTTGCGCCCGCGCAGGCGTTGGCGGAGGCCTCCGCCGCCATCGACGCGCAGTTGGTTAGGGCGCTGATTGCCATTGCAATCCGACAGGATAGCGGGCCGCTCGAGCCTCCCCAGACATCTTCTGTAGCGGCGCCGCGTCGAAGCGTTTCCGCGCGTTCATCGTTGCCGATATCGCACGCTCGCCACGAGAGTCCTCGACCTCGGCGGGCGCTGCGGCAGGGCGCAAGAAACCCGCGCGATTGCCCCGCTGCCTGGGAAAGGGTGATTACAATCCACTGCCTGGAAAGGGAGCGCCTCGCTCTCGTCCGCGCTCGGGCGCTCGCATTGATGGGCGCCGCCAGTCGCGCGCCTCGCCCATTCTCGGATTCCGAACCTTGTCGTCGCAGGCGCGACCGCTCGGCCAGAGCAGCGGCTCCTCGCGGCCGCCCGTGCCGCTGCAGAACCGACCATGGGTTGCGCGCGCCGATTCAACGCCCCGGCCGTCTCTGAGCAAAGGGTTGCCATGGAAGCTCGCGCGCCCGGGCGAATCATGAAGTGGCGCCAAGGGCTGGGCAATCGTCCTCAGCTTTCCCCGCCCGCGAAGCAACGCCATCACTGCGCCGCCCAGGTTGCGCCGACCGGGCACTGGCGCATCCTCGGATGCTGCGCGCGAGGCGTTCGATTACTGCGAACTGTTCTGGCTTCTTGGGGTCCGTGAGAAGAAGCCCCGTCTCAATATGGACCCCCTTCTCTTGGGATCATCAGAGTTTGGCCGAGGGCAATTTTCCGCGACGCGCGAGGTAAGCGCAGGCCGTTTCAGGTCGACGTTTGGGTGGGCGATTTGTCCCGGGCGCGTCCTCGGGCACGGCGGACTCGCCCAGGGGCCGATCGGCGAAGGTGGCTACGACTCTTGGTGAGGCATGCGCAGCGAGTGGCCTCGTCGCATCGGGCGGCGCCATTCTTGCCAAACCGCCTGAGCTAGGCGACCCGGCTGCAGCAGCCCTCAGGGCTAACGGCATCCATCTTTGGACTTCGCAGCGTTTTGTCTAGTCGTCGATCGGTGGGAACCGCGAAGACAGAAGGCTCGCTGAATCGGGGTGCCATGATTGCGCAGCTGGCTGCAGCCAGCCCGCGCGCAGTTAGTTTAGGTGAAATTGGTTTTCACCCGCATGACGCGCAGGGTTTGGCGGCGGTGGGCCTAGCCCCGACGCAAATTTCACATGCCCCGAGCGCGGGTGCATGGGCTGGCGGTCATCCGAGGAGGGGGGTGGGGTGGGGGTGGTTGTGGATGTGGTGTTGGGGGGGGGGGGGAGGGGCTGCGCCGCGGTCGCCGTCCGTTTTGCGCTGTCGCCCAAGCCGGGCCCGCTCGGTTTTTGAAGGTGATTGAGCTCCCAGACATGAGGGGGGAGCCGCCGCAATTGTTGCCGAAACTTGTTTTTTTTTTGAGCCTTGATTGGGAAATGGGGGCGGGTCTGGGGCCCCGCGGGGGCTGCGCTCGCCGACTTGCTGGACCTCGGCTGGAACGCTCCCGAACCCTGGCTCTGGATCGACGCCGAGGACGGAGAGGCGTGCTTGAAGGTGACGCTGATCGCGAGCTTGATCTAGCCGCGAGCTGCGCTGTGCTGCGCAGCTCCAGCCGTGGACCCTTGCCACCGAGCACTACCGAGTGGGGGGGGCCCGGGGGGCTTCCGACCGTGGCCCGATGGCAAGCGAGCAGGCCCAGGAGCCGCCAGGAATGCGATTCGGCGGCGGTGATCGAGATGGTGATCACCAGGGCCCCGCGGCCGAATACCCGTCGCCCCAGGCCGGGGGGCGCGGGGGGGGCTGGCGGAGAGGCGGCGGGGCAGCAGGCGCAAGGGCCCCCGCCGCGCCCGGGGCTCGCCCCCCCTCCTCCAGGTTACAGGCGAGGCCGCCAGCCAGGTCGCTGATCTGGACGGCCCTGGCCCCCGCCCCACCCCGCCCGCCGACGCTGCCGATTCTGCCGCGGCCCCCCGGCGGTGAGGGGTGAGCTGCTGTGCCCACCTCGTTGGGGGCCCGAAGGCTGGGTGTTCGGGGGCCATGGGCCGCCCGTCGCTGGCCTCCCCATCGCGTCGCTTGCGCGCGCCCGATGTGGGGCCCCTTGAGGAGGGAAGCGTTATTTCGTCAGCTTTGGGACATGCCGCCGCCCCAGGGACCCGCCCCGAGCTTCCGGCGGAGTCGCGAGAGGGGGTAGAGGGGGCGGCACGTTTTACAGTCCGGGGTTTGCCCCCCGCGCTCCGGGCCCGGGAGGTCACCGACGCTCGGGTCGGGCGAAAGAAGGGGTTTGGGAAAGGGGGGGTTACGAAATCTGCTGCATACAGCTGGTTTCGGCCCGACCGAGGGGCCCATTCCTCGATGCATGGGCGCCTCCCGGCGCCGGGGGGCGCCGGGAAAATCAGCTACGGGAGCTGATTCTCACCCCCCCCCTTTGCTATCCCCCCCTTTCGCCCGACCCGAGACGCGGCTGCAGTTTCGCGCCCAGCGTTTCCGAGCCCGTTGCCGCCTGGAGTATTTCCCTTGGGGAACGCGGCGGGGTCAGACGGGTCGGCGGAGGGGGGCGTTGTCTGCCGCGTCGTCGTGCCCAGATTTTCGGTCAGGCCCAAGAGTCCAGGCGCGCGGCGCGGGCAAGGGGGTGGGCCTCCCGGGCTTCAAGCCAGCGGCGCCGCGCGTTGACCTTCGCGGAGCCGCTGGGGTTCTGAGTCGCGGGGGGCGGGGGGCGGGGGCGGTTCGCTCCCGCCGTTGCAGGCGCTCGCGTTTATGATAGCGGTTTGGCAGGCCACGGGGCACGAGCGCGGCGTGGATCGCCGTGGGCGCCGAGGGTCCTGGAAGCTGGCCGATGGCCGCGGTGCGGGAGTTATATCATTCATGGCCAGGTCTCCTTCGGCCAGAAAGGTCGAAGGCGGCCCGCGTGTTCCTTTGACTCACTGGCTGGGGCGGGGCGGCAGGCGCGGGGGCGAGTGGGTCCGGCCGCAAGTGCCGGGCTCCTGCAGGGGATGTTGCCGGCCAAACCGACGCGCGCTTGCTGGCGGTCGCGCCCGACGTGGCCGCGGAGGCCCGCGCCCTCTGCGGCTTCTCGACAAGGGCCGCGAGGATCGCCCAGGAGGAAGCTCAGGGGCGGGAGGGGGTGGGGGCGGTGGAGAACGCCTTCCGCGCCGCCGCTTATTATTTGCCCGTCTTCTGCCGTCTCGGGTGGCGATGTCGAGAGTGCGGGGCCAGGGCCGAGGAGGGGCGGGTAGTGGAGTGGAGTGTGTGTGTGTGTGGGGGGGGGGGTTGCTCTGGGCCCCTGGTTTCGTTCGCCCATCGCATCGCACTCGGGCCGCGATGGGCGCTTCCCAAAGTAAGATTTGCGAATGTTGTGAAGCCCGATTCAAGCGAGGCGACGGCTTCACAAAAAAACAGAAATTGGCCGAGATCTGCGAGGTCAGAACTCGGCGCGCGTGGGGGGCTCGTGTCATCAAAGCGCCGCCAGGGTACAAATCCTGCCCAGATTCGCCGGGGGATTGTCATGGGGTTCTCTGAATCGTCCTATCATTTCGTTCGTCGTAGCAGGTTTGGCGAGCTCGCGGTGATTTGCCTATAATGACAAGGGGGAGGACTGAAAGGGGCTCGCCCATGAGGGTCGGCCCGCCCATTCGGGTCGGCTCGCCCGTCCTTGTTTGCGCTTGTTCGCGTTTGCCTTCTCAAGGTTATCGATCAGCTGTTCAGGAAAAGGGCTTTCTTCCAAAGAGAGAAAAGAGTGCTTCATCGGCAAAGGGGTCATGAGCCGAGGGCATTGCGTAGCTATGCCGAACGACGCTGGAGGAAAAATGGAGGGATCAGTTTTACACTGGCAGATTATTGTTTCTGTTGGTGGTGATAGTGTTGGTGGTGATGGTGGGAGACATGGAGGAGGATGGGGAGGAGGAGGAGGAGGAGTCAGAGGAGGAAACCAATCCAAATCCAAGGCGCATCAACGATGTTGCCACGAAGCCCTTCCCACGGGGTCCCCGTTCGTGGATATGTTGGGGGGGCAACCGTTCGGTGATCGTCAATCGTGCCAGCGCGGCGTTCGTAGGATGTTTCGTCGTGGGTCATCGTGACTGCTATGTTCTGAAAATCCTAAGCCGTGTCGCGGCACAGTTTCTGTCAGTTGTGAGTCTTCGAGCGTTGTTGTGAGGTATTCATTCATACAAATCCTTCAAGTCGTCGTACAAGTCAGAACGGGTGCGCGCGGCACTAAGGCGTGAGCCGCATGTCGAAAACGAACGGCTCTCCATTTTTGAACTGAAGTTGTTGCCAAACTTCCATGCGAATAGGCACGGCGCTAAGGCGAGTGTCGCGTTTCGAAAACCCCCTGCCCTCCCCAATCCTTGAAACTGCTGCAAACGTTTAGTGCAGCTGCGCGCGGCGTTGGGGCGATTGCCGCATTGGTTAAAGATACGATGCGCTCCGCCCGCGAAGCTGCTCCAATGCGTGAGCACGAATGCGCGCACCACTTAGCGCAGTGGTGCCATGTTGAATAAAGGCCCGCCCCGTCCTTTCAAGCATTCCAAATCCGAGACGTTTCGCGTATCCCCACCAGCCCGTCCAGAAACTATGTCCACGCGAGTTAATGTAATCAGGGGAGTGCGGGGAACAAGAAAAGGACGGCCGAATCGTGCGAAGGAAGCGGGAAGCTGGATGGATAGATGGGGAGTGGGGAGAAGGATGATGCATAGGATGATGATGAAGAGGAGGAGGAAAAAGGAGGAGGCGGAGGAGGAGGAGGAGGAAGAGGAGGAAAAGCAGGAGTAGGAGGAAAAAGGAGAAACAGTAGGAGGAGAGCAAGCAAAACGGCCAGAGGTCTCTTGGATGCCTCTCGGAGCCTCTTGGGGTATCTCTTGGGCGTTTCTTGGTGGCCTCTCGGGACGCCTTGGGGGTCTCTTGGCGGTCCTGGGGGGCTCTTGGGCGTCTTGGGTGCCTCGGTGGGGCCTGTTGGGGCCGTTTGGGGTCCTTGGGGGCCTTCTGGGGGGCCTCTTGGGGGCCTCGTGGGGCCATCGCGGGGCCAGTTTGGGACCTCGCGGAGCCTCCTGGGCGTTTCTTGGTGCCATTGTGGGGGACATCGATCAAAGAGGAGGGGAGTTTCTTGTAGCGCTGGCTTCCTCGCCGAGGCCGTTGTGGGCGTTCTAACCACCCGCGACCCGCCCCGTCCATGTCCAGGGGAGGGGATAGGGGGAGGGATCAAGACACCCACCCGCCCGCAAGCCGTCCAGCTCACTCCCACCCGCCCTTTTACACATAAGTAACACCCGAGCCTGAGCATGTTCAGCGGTCGTCTTTGGATGGACAGCTATTGGGAACCAAAGCCGACCCCGCGTGTGTGCGCTGTGCGCCACGCGCGCCTGGCACCCCTGGGGCCCGAGCGTGCCATGCACGCCTGGTGCGCCAGATGCGCCACGTGCTCCGAGTGCGCCAGGTGTGCCGCACATTCCAGCCGCTCCAGGTGCGCCGCGTTCGGGGCACGTGCAGAGTGCGTCAGGTGCGCCTGAAGCTTCGCAAGGGCCTGTGCTGCTGAAGCTGCGCGCGATGCGGCCTGGCCGCGTGGATGCGGGCTGCCGGCTGCGCGGTGGAGCGGGTGGCCGTACCGAGGCGTCCGCGTAGGCGAGGCGTCCCACCCTGGGCCTCCGGCGCGCCTCCAGGTGGCCAACGTCATTAGCTGGCGGGCCAGCTGGCGCGGGCTGCTGGCTGCCGATGCTGATGTGTACTGCGTGCAGGAGGCACGAGTGCCAGCAGACACAGACTCGGTGGCGGCGGCTGCTGATGGCGCCCGGCGCCGAGGCTTTCGCATGCAGGTCGGGCCTGCCAGTGATGGCATTCACTTGCTGGCGTTCGTGCACCGCGAGGGTCTGCACGGCCTCCGCTCGGTGGGCATGGCCGGCCTTACCGAGGAGCAGGCGGGCCGGCTACAGTATGCCGTGCTTCACCTCGGGGGCCAGCGGGCCCTGCGCATCGTGCAGGTTTACGGCTATGCTGACGGCCCGTCTGTGACCGAGGACAACGAGGCGCTGCTGGTGGCCGCCGTGTCCTGGCTTCGCTCGCTGGGGGATGTGCCGGCGCTGTTGGTGGGCGATTTCAACATCGCGCTCCATGGCACGAGCGTGGAGCTTCTCCTGGCCATGGCCGGCTGGCAGGACATCTGCGCGGTTGCCGGACCGACGTGTTTGCCTACCACAAGCCGCCCGTCCAGAATAGATCACGTCCTCGCCAACGGGGTTGCCATGTCGTCTCCGCCGGCTTGCGGTGGGATCTTGGATTGGCGACGCTCGCGGCGTTGGAGGTGCAGCTGGCGGTCGAGGCGCTGGATTTTGCTGCCATGCGGAGGCGGCCCGTGCCCCTTCGAGGGTGGCCCGACGCCTGGCAGGCCGTCACCGACGAGGTGCTCCGAGTGCACGGGGGGCCCTTCCAGGCCGCCTTCCGCGACGGCAACATGGCAGCGGCGTGGGCCACACCAGAGGCCGCCATGCGCCAGTGGCTTGGCCGTCGAATGGGGCACCTCCAGCCGCCCGAGCGGCGGCATGCCTGCACGAGGTGGCAGGCCAGTCGGCCCCGCACCACCGGCGCGGACGGCGAGGCGCGCGACAAGGCCGCGGATGCCGCGCTGCTCCGGCTGCGGCGCCTCCGCTCGATGCAGCACGCCGCGCGGCGAGGGGGCCTTGGTTTCCAGCCTGCGCGGGCGGTGGCCTCGGCGCTGCGCAGAGACGAGCCTGCTGGGAGCGCGTGGTTGCCAGACCTGCAGCGCCTGACGACCGCGCCGGGCCTGCTTGCCAGCAGCATCGCACGGGCGGAGGCGGAACATCAGGAGGCGCAGCAGGCTGCGCGTGCACGCCGCCGCGACTCCTGGCAGGAATGGACTCGGCAGGCACTGGCAAATGGAGGGGGGCAGTGCCGCTCCCCTCGCGGTGGCACGGCTGCCCAGCTCTGGCACTTCGAGCACCGTTGGAGGGCGCTGAGGCAGCGGCGCGTCCCGGCGCCGCCTGACATCGAGCACTGGCTTGTGGAGCTCGGCTCTCTGCCACCCTTCGCGGAGACAGCGCCGTGGACGGCCGCGCTGGTCCGCTCGATCCTCACGGCGATGGCGAAGCGCGAGGCGCTCGGCCTCGAGGGCTGGATTGTGGCTGAGCTCCGCCTGCTCCCTGCCGAGCTCCTGGAGTGGGTCGCGGAGTTTTTCGATGCAGCGGAGCGTCTTGCTCGATAGCCGGACGAGCTCTGCCAGCCGGAGGGCTTGCTGCGGCCTATAAGGCTGGTGGCGGCGGGCCCATGGACCGCAGGCCAATCTGGTTGCTTCCTATGCTGCACCGCGTCTGGGCTGCAGGCCGGGCGCACTTGTTTGGGCGATGGCGCCTGGCATGGGGCGATGGCGACGGCAACATCGGGTCCGAGGATCCTTCAGATCCACATGGGGGTGGCGGAGACGGGGGGGCGATCAAACCGCCGCTGAGTGAGCCAAGGGGTGTTCAAAACACAACCAAACACGCTCAAAACACAACCAAACGCACGCGGCTGCACAACAATGCGCAACGTCCATGGATGCCGCTATGGAGGAGGGCCGCCACGCGAGACCACTTCGACGCAGCGGGTCTGTAGAATGGGCGCTTTGCAACAATATTTCGGTGCAATCACACAACAGCGTAACAGATATAACGACGCAGAGGTTTCGTACATTTACATAAGCGAACCGCCGCCAGAAGCCTGATCGGACCCCTTGGCGGTATCCCCAAGTCCACTGCGCCTGCAAGCATAAACCAGTTGCAAAATGACGACAGCAACGCATCGTTCCTGCAACGCACAACGTACCACAAATCCGGATCATCATTATTTCGGCATGTGCATCTGTATTTGCACATGCACATGTGCATATGTTTGTGCGCTTGCACTTTGCAACCCCCCCGGAGGACGAGCCCCCCGAGGCGTCCAAAGGCTTCCAGACATCCCCGACGACCCCCGAAGAGCCCAAGCAGACACCAGGGACCACAAAGGGTCTCCGAGGGCTGCCATGGACCTCCGAGGATCGCAAGGGGGATTCCCGGAGACCACCGAAAGCCGCCAGAGGCAGCCGAAGCCCCCCGAAACCCACCGGCCCCCAAGACGATCACCAGGACCGCGAGCCCTGGCGGCTTCCAAGGGTCCCGAGGACCCTGGAAAGGCTCGGGGCTTCCGAGAGCCTCCAGGGGCGGCCGACAACCTGCAGAGGCTTCGGACATGCGCCGAAGACTTCGCATGACTGCCAAGGACTCCAGGGGCGGCCCTAGGAGGGGCGCTGGAGGCCTCCGACGGGGCCACGCCGAAGGGCTTCCCACCGGCGCTTCGGGGAGCCCGCCCTCCCCCGAGCAGCGGGCCCAGGGGGCAAGAGGAGCGGGCGCCGGCCAACCGCCGCCGCGACGACGACGACGACGAGGGGGAGGGGGGAGGAGAGGGGCGGAGGGAGGGAAGGGGGGAGGCAGGAAGGGAAGGGGAGGGAAGGGGGGAGTGATGTAGGGAGGGATGGAGAGTCAAGGCGGGGAGGGAGAGGATGGAGTCAAGGCAGGGAGGGAGAGGGTGGACGGGGGCCCTATCCTCGATTACCTCGAGAGGCAAGGAAGCGGGTCGGGGAGCCGAGGGCATGCCCAGGGACGTCGCGAAAAGGTCTTTTGAGAGAGCAACGGCCCATCAAGATGCTGTTGTGTAGTAGCGCTTTCTCATGTTAAGCTATAGTGAGAGGAATTGAGAATATTTGAGATATTTTGAGAGGAATTGAGAGAAATTGAGAGAAATTGAGATATAATATCCCGGGGACGACCCAAATTGAGAGAAATTGAGACAAAAAGGTTCGCTTGGTGAGAAACTTTGAGACAAATTGAGACAACTAGTGCCGTCTGGTTCAGGACAATTGAGACCGCGTAGCCTGACTTGGCGAAGGCAGCTGAGCGTGTTCGATGGCAAACCGCATCGGAGATCCTCACGGGACCGCGGCCGCGCAGTGGCACCCGGGCGCCATCCTCGCTTCTATTCCCTCCTCCTCTTCCCTCCTCCGCTGTCCACTCCTTCCTCCTCGCCCCCCATCCTTCCTCCCCCTCCCTCCTCCCCCCCGCTCCCCTCCTCCCCCCTCCTCCTCACTCCTCCTGCCTCCCCCCGCCCCCTGGGCAGTGGCGACAGCAGTGAGAGGCGATGCGCTTTGAACGCGAGGTGCAGCGATGACCCTGGCCTGCCCAGGTAGGGGCTTGGGGGGGGCAACGGGGCGGGGAGGGGCGTGCGAGGGGCCTCGGACAGGGGGCCAAAGTACTCTCGTGGAAGGGCCCGCTAGCATGCACCCGTCCCGCGCCAGTCGCGAACACCAGAAACATGAAGATAGCGGGGGCGGTGTCTAAACGAGCAGCAGGGTCAAACCATGCGCCCCCGCGATGTTGTCTCATTGCATCGTGTGCCGTTCTAGCTACGAGGATTCAGACGCGGCCTTGCTCAGAGAACGCGTCGTCTAGAGTGCGATGGGCCTTGACCTGGGATCAAGAAATCCGGGGCCCCGGCGCGACGTGGCCCCGCGCCCTCCAGTAGTGGCTGAAGAAGGTGGCGCCCTTCAAGATTTAGGCGCGCTGCGCGACTCCTCGGAAATGAGCCATGCAATCCACTGCCAATTCTAAGGATCATTCGAGAGCGCGATTTTAATGGCGCATCACTTCGCGCGAGGACAAGGGCCATGCCAGACGACCGTTCCTGAACGCTAATGCGCGCGCGCCCCAAACCTGTTCGCTTCGCCCGAGCACGAAGCCGGCCGTCACGAAACCCGCCCAATCACCAAACTGCAACATGGGCACCGCGACGGTGAAAAACTCGCGCGCAATGGGCACCCTCCGAGGAAGATAAAGATCATCTCGCGCCGGACGGCGCGCTCAACTTTCGCCCCCCCCGTCGACGCCACCCCCATGTGGATCTGCATGAGAGGAGCTCGCTTGGGACCTCGCGCTGGAGCTCGAGGCCGCGGAGGCCGCGGGCGAGGCCATCTGCGGAGGCGCCCTGGACTGGAGAAAGGCTTTTGACCACGTTAGCCTGCAGCTCCTGGAACGGGTGCTGACTCGGGCCGGCGTTCCTGAATGGCTGCGCGGGCCTCTGCTTGCCACCTACACGGCGCATCGCCGACTTCGCGTCGATGGTGCCCTTGGCCTCCCGTGGGCGCCCACCAGCGGTATCCTCCCTGGATGCGCGCTGGCCGTTTTCGTGCTGAGCGTCCTGGTCCAGCCGTGGTACCAACGCACCGGGCGCGTGCGCGATGGTCTGAGGCGCCGCGTGTACGTTGACGACCTCACGTTGTGGGCGCGGGGCGACCCGGACGAGATCGCCGAGGCCGTCGCAGAGGCCTTGCGGACCACCCGGGCTTACGAAGGTGACATGGATAGGCGGCTGCATGAGGTGAAGGGCAAGCAGCTTGCTAACAAAGCGTCGGTGCGGCGGTGGCACGAGCACGAGATGCACGTGGCATCAAAAACGATTGACAGTGGTCGCGGGATGGCCGCGCATGATCCAGATTCTGCCGCGAGGTGCATGCTGTATGGTTTTCTGTCAGGGATGGTAGCCCTGCGCGCAGCAGGGGATCTGCTGACATCCCCGCCGCCCTTGTCAAAAACACTGCGAAGTGCTCGTGGGCCTCGCGAACATGACTCAAGTCTTTGCCCCGAACTGTGCTGTGCATTGTTTTTGTGAAAGCTATGGTGGGGGGTGGGGCCGCATCGGGTTGGCCGCGCATGCTCCAAATTTTGACGGGGATGATGGGGGGCGGGTGGTCGTGGTGTCGGCATGGTGCCTGGTTGGTTTCCGGTCGCCTGGGGGAGGGGGTGTATACTAATAAGGAACAGTGATAACCCCTCCCCAAAGGGAACAAGAGGATGGATGGAAGTGGAAACGCCCTTAACCACCTACGCCCAGAGGGCTGGTTGGCTTCAAGCTTCTGGATCAGAACGGGATGTCTCAGGCGAGAGCCCGGCCTGCCTTACCCAGTACCTGGGGGCGCGATTGGCACCAGTTCTTCATAACGAAGAGGTGAGGGGAAAACAAGAAGATGAGGAGGAGGAGGAGGAAGAGGAATGGAGGCGGAGGATTGGCAGGATAATTTTATATCGGTGGTCTAGCGCCGGTCAGTCGGCGACGTATCGCCGATCCAAGACCGATGTTGCGCTGACTCAGCCTGGCGTCCATTGCCCGCGGGAAACCCAGCCGCGGCCGGGCGCGGGGAAAGGAGGAGGAGGAGGAGGGCCGCGGAGGTTACCTAATTCTTTCGGTCGTCCCCCCTCCCACCTGCACCCCGTAACCCCACCTGCACCCCGTAGCCAGCGCATGTTTTCGCCTTTGGGTCTGCATTCTTTATTGTCGGTTTCAGGCACTGCCCTTTTTTTCTGCTGCGCTTGCCACGCTCAATTTGTCGCGCTACGCCTGAGTCGGCAAGTATCTGTTCTCGTCCCATAGAACGCTACAGCCCATCGAATCGAGATCGTGCAACATCAAAAGGACCGCGGAGGCACTGGCGAAAGCGGAGGTGACGGCAGAGCATGACCAGGAGGAGTATGGAGCAGATCGCGGAGGGGTTCCCCTCCTTCCTCTCCTCCCCCCCTTCCCCTCCTTCAACATCTGTCGTTTCTATCGTCTATTTCTCTGTCTGTCTGTCTCTCTCTCTCTCTCTTTCTCTTTCTCGTTTCGTCGTCTCGTTTCGTGTTTTTTTTTTTTTTTGTTCCTCTCTCTCTCTCTCTATACATCGTCTCTCTCGCCCCTGTCCTGCTCTCACTCGTCTCTCGCTCACCCTCTCTCTCTCTCTCTGTCTCTCTCGTCTGTCTCGTCGCTCTCTCTCTCTCTCTCGCCCGCTGTCTCGACCGGGGATCCGCAGCCACGGGCAGTCGCACCCGCCCGAGGGATCCCCTCCCCCCCCCGGTGCGGCGCAGGAGGAGCTCCAGGAGGTGCCGGCGACTCGCGAGGTGCCGTCCCCCCTGTTGCCCCCTCGGGGCCGGGGCGAGGAGGTCGACGTTGGACGTCGTCGTGGGCAGAGGCAGCGCCAGCGCCGCCTGCGAGGCAGTTCTATTCGCAGCCCGGGCCCGCGGTCCCGATCGCGACAATGACGAGGACGACGCTGACGCTATGGAGCCGAAAGCTTCTCCTGGGGAGGGCCCCCCATGGGGGCGGCGTCACACATTCCCCCAGGGGGGGTCACAACCCCCCTCAGCCATCTGCTAGGAGTCTCGATCTGGCTCGGTTCACCGTTGCCGATCCGACCCGATTTCGCGATTCGATCTGGCTCAGGCCTGCAGAGGTCTTCTTTGTCGTCTTCGGACGCCGCCGTGGGTCGCCGTCGTCGGCGGCGTCTTCGGTATTTGTCACCGGAGGCCGTCATCGTTCTCGTCGGATCTCGTCGCCGAGGGCAAGGGTGACACCGACGGCAACACGCGGACGAGGGAGATGACGCGGACGACGAGGACGAGTGCGAGGACGAGAGGAGGCGGATGACAACATGCGGGGACGATCGAGTTGGAGGAGGAAGAGTTGGAGGAGGAGGAGAAGGAGTAGGGAATCGTGATAGTGGTAATCGTCGTCGGAACGTCGTCGTGGTCGGACGTCGTCGTCATGACTGGCTGTCGGCGTCCTCGGTCGTCGTCTTCGTCGGCGGCGGCGGTGGATGTCGTCGTCGGTGGTGGATATCGTCGTCAGAGGGAAGGGGAAGTGGAGGAAGGAGAGGGGGAAGGAAAGGGAAGAAAGGAAGTGGTGGCGGAGGGGGAGGGATGAGGCGTGTGAGGCAGCAGGGGGGCGATGAGGAGGAGAAGAAGAAGAAACTTGTGGAGGATGACGAGGAAGAGCAGGAGGAGGAAGGGGAGGAGGAGGAGGAGAAGGAGGAGAAGGAGGAGGAGGACGAGGGCGAGGGCGAGGGCAAGGGCGAGGTCGAGGAGGAAGACGAAAAGGAGGAGAAGGAAAGGATGCGGATGCGGTGGCGGTGGCGGTGGCGGTGGCGGTGGCGGAGGAGGAGGAGGAGGAGGAGGACGAGGGACGAGGAGGACGAGGAGGACGAGGAGGAGGAGGAGGACGAGGAGGAGGAAGAGGATGTGGTAAGCGTCATTATCCATTTTGGCTCAAGGTATCGCCGTGTGCGGAACCCCCACTTTCCAACGGGGCGCCTGGACGCATTCTTACAAGGGGAACCTTTCCTACTCCCCACCGTTCAACCGCACTGCCATGAAGTCTGGCCCCACCACCCCTGGTCCTCCCCTTGATGCGCCGCAATGGCCCCACGTCACCCCATGCGGTGGGTGGTTCTTGCGGCAATCGGTGAACCCTCCGTGGGCTAAGGTATGCTTCCACTGCGGAAGTCTCCTGTTCCCTCAGCCTGAGTCGTGCCCCCGCCAGGGAAAGGTCAGGCAGGCTTTTCCGTCTCCAACTGCTACCACCAGCCGTCCAGGGGCCACAAGGGTGGAGGGGGCGGGAAGTGGCAAGGACGCACAGGCAAGGGAGAAGGAGATGTGGGAAAAAAACGGAGGGAAAGGCGGCAGAGGTCGAGAAGGACGTGGTGGAGCCAGAGGTGCAGGAGGAGGAGGTGAAGGCCGAGGAGGAGCATGGGGAGCAACAGTTCGTATAGGACCTACCCCCCACAGCCTCCATCACGTGGCACAACAGGCAAGGTCTGAGAATAACGATAGACCGCAGAAATTTGTGGATCAGCTGGAAGACATCCACGCATCAGCCCAGGCCCGCAAATGAGACCAAGCTCATCCAAGCAAACAGCTTCAACGGCAGGAGCAAGCCATCAGCAAAGAAGGAAAAGCAACCTCAGAAGACCCAAGAGGAGTTTGAGGAAATTGAGCTTCTCATTGAGTCTTCGTCCACGTGCAAGCTGGAGCTGGTGGCTAAGGCATATCAGCCTGAGCAGGATCCTGCGAAGATGCGTGAAGAAGCGGCGGCCTGCGTCACCGACAGGCCCAACTCCTTTTGCAGAGTAGCTCAACCACAAGTTATTGTTGTGGGGGCAAGCCATTGAATTTCATCATAACAAGATGAGCTCCCACGGGCGCATGCAGCAATGTATTCGGCAGCAGTATCCGCATCAGCAGTGCCACGCATGGACTTGGGCGGGGAGGAGAACATGGCATGTGAGCAAGGCGCAGCAGTAGAGCCAAAAGGAGGAGCACAGCCATCCAGGGCTTGGCATGACAAGGACTTAGAGGAACTGGGCGAGGAGATGGGTTATTCCTTCCGTCAGACTCGCACCAGCAGCCACGGGGACATTGAGGGCTTCTTGAAAAAAGCTCAAAGGGCACCCAGGTCTTCGCCAAGGTATTCCCCCGTGGCATCGGCGATGATCCCTTAGCAGCAGTAGCCAAGATCTCTGAAACACTCAAGAGGGTCAAGGGCAAGAGTGGGGGCAACAGGGGGTCGCCGTCGTCGTCGGCAGCAGGGCCAGGCGGTGACCCACCCCGTGTTTAACATGCCAGTGCCACAGAAACGGACTCGCGGGAAAGCCAGCAAAACTCTTAAATATTTCGGCATCAGCACCATGAGTGTCATGTCGTGGGCTACAGGCGCGGACTTGCTTCCTCAAGCTTCGTCTGATTATGGCTTTCGTTCAGGAACGCAGGCTTCGCTCTATTGGGCTTGAGCAGGTGGCCGAAAGAAACGGTGAACACGTAAACGAGCAGGCTACAAAGTCCATGGTGTACAGGGCCTGGTCGGCCCCGAAGGAGGTTTTTCCAGTGGCGTTTGTATCCTAGCCCGGGGACATCACGAGTCTTGGACAGGCACATATTCGGTCATGATCCCAGGACGGATCTGCAGATGTTCCCATGGGCCCCAGGCGGGTGGAGTCATTTTTCTCTTCTCTGTCTACCTTCGCACAGGGAAAGGCCCCGGCTATTTCAACATGGAGATCCTCAGACATGGTGATCCCAAGATCGCTATTCATGGACGCGCCACCCTGGCAGGAGGTGACTGTCAACATTGATGTGAGCATCTTTGCTGACCATGTGGACCTCGGGCCACGTGGCCTCAAAATCAAATGCGCAACGGAGACTGCCCTTGCAGTCGTGAGTGACAGCGAGGTAGTTGCTAGCAGGTCATACTTATATTATTCCCTCGCCAGCGCGTTACCTACGCGCGGACTCATTGATGACTCAGTCATTCACCAGATTGCCCCCCCCCCCCCCCCCCCGCAGCGTAGTTGACCTTGCGCTTGCAGGGGCAACCAAGGACGTCGCGGTTTACGCGCCAGAGGCCTATCAGTCATATCCGACAGTCACAGCGATAGGCCCCATATTTCGTCTGGCAATGCCAGACCGACTACCAATACATCGTTTCTGATGTTCATGGCTGCGCATGTAGCCTAGCAGGGGCTTCTACGCAGCTTCAACCTGGCTTGGACTTCTTGGGCGCAACTCATGCCACATCGGCGCCAAAAGTGCCCGGGGCAATCGGCGTGGAAACGCGCGGGGCACCAGCGGGCAAACAGCCAGGTGAAGATTGTGAAATCTGGCACCTCTTCATCAGCTACTCCAAATTAAACGTCGCGACGAAGTGCCGCCAGAGGGATAGATTTTGGGTGCGCAGACGAACGCGCGACTTACGCAGCTTATTTTCTCATGTGCCAGCAGGTCAGCTATCCGCAGGTTTTGGCGCACAACTGATCAACGCGCTGATCAAACCGCCCGATGCAGGAGGCCTTTTCCGCGCCCGCTGGAAGGAAGGCGGTGGCCTATTTTATCCAAGGATAGCTGAAGTGGTTTCTGTTTTCCTGCTGCCCAGAACTCATGTTCTGGAGGTCTTATTGCGGGATCTACGCAGCTTTGCAGACATCTCATGCAGGGCAGGGCAGGGCTCTGGCGAGCGTCTCCAGCAGGAAAGTCAGCAGGGTTGGGCAGATCAAGCAACGGTGGGATCAGGACTAGCGCTGCGCGGGCACGCGAAGGAGAAAGATGCACATGGCACGGGTGAGTTCATCGCGGAAGAAGGTCTTTTGTCACCCATTCCAGGATTCATGAGTCGGCAGCTCTTGGCGAGGAGCCAGAAATGGGCGGCCCCGGAAGACAGCGTTCCAGAGCCCGGGCGGCTGAGCACCAGAAGACCCATATCCTTCCCAAGAGCAGCGGGCCCAGGGACCCCACAGACAATCGCCGAGAAATCCGCAGAGCGCGCCAGCCCCACGGGTTCCAATCCAGACATTTTGTTATGTCATCATAACCAGGGCTAGTTGTCATGGGCCTTTCAAAGTTATGGGCGCTCTGGCCAGCGGCCGCTCCGCCATGAGATCTACCCGGCTCCTCCTGGTCCGTGGGCGCAAACGTCCAGGGCGAAGACGCATTGCCCTCTTTCCAGGCATGCTACGCATCATTGGCAAGCCAGCAGCAAGGCAAGACTTGGGAAAGCCTGCGCGGGATGGGGAATTCTCAGCAACGCAGGGCAATTCGCCCGAGGACGCAGTATGGGGGCAGGCCGTCAGAGCGGAGCTACAGTCAGGCAGTGAGTGACAGTACTTGCCGCTTCTGCGGGGTATCACAGACTACTACGAGGACCTCGGCCACGAGATAATGGGGGACCAGGCAAACTTCACTTGCTATCCTCTGCGTATCTGGCTTGTTGATCATACGGGTTCATCGATGGCCCCGTGGGCTTTGGTTAGACGGTGCGACGTCTTCGAATGTTCCCCCCGACGAGGCATTGCAGCAGGTGGTTTGGCGGCAACGTATGCAGCCAACTCGCGCCTCGTGCCGCTTGTGACCCAGTCAAAGAGCCAGCATCGGAAGGTGTAGCAGCAATTATTTACACTGATGAACTTAACCTAAGCGCACGGGGTAGTAGGCACCATGGCCCACGTGGCTGCCCTGTTCTTCAAGGGTCTGGCAGGGCTCAACCTCCATCTCTCCATTCCGAAGCTTAACATGGTGGCGAGCGCAAATAAGCTCTTGGACAAAGCCCAGGAAGTTCTAAATGAATTGGGAGGGGACGCAGCACCAGCAGCTGTTAACCTTGGGCGCGCTCTTACTGTTGGACAACATGCGCGCAAGCTTCAGAAAGACGCTCCAAAGTCGGAGGCGGACCCGCGGTATCTTACGGTGCGGAGGCGGAGGTCTCCAACCCCACCCGAGTCAGGAACCTCCGCACATTAGGAGCGGCAGCATCAGGGCGCTTTACCAAGGCAGCCGACGATGCGTCGTGGTGGACCATCGTGCCCAGGCAGGACCCCGTCACTTTGATATCAATGGTGGTTGAGCGCTGCGCGTTAGAATGGTGGGGGGCATCCTCAGCGAGGCCTGCGCTGACCACCCATGCTGACATTTGGCAATCAAGTAATTCAGAGCAGCGTATGTAGCGTGTGGTCAGGAGCTAGCTGATGCCAGGAACGCCTGTTGGCTAGGTAAAGCCAAAGGACCCGTCTCTTTAATGCTGTTTTCTGGTTTAGAGAAGTAGGTTTCACCATGCCTAGTGCCATTCGCTGGTTTTTTTGTATAATGATTTTGCAGGGCAAGCGTAGGACATCCCAACTGTTGCCCCACGGCGCCTTGCCAACCCTATGGCGTATGATTATGTTGTTCTTAATGCGCCCCAGGAGCAGCCATTGCAGCAGCCGGCATCTGTTCGCAGGAGTGCGTCGTTCCAGACACCAGCGGACGCCGTGGCCGTCGAGTGGCGAATTGCGCCAGGCACGTGTTCCGCGGCACCCTGCCCACAGGCGACAAGCTAGCCGCCTGGGGGTTCAAGGAAGTAGGCCCCCTCAAATACTGCCAAGCCCCGGGCGCGGTGTCTCATCGCATCTGGCAGTGCTCTCAGGGAACTCCCATGCGAGACGAATATTTAGCAGACTACCTCGAAGCAGCCTTCGCAGCAGGGTCCGACGACTTGCTGTTCCCACGCCTATGGGTGGCCAAGCCCACAGAGCATGTGCCGCCGCCCAGCGGGACCTGGAATATTATGTTTTTGGTCGGTTCCGAATATGGGCCTTCCCAGCAGTGTAGGCCGGGGGTGTTTGGGCAAGTCGAACCCGCCAGACCTATTTACATCGACGGCTAATGCTGCTCGTAGAAGCCAGTCGGAGCCGAATGCCCATTTCCCTGCCCCAGACCAGAGGCCACGCTGCGCATGGGGATTCATGCTAGGAGCGGAGCTTTCGCTCGGGCTTTGTCAGGCCCCGTTTGCCGTAGATTGTGCTACCCTCACGGAAGGGCACCGCAGCCCAGGGCGCAGTATAGCAGCAACCGCCCCGCCAGACCAGCGGCCCCAGCTAGTTAGGACCAAGGCCCACAGGTCGGAAGCGAAGGCAGAAACAGCTCAGGACAACGATTTCTGGCAACACAGGGAGTCCCACCGAAAGCCCCAGCCGCACCAATTGCATGCCGCCCCCGTCCAAGTTGGCATACCCCACGCACTTATCGCGGCCCTACAGGGAGCTCCACCGAAGGCCCCAGTGGCATGGCCCACATGCCGCCCACCCTCCATGTTGGCACTCCCCTCGCACGTTTTGCGGCCCCATGGGGAGCTCCACCTCATGCCCCAGTGGCATGGTTCGCATGCCGCCGCTCCTCCATTTTGGTACACCCTTCACGCGCTTCGTGGCATCATAGGGAGCTCCCCCGAAGGCCCCGGTGGCATGATTTGCATGCCGCCCCCCGTCCACTCTGGCACGACCCTCACACGCTTCGTGGCCCCACAGGGAGCTCCACCGAAGGCCCCAGGTGCACTGTGGGCATGCCGCCAAACCCATGTTGGCACACCCCTCACACGTTTCGTGGGAGCACAGGAAGTTCCACCGACGGCCCCAGTGGCATGGTTCGCATGCCGCCCCCCTTCCACTTTGCCACACCCCTCACACTTTTCGCGGCCCCACAGAGAGCTCCACCAAAGGCCCCAGTTGCATGGCTCGCATGCCGCCCACCCTCCTTGTTGGCACACCCCTCACAAGCTTGGTGGCCCCACAGGAAGCTCCACCGAAGGCCCCAGCGGCATGGTGCTCATGCCGCGCCCCCCTGTTTGGCACATCCCTCACACGTTTCGTGACCTCAGCGGCATGAATCTCATGCAGGCCCCCTCCACTTCGGTATACCCCGCATACGTGTCGTGGCCCCACGGGGAACTCCACCGAAGGTCCCCGCAGCAGTGCCCGCATAGCGGCTCCGCCCCATTGCGGCGCACCCTTCGCGCGCTTCGTGCCCATAGAGAGCGCCACCGAAGGCAGTTCTCACAGCGGCGGTACGCACAGCTGCAAGTGGTCGGGTCTTTCGCCAGG
Source organism: Prorocentrum cordatum (assembly GCA_963575745.1). NCBI lineage: Eukaryota > Dinophyceae > Prorocentrales > Prorocentraceae > Prorocentrum > Prorocentrum cordatum. Next base: position 1,205,036 of record CAUYUJ010018170.1, on the reverse strand, counting down.
ATGGCTCAACACGACAGTGAGCGGTGCTGCGACGAGCGCCACATTTGAAAATCGGCTCCCTTTCCATCCCTAAAGTGGTTCATCTGTTGAAACTACGCTGCGCGGCGCTAAGACGAAAGTCGCGTGTTGAAAAGGGCACGCCCTCTATCACTGAGACTGCTTCAAGCTTTTCAACCGAAAGTGCGCGGCGCTCAATCGGAAGCCATCCTTGAACATGTTGCACAGCGTTTAGACGACTTGTGCGCGGCGCTAAAGCAAGAGCTACATGTTGAAAGCGTCCCGCCCTGCATCCGTGAAACAGTTGCAAATTCCAAGCTTCAGGATCAGAAATTGTGAGGGGTCTCAGCCGACACGCCCGGCCCTGCCTACGGACACGTTTGGGGCGGCGCGACAGGGAGGAGTTGTTTATAAGGAGAAGGAAAAAGAGTGGAGGAGGAGGAGGAGGAGAAGGAGGAGCAGTGCACAAGAATGCGAAACTGAAGATCGGCATGCAGGGTCCTCATCATGCGTGACCCTGCTGCAGTGTGCGGGATCGTCGCCCGCAAGTGCCAGCCTGCAACTGCGCAGGCGACTGCTGGAAGATCAAATGGATATGATGCCTGCTATCCTTAAGTCGGGCGTGCCCCTCTACAGGAGGAATATTCTAAAACGGTGAAACAAAGTCTAGGGACGATTTGTTGATTAGATTGTTTATAGCCTTATTTAAATGATTTTGGATTGTTTTTTCGTCCGTCCAAAATCCCTCTGTAGAGGAACAGGCCCGACCTGAAGCTATCCCCTGCTACCCGCCTCCCTGCGTGCATATCGCCAGCTCCCACCAGTCGCCACAACTTCGGCAGCGCAAGAACTGGTCCAGAAGGAACGTTCTGCAGCAGGAGCAGGCGGCAGGGGCAATGTCAGGGAGCTTGATGACCCACCTCGCCCAGGAACCTGCGGATTCGGTATCGGGGACTAATCGCCGATCTATTGGCGACGCATCGCTGATTCCAGCTCGAGTTTTCCCCCGCCGAGCCGGTCCCCCCCTAACGCTGCCCCTCAAAAGAGCAGGAGAAGGTGCAGTAGGATTATATGTCTTAAGTGCTTCAGCGCTTCAGGAGTAGGAGGACCCTCGCGGACGAGCCGCATCACACCCATCGGCCTGTTGCTGGCATCTGTGATTGGGCGTTTTCTCTACCCAGGACCCTGTTGCCCCCCGCGCGTGTTGCCTAATTACGAGCGCGACGGGGCGGGCGGGCGTCGGTCCGCCGATACTAACGCTGCGAGCTTTCGCTCCGCGGCTTGCCTAACAAAAAGAGGAGTAGGAGGAGGACCCCTCCCCAACAGGAGGAGGAGGAGGAAGACGAGGAAGAGGAGGACGACGACGACGAGAAGGAAAAGGAGGAGGAGGAGGGGAAGGATTAGGAGAAGAGGACCCTTCTCCCATCAGGCGGAAACCTCCGCGCCCTTGACCCCGCCCACCTCGCGCCTGCGGAGGCCCGCGCGTGGCGCGCGGAGCGCCGCGGTCTCGAGGCGAAGAAGGCCGCCGGCGTCGCCCGGGCCGGCCGCCGCCGCCGCCGCTGCTCCGAGTGCCCTCCTTAAGGGCCGCCGAGGGCCGCGGAGGGCCCGCCCGACGCTCCGCGGGGGGCCAGCGGTGTCCGGCGCGTGGGGGCGGGGGCCTGTCCGGCCGCTCGCGCTGCCCACCCGAGGGGTGCGACCGAAATTCAGAACTGCGGCAAAGTGCCTTGTGTTTTTGGACCCTGACCCAGCCGATCTGCGTGAGGTGTGTATTTTTTACCCACCCCAGCAATTCAGACACTAGGTTTTGGCCGTGGTAAACATGCCTGTTTGAGCTTCCCCCCCCTCGCGCGGTCCTTCAACAAGGAACAGTAAGCAGCAAGAAGCAGAACTGTCAGTGGAAACTGGAAGCTGCACAGAAGCACAACTGTAACGGTGGAAACTGGAAGCTGCAATTGGCACAGGAAACTGCGAACCTTCGCCCTACAGCCTGGTGGCCCCACAAGGGGGCCGGCGGATTTGCCTTTGCACCCCGCCCCCACATCGTGTCCTCTTCTTGCACATCGTTCCTTCACTTTACCCTGCAGGATGGCATTGCCATGCTGTGTGGCGATCGAGTATAATATCATGGCTTTCTTGAGGAGCAGCGGAGTTCTCTTACAGTCAGCGCGCCTCATAGGGACCATCGCCTTCATCTGGGGTGCCCTTGTGTCCTTGCCTCTACGGCCCCGTCCTGTGCCGTTATCGCTGGTCTCCCGCCGCCCCCCCAAAAAAAAAACACAAGTTCTGCCTTCGAGGGTGCGTCCTTACCACCCGTCCTTAATACACGTTTTGACTGGATCCCTCGGACGGGTTCTCGTTCGTGCCATTCGCTCTTGGCCGCCCTTTTCGTGCTGGCCAGTGTCGCTCCCCCTTCTCCACCTCCTCCTCCTCCACCTCCTCCTCGTCCTTCTCTTCCTCCCCCCCCTCCTCCAAAGTTTTTCGGTCTTCCCAGATGGCGCGCTGCATCGCCGATGCATCGGCGATGCGGCTCGATGTGGAGCCCGATCGTCTCCACACGGACATCGCTGATGCATCGCCTACGTCGCCGGCGACGCATCGGCGATGCAGCGCGATCTTACGACCCCAGCTGTTCGGACTCCATTTATGGGAGGGGAGGCCTCCAAGGTCTGGATTGCATGCGCAGCGAGCCTGACACCTGGCTGGGCGTTGACGGCGACGGGGCCTCTCGACGCTGTCGGGCGAGAGAGACAGGTCAGGGGAAGCGTTTGAATCCAGCAGAATGCGGGGGGCGATTGCGCAATTGCTGGGGCCGCTAGCAGGGCAGCATGCAGCAGAGGACCTCCCTTCCCGCCGCGTCCTCGCCTTCCCCCTTCTGGTCACGCGACAGGAGGAACTGGAGCAGTCGCTCGCGGAGACGAGCATGGAAATCGAGGACTGCCCGCTGCCATGCGCCGCGCCTTGTTGCGCTATCGAGGGGAAACGTTCCCAGGCCTCCAGATTCAGCACGTAAAGACACAGCCGCCGTTCTTCTCGCAATGTCCAGTGCCCAAGGGGCCAGGCGCGCTGAAGCACAGCATTCCAGAAAGCTCTTGAACGGCCGCCGCGCCCGTTACTTCTCCAGAGCCGCCAGATTTCAGGGATCCCCGATTTGACCCGTCCGACTTTGTCTTGGTCTTGGTCTCTTCTTCGTCGAGAGTCCTGCGGGCCCGCGTCGTGTAACAGTTACGACTCCAGCAGAACGGGATGCCTGTCTTCGGCAGCCGCTTCGCATGTCCCCACGGCAGGCCTGTGTGTTCTGCAATGGCATCCACCCGAAGGTGGGCTCGTCCGGCCCAACTAGGCGCAAAAGGGGGCCCGCGGCGGTCTCAACACTTTGACGCACAATTTCCTCTTGCAGCTGTGTGCCCCGGGAGGGTGGTGGCAATGCTTCTGTAGAGCGCGTGCGTAGTTAGTTCTACCATGAAGCTCCCCCGAAGACGCAGCGGATCTTGGCCGGCAGTTTCGAGGTCCCCACCAACGACGGGGGTTCGGTATACCAGTCCCCATGATCAGAATCTGCATTTGCGCGACGATATCAAATTGTAGAAAGCGTCTCCCAATACCCCATCGGTCAATGGCGGGGACGAGGAGAGGCGGAGTGCGCGGAGGGCATTGTAGAGGTCCGAACAAATTCAACAAGTGTCTGGCTGTTGAGTTCCCACAGCAGCAGGGGTGCCTCGGCGAGAATGCCCTCAGAGACTGGACGAGGCAGCGCCAAGTGGGGAGCAGCCGTGCGGCGGGGTGACGAGGACCACGTCGGGTCAGGCACTCGCAGGAGGGGCACGGAGGGAATGCTCGCGTTGTCAAGCATGCGGACATGGACGTTCTGGAAGAGCATCGTTCCCCCAGCGGCGCTGTGCGCTGTGGTCAGGAGTGGGGATGCCAGCCGGCGGGGGCTGGCGGAGAAGGTTCAGACCGTGGCAGGTGGTTGCCATTGCTAGCTCTCGCTCCGTCCCTTGGTCGATCGTCGTTGACGTCTGTGGCTTCTCTCGCGGTCTGTCCTCTGCGCATCCTGTTGGTGGTGGTATCATTGCCGGACGGCCTGCCGGAGTGCGGCTCGAGCCCCTCAGCGCCCTGCGCTCGTTTTGTGAACCAGCTGGTCACCGCCCCCGAATTGCGGCGGCGGCAGCTGGGTCCGGGAGCGAGAGGGGGGGGGCTGGCGGGTCGTCGGTTGGCCCGAGATCAAGATGCGACAGATGGATCCGACGTTGCGAGATTGCAATGTCCATTCCGATATGATCGTTCCGAGTCGAGTTCGATCTTGACTGGCCCTGTCAGATTCGATATCTCTTTGTTCCGACCATCCGATGTGGCCTGCTGTTGGCGTGGCGCTGTTGTGCACCCAGGCGCGGCCGAGCCGACTCGATGTTGTTCCCTGCCGGTGCAGCCAGACCCGACGCAATTTCCGAGTCGATCCGGTTTCAAGCAGTGGCGAAGCGTCCTGGCTTGCCCATAGAGTCCCACCAAGGGATGTTCTGAGAGCAGCTTTGGGTTCTAGGGCACTTTCTGGAATGCCGGGACGGCCGGTCCCTGCTCCTCGATCTACCAGTTCGCTGCTGGCTGCCCCTGGGTGGGGGGCCTGCTGGATGGCCGGCCGTGCGTGCTCGCTCTGCCCTGCCCGACCCCTGCTCCGCGGCGCGGCCCAGGACCGCGAAGAGCTGATACGGACGATGCAGGACCGACCTGCCTCTGCCGCCGACGCTGCCCCGCCCTGCCCACTGCGTGTCCAGGGGAGTGAACGATGGCATGAGCACAACAATTCGGAGGTCCGCGCGGATTCCTCGCATCCGCGCCAGACCTCCCTGGCGGCGCCTCCGGCGCCGCCTTTGGCGCGCGGAGCAGGGAGGGGGTTCCAGCGCCGATCCGAGAAATCCGCGCGGACCTCCGTGTTGTTATGTTTGTGTCATTTCTTGTTACTCTAATCTCATCTCTATGTTTCTGTCGTGCTGGTTTTCGTTCAGGCATGAAGCATCTGCTCTCATCGGGGGCGCGGAATCGCAATGAATCTGCCCAAGCTATTCGCGCATGGTTGCCTCAGTCGAGCCATGTTTGCCCAACGCCCACTTGCCCTTGCATTATCTACAGTTGGAGTGTCTTTTGTCATTTGTCAGTACTGCCTCATGTTTATCCTTGCCTTCGACTTGTCTTTTGCACCCTCTTCTGAGTGCATCAGCAGGATGCGGCGCGCATCGTGTATGTTGGTTGCATCACACAAGTGTTTCTCTCCCCTTGCCGCATCACACGCATACCTATGTGTGTGCGTGTTTATCCCATCGCGCTCATATCGGCATGTATGTTCCTCCTGGTTACAGGTTGTCGCATGATTCCCAACCCTCTCGTGCCGTTGTTCCTCGTTTGGACTTCGCGAAGCCGCGCGCATCTCACTCGTTTAATATTTTTCCTTCTTCCTCTCGGATTATTCATCATTGCCGGCACCAGCATCATCAGGATCATTAGTTAAGAGTACCACGGCTACAATCGTCAGCATCATCATTATCGTCCGTGGCATTATCACCAGCACCATCATCAGCATCGTCATCACCACCACCACCAGCTTCATCATTTTCACATTCAGCATCAGCAGCATCATCATTAGCACCACCATCATCACCACCACCATCATCACCATCATCAACAAAAATCATCATCACCGTTATCACTGTCATGATCATCATCAGCATCACAGCTCATTTTGCCTAGGCGATTGCGGGGCCTCAGGTGCTTCCCCTCGGCACTTGCCGAGGTTTGCTTCCCCATGGTGGTCCTGCAGTGGCTGATCTGTGTTCGTCGGCGCATCGAGAAGGGGGCTCCGATGCTCATCGCTGTGTCGGCGGAGGGCTAAGGTCAAGGCCAATCCCCCCTACCTCGGTTACGGTTTGTCGGCTAGTGTTGGCGCATGTGGAATGCGATCACTCTCGCGCAAGAGGATGCCGTGGTCGATCGCGGGCAGGGCAATCAATGGGGCCCAAGAGAGTGCCATCAACACCTGGTTCTCTCAGCTTCCTGGATTTGCTGCACATGGCGCTGGGCCCGATGGCGACGGTCCAGGTGGCCCGCCAGATGATGCTGGCTCGGATGGCCCTCCAGATAGACGCCACCGACGCCCACGACCTCGTGGTGAAGATGTTCCTGATCCTTAGCAAGTTCCACGTTGTGATCACTGGCCGCTACCGTCCTAGCGCAGGGTGGTTCCTGGCCCTCCTGCCAAAGTTCCGCGGCAACACGGCCATCGCGGACTTGCCCGTGGTGTTCGTGTTGATGCAGATCTTGGGTCCGATCCCCTTCACGATCTTCCGTTCCGTGGTGCCCCCGTTTCCCTTTCAACAAGGACGCCGAGCTCGTCGTACCTAGGGTTGTCGACGTGCCTCCTGGGGCGGTCCCCGTGGCGCCTGGTGCGAACATTGATAGCCTTCTTCAGGAATTTGGCGGTGCTGATTCTCTTCCTGGTGTACTTGTCTTGCATGGTGTTTCAGATCCTCGTGGCCGAGATGCTGGTGCACGTCTTCTAGAACCGCGGGGGGCTGTGCCGATGCTGCAGTTCATAAACACAAACACACCCATACACACATGCACACACACACACGCACGCGCTCTCTCTCTCTCTCTTTCTCTCTTTCTGGAGGTGGTCACTTTTAGGTTTTCCTTGCGCGGCTTCTCAAGCCAGTGGCGAATGCGCAGAAGAATTTCTATACTACGCTCGCGAGGAGTGTCGGTTCGCCTGGGCTGTCCTCGGGCGCGGCATTTTCATCGTGAACATGGCGGTGATCACGTCCTGCGTGAGATTTGTGTGGCATCCCGGGGGATCGGCCGACAGCTGCGACGGCATCTCGCCCCTGGATCTTTGCGGTCGTTCTTCTTGGCCGTTGGAAAGGTTCATCGGGCGCAACGCGGTGGTCATTGAGGCCGAAAGGTCACGGCGGTCAACGAGCAGGTCCTCTCCATTTAGAGTTTTCATTCGGGCGAGAAGGGGCTCTCAGACGCGAGTGGCGCGCGGGAGGTCAGCAACCCGTCCAGCACTCGGTAGTGAGCGGGAGGTGGCTGCTGGTGGACCCGTTGGCGCATGTGAGCAGCAGTGCCCCAGTGGCCTTTTCCACCGCGGTCTCGCTCGGCTTCGTGATTGTTGGCGGTACGGGGTCGTTGCTTTCAGGGCCGCCATGCCGCATGCAGCCTGCCCAGTTATTCTGTCCATCGCGAGTTCGGTCTTGTCGTGTGTTTGCCTCCACTTGCGTTTCGTGTGCGCCGCGGGCTTCGCCCTCCCTCAAGGGCCTGAAAATCGGTCGTCGGATGGGTGCCCAGACATCATCAGCATCATCATCAGCATCATCATCAGCATCATCATCATCCTCATCATTATCAACATCAGCATCATCATCATCCTCATCATCATCATCAGCATCATCATCATCATCATCATCATCATCATCATCATCATCATCATCATCATCATCATCATCATCATCATCATCATCATCATCATCTTCATCTTCATCTTCATCTTCATCATCAACATCGTCAGCAGCACCATCATCATCTTCATCATCGGCCTTCGGGGGCCGGTGGGGGTCTTGGCTGTTTTCGGTTCCCTTCGGTTCCCATGGGCCTCTGGAGGCCTTCGCTGCCTTCGGGGCTGTTCGCAGCTCTCGGTGGCCTCTGGGGGCCCTCGGAGTCCCTCGGCGGGCGGCGGCGCTGGCGGTCTTCCTCGAGCAGGAGGCGACAGCTTATGGGCAAGGCCGCGGGGGGGAAATGTACTCATCGCACCTACGGGTGACTTCCACTCCCTCCGTTCTCCTGGTCCGGCAGTTGCGCATTGCGTCGATATGAGGCGGCCGGGTCCCTGCTGGAGAGATCCCCGCAGAGAGGCCTTCCCCTTTTCTCCATGGCGTTAGCTTCCCGTTTGAAGGTGCGGTTCGTTTGCGTCGGCCTGAGATCGGATGTGAGCAGGAGCGGGCTGCGCCCCCGTGGGCTGCGACCCGCCCTCCTCCCTGCCCTTGCCGCGCGAGCGAGCCTGCCCATTCCCTGGACAGACGCCGCGGAGTCGACGCAGTCGCCACTTTGGCGCTGCTAAAAGGGACCCGAGCCCGCGGGCACAACGCACAATCTCGTGGGGACACCTACTTGCCTACCTACCCCCATCCCCCATCCTTCGCACCTCATTCCATCCTTCCCCCACCTTCCCTCATGTCTCTTCCCTTCTCTCCTCCTTGAGTCTTTCATACCCATCCTTCTCCTCCTCTTCCTCCTCCTCCTCCTCCTCCGCCTCCTCCTCCTCCCTCCCCCTCCCTCTCCCGTCTTTCCTCTTTTCTGCGCCCCTCCGCCGATTCGCCCCGCAGGAGGAGGCCACGGCGGCGCTGGGCGAGTTGGGCGCGGTGACCACGCCCAGGGCCGGCGGCCCGGGCGCGGGAGGGGGAGCATCGGCCACGGAAGAAAAGGGGGAGGAGGAATGAGCAGGGATGTGGAAGAGGAAGGTGGAAGAGGGGGGAGGGGGAGGGGGAGGAGGAGGAGGAGGAGGAGGAAGAGGAGGAGGAGGAGGCCTGGTGCCGGGGCGGCGACTTCTTTTGGTGACTGTGATGGTGATGCTGATTATGATGATGATGATGATGATGATGATGATGATGATGATGATGATGATGATGATGATGATGATGATGATTGTGGAGACGCTGATGATTACGACGATGATTGTAATGATGATGATGATTATGAGTATGATGCTGATGTTCATGATGAAGATGGTGGTAGTGTTGGTGATGATGATGACGCTGATGCTTATGGTGGCGATGATGATGGTTACTGTCATGATGATGACTGTGACGGTGGCAATGGTGGGGATGATGCTGATTCTGATGATGATGTTGATGATGATGATGGCGAGGGTGACGACGCTGGTGACGACGATGATGATGATGTTGGTCATGATGTTGGTGATGGTGATGATGGTGGTGATGGTGATGATGGTGATGATTCTGTTGATGGTGATGCCGATGATGCTGATGATAATGATGATGATGATGATGATGATGATGCTGATGATGATGATGATGATGATGGGGAACTATGTGATGATGGCGATGCTTGTTGGGCTGATGGTGATGTTGTTGGTCACGGTGGTTCTGTCGATGGAGGTGACAGAGGTGACGGTGATGCCAATGACGATGGTGTCGGATTCATGGTAGTTGTGGTGATGTTGGTGATGTGCATGTTGCCGCTGTTGGCGGTGGTGATGTTTATGCTGTACATGATGATGCTGTTGATGATGATAATGATGCTGACGATCATCATGATGATGATCATGCTCTTGATCATGCTCCTGATCATGATCATGATGGTGGTGGTGATGATGATGACGACGATGGTGGTGGCCAGGGTGTGCTCTACAACATCGGAAGTGATACTGTTATGCTTTTAAACATCTGCATGCGTCCAATCAGGATATCGCCACACGTTATGGCGGGAAGAGAACGGTGACCACATGCAAAACTCACATACCTGAAGCGCCCAAGGCGCGTCGGCACGCCGACGAATACGAGGTGAACCGCGCACCTCACGACCACCAGCTCCTGCCAGCGAGAGAATGAGAGAAAGAGAGAGAGAGACACAGAAAGAGAGAGACAGAGAGAGAGAGAGAGATACATAGAAACACAGAGCGAGAGAGCACCAGAAGAGCTACGAAGTGATGATGATGACGATAATCGGATGCAGGATGGGCACCGCAGCCAACAACCGGAGGAGATCTTCAGAGGTTCCCATGGGCCCCAGGCGACGGGGTGCTTCAAGTAAAGCAGAGAGCGCGACCAAACACGTCGATCGATTTTCGATCGACGACAGCGGCGACGGCGACGTCGGGGCTCCTCCTCCTCCTCCTCCTCCTCCTCCTCCTCCTCCGGACGATGGCGGTGTATTTGGACCGCTCTCGCAGAGTGTCCCGCGCGCGTGCGCCTCGCGTATCATCAAGGCCTGCAAGCCTTGGGTGGTGGTGGTGAGTAACTGCGTCCACCGAGGAGGGGAACATCACACATGAAGAAGAGCAGGAGGAGGACACGGAAAAGGACGAGGAGGAGGTGGAGGAAGAGGAGGATGTCGAGGAGGACGAGGAGACGGAGCAGGCGGAGGATTCAGGAATTATGTCAGGCCGCCCGCGATGGTCCGAGGTGTGGTATCAGGCGAGCTATTCGCTCCTCCTCCGCGCGCGAGTGTTCAGCGCAGCACGCTGCCCTTCGCCGCTGGCAGGACGGATCACGAGGATGAGCATCGCATCGCTCGCCGCTCGCCCTTCGAGCGCTCGCTTGCGCGCCCTTCGCCCCTCGCGTTCCTGCCGCCGCCCGCCGTCGGCCCGGCGGCTCAGCTTGAGCGCGGCGCGCTGTCATATTGTTGATTGCCAGGGGGGCGGTCAGGACGCTGAAATGAGGAACGGTTCGGGTTTGGAAGGGTTTCGCTGTTCCGTGTAGGTCCTTCAGGGCTGTTTCTTCGACGCTCTTCGAGCACCCAGGCGATTTGGGGGCCAAACATGGGACCGCTCCTTCTGTCGCGCCCCGCGTGGTAGTAACTCGACTGTGCGTAAGGATACCGTGCTACGTCAATGGTTGCCCCTGCATCGTTGCCTGCTCTGTACATCCCTGGCCCATGTTTCACGCCAGCTTCTGAGGGTACCCAGGATCCAAGGATCTTGCATCTTTACTTGACGCAGTTTTCTGGTGGTTGCATGCAGCGGGAAACCCAGATTGTAGACGTCGTGTGTTTTCATGACGCGGACCCTCCGTGCTGTCGACCCCATCCCATCGGGCCAGCGTTCCGCCGCGAGCCCTGTTTGGGGTGGCCCGGGCGCCTTGGGAACGATGACGCTGCATGCGCCCTGCCCCGACTCCAGTCCGCGACGCCCCAGCCAGCCCGGAGCCAGTGGCGGCCAGAGCGGCAGCGGCAAGGGTGGGGAAGCGAGGAAACACCGACACCGCTACTCCACGACCTCCCCCGGGGGCACTTCCTGACCAGGTTTTCGGGATCAACCGGGCCGTGGCGACGAGGGAAGGGCAGTGGTACTCGTGTCTCTTCCTCCTTTGCACAGGCCCCCTGCCTTCCCCGACGCATCCTCGTCGTGACAGCGTGCCTCGCTCGGGCAGTGGCAGTGGGCGGCGGCGCGGGCTCGAGGTCGGCGACTACAACGGGAGTGGCTGCGCCAGGGTGTGCTTTGTGATCTGCGTCGTGGAGGCCTGGGGGGCACCGCGTTGCCCTCGTCGGGTCTCCTCGGGGCACGGCGGAGAGCTCTGTCGAGCTCCTCGCCAGCCCTCCGGGGTGCCGGTTGCAGACCGCACCCTTGGCAAACCACACCCTGCGGAGTCGCCGACGGGGGGACGCCGAGGCGCGCATGCGAGCGCGTCGGGGCCTCGGCGGGGCCGCGCCGCCCGCTGCCCGCAGGCCGAGGCGCCGGGCTCCCTGCCATCCTCCGTGGGCCGCGGGAGCCCCGCCGGCGGCGCGTGGGCCCTGGGCGGCGGCCTGCAGGACGCCGGCGGCGCGTGGGCCATCCGGCGGCGGGTTCGCGGCGGCGCCTCGCGGCGGCGCGCGGCGCGCGACGGGGGAGGTCGTTGCGGCAGCGGCGGCGGCGAGGGCGGCGGCGGCGGCGGCGGCGGGGGTGGCGGCGAGGGCGGCGGCCGCGGCGAGGGCGGCGGCGGCGCGTCGCGTGGCGGCGCGCGCGGCGGTGGTTCGTGGCGGCAACGGCGACGACGTGGCCAGAGATCTCCCCAACTCAGGGGCGAAAGAAGGACGCACACGTGCGTGAATCCGCTTTGGTTTCGAACATACAGCTCGCGCGAACGTTCGTAATTATCACGACTCTGGCCTCGAGAATTGGGGGGCGATATTTCTGTAGGTGGTTTAGCGCGTACGTTTTTCTGTGGGTTCCCTACCACCGAGCGGTCCTGAGAGCAGGCAGTGCTGCTGGCCGTTTAGCCTGCCAAACGGGCGGCGCTGCTTCAGTTACTCAGGAGGCAAGATCTTGAAGTCTACGATAGCTCGTCGTACTGTTCGTCAGCATGGCCATCTCGGTTGTGCCAGCTGCCGACGTCATTGCTTTCATGCCGATCGCGATCATTCCCGCGGCTTGGGGCAGCCATGCTCCAATTTTTGACGTCGAGGAAGACTCGCGCCGAGCGGGGCACTGGGCCTCTCGGCGAGGCCATTCGTGCTTCACTCTCGCGCTTTGCGCCGAGAGCGCGATCGGCTTCAGCGCTCGATGCCGCCAGCCAGCCCAGAGCGAATCTCATGTGAACTCGAGTTAGGGTCATGCCACGGCCTGGGCTGGAGCAAGCCTGGCAACTATTCGAATGCATTGCGCGTGTGTGTGTGTGTGTGCGTCTGCATATGCGTGTGTGTGTCCATATCGTGGTCGATGATCCTCAGGACGTGTGTTAGCCCGTTAGCCAAGTGTGTGTGTGTTTTTTTCTCGGTCAGCTCCACCCGCAGCACACAGGGTGTGCCGGCCCTCATCACCCCACCTGCGTTGTATTGAAGGGCCTGGGTGGATAAGCGCACGTTGGCGCTAACGCACGCTCTGAGGATCACCGACCTGGATTCATTGCACAGGCCGTTGCTGCAATGCCTCGCCGGAAGCAAAAGATGCATTCCGGCGCATGTGATTCTTTCGCACGACGCCTGTGCGCGCAGGAGGGCCCACGGCGCCTCTGTCGCAGGAAGAACCAGACGAGCAGCGGTAGCAGCGTCGTGCGGGAACGGCATCGACAATTGGACGATGTTGTTGCGCCCTGTGTTTTGAATATCTCAGTCGTGACCATACGAGACTGGCTCGTTGCTGCTGGACACTGCGGAGCGTAGGTGCACACGTGGATGCAAAGGGGTCACGCTCTGCACGTGCTTCGACCTGACTTCGCCCTCGCCCTCACCCCCGCCTTCACCTTGACCTTGACGTTGACCAGGCCAGAAGACAATCAAACGGTATTGGGATGGTAGGTCGATTTCTGAATTGCCATCACGTTTCTTTGTTGATTATGTTTCTTCTTGACCGCCGAATGAGGATAGGCATTCAAAATTGTTCATGGTTCCCTGGTCCCTCAGAGCGGCTGGGCGACGACCGTGGCCCGTGTTGTGCGCACACTCTCACCTCAAATCAGCAGCTCTGGGCCTGTCGGTTCTCAGTGTGTCACTGTGGGATTATGGGGGCTCTGTTTGCCATGCTTTGTGTTCTCTAGCGGGTTCTCCGCTCAATCCGTCATTTGCTTTGCAATGTGCGCTACCTTCTGGTCCCAGTCGGTTGATCCCGCATCCCTTCGGCCCGATTCGGGGAACAAGTGTGTACGGGGGTGTTGTTTCTTGGGGGAGGAGAGTCTTACTCGTCGCGTGACCCCAAAAGGGTCGCCGATCGATTTGGTTGGGTTCTTGTTGGCCTGGTGGGGTGCCCTCTCTATCTCTTTCCTTCTCTTTCTCTGTTATGTCAAACTCCCTCCGTTGCCCTCTTTTGGCTCTGGTTTGGGCCCCTGAGCTCCCAGCCGCAGATCTGTTGCCATGCGCATCCGGCTACTGCAGATAAACAAACATCATTTGGGTACGGGCACTCGTTCGGGCTATCCCTGGATCGAGGGTCCGTCTGGCTGCTCCTAAGCCTGCATACCTCAGACCCCGACCTCCGTCGCCTTGCCATCTTTTTGTTGAGTCCGGGCCCAGGCCGCATTCCGAGCGCGCGGAGAAGGAACTCCCGGCGCAACATCAGCCGCAATGTCCGCTTTCCAGGCGCGGACAGCCAAAAGCGTGAATCCCCGAAGGCCCAAACCCCTTCGCGCGTCGTGGGCAGAAAAAACGCCGGACTTTGTTGTTGTTGTTGTTGTTGTTGATGTTGTTGTTGTTGTTGTTGTTGTTGACGAAACAACTCACTGGCGCCGGCCCCGACCCCCCCCCCGGCGCAACGCAACGCAGCGCAACGCAACGCACGTTACCCCGAATCCTTTAGGATTCCGATGGGAATCCTATAGGGTCTCCGCGAACCTCAGAGGAATCCTATAGGAATCCCACAGAAATCCCATAGGGCCTCAAGGAATCCTATGGGAATCTTATAGGAATCTTATAGGGCCTTTACGTATACTATGGGAATCCCATAGGAATTCTTTTCTGGGAATCCTATAGGGCCTGTTCTGCAAACCCGATTGGAATCTTATAGGAAGCCTGTGGGAAACCTATAGGGCCTTAAGGATTCCTATGGGAATCCCATCGGAATCCCATGGCAATCCTATGGGGCTTTCAGAATTTCTATGGGAATCCCATGGGACTCTTTTTTGGGGAATCCCACAGGGTCTTCATGAATCATGTACGGATCTTATAGGAATCCTTTTTGGGAATCCTATAGGGCCTCTGCGGAGCCTACATGCTTCGTGTAGGAATCCCAGAGAAATCCTACAGGGCCTCTACGAATCCTATAAGGATCCGATCAGATTCCGATGGGAATCCCAGAGGGCCCCTACGGATCCTATAGGAATCCAATTGGAATCCCATAGGAATCCTATAGCGCCTGATTCCTATGGGAACCCGTTAGGAATCCGATGGGAACCCTATAGGGCCTCTGCGAATCCTACGGGGATCCTATAGGAATCCTACGTCAATATTATAGGGCGTCTCCGATTCCTATGGGGATCCCATAGGAATCCTGTAGGGCCTCTACGAACCCTATAGGATTCCTAGGGGAATCCCATAAGAATCCTACAGGACCTTTCTACGAATCCTATAGGAATCCTTTAGCAAACTCATCGGAATCCTGTAGGGCCTCTGCGACTCGTATCGGAGTTCTATAGGAGTCTCATCGGATTTCTATAGGGCTCTTACGAACCCTTGAGGACTCCGATAGGAATCTGATAGGAAATCCCAGAGGGCCTTTGCACATCCTATAAGATTCCCATCGGAATCCAATAAGGCCTCTATAAATCCTATCGGATTCCTGTATGATTTTTAAACGTATCCTAGGGCTTCCACGGATCCTCTAGGAATCCTATCGAAATCGAATAGGAATCCTAGAGGGCCTCTGCGAATCCTATCGGAATCCTGTAGGAATCCAATGGGAATCCAAAAGGCCTCTGCGAATCTTATAGGAAGGGCTTTTACGAATCCTGTAGGAATCCTGCAGGAAGCGATTACGAATCTGATGGGAGTCAAAGTTAAAAGTCTTATAGGAATCCCATAGGGCCTCTGGCCTCACAGGGAGCTCCTCCGAAGCTTCATTTCGGCACACCCCTCTCGAGGATCGTGGCCCTGGCCTCAGAGGGCCCCTCCGAAATTTCGTTTCGGCACATTCTTCTCGAGGATCGCGGCCCTGGCCTCGCAGAGGGTTTCTCCGAAGCTTCATTTCGGCACACGCCTCAAGGATGATCGTGGCCCTGGCCCCACAGGGAGCTCCACCCACGCCGCTCCACCGAAGCTTCATTTCGGCACACCCCTCTCTAGGATCGTCGCCCTGGTCCCACAGGGAGCTCCACCGAATTTTCATTTCGGCACACCTCTCTCGAGGACCGTGGCCCTGGCCCCACAGGGAGCTCCACCGAAGCATCATTTCGGCACACCCCTCTCGAGGATCGTGGCACACACCCCACAGGGAGGCCCACCGAAGCATCATTTCGGCACACCCCTCTCGAGGAGTGTGGCCCTGACCCCACACCGAGCCCCACCGAAGCATCATTTCGGCACAGGTCTGTCGAGGACCGTGGCCCTGGCCCCACAGGGAGCTCTTTTCGTTCCCGTGCCGGCCCAGCTTCTAATTCGCCTTTGCCGTGCATGAGGCACGGCGGCGGATTTGACTCCCGTGGCTCTGGTGGCCTTGCGGCTGACGTGGGCACGCTCCTCTCCATCTCTTCATTTGTGGTTCAAGCCATTTGGGCATGCGCCTTCCACCCTCTGGGGCAGGCCATTCAGGGACGCCGGGCAACACGCCGGGACCCATGGGGATTCTATGGCAGCCCTTAGGGATTCAATAGCAGCCCTTATGGATTCTAGAGCATTCCTCAGGGATTCTATAGCATCCCTCAGGGATTCTATAGCATCCCTTCAGGATTCTATAGCATCCTCTTAATGATTCTATAGCATCCCCTTAGGGATTCTATAGCATCCCCTTCGGGATTCCATAGCATCCCTTTTCCACGGGTGGTATAGCATCCCTCAGGGATTCTCTGGTATCCCTTAGGGACTCTATAGCATCCTTCAGGGATTCTCTGGCATCCCTTAGGGATTCTATAGCATCCACAGGGATTCTACAACATCCCTTAAGGATTCTATAGCATCCCCTTTAAGGATTCTATAGCATCCCTTAGGGTTTCTACAGTATGTCTTAAGGATTCTATAGCATCCCCTCAAGAATTCGATTGTGGATTATATAAAATCCCTTTTCAGGATTCTATAGCATCCCTCAGGGATTCTATGGCATCCCTCGGGGATTCTATAGCATCCCTTAGTGATTCTGTAGCATCCCTTAGGGATTCTATAGCAGCCCTCATGGATGTTAAAGCATCCTTTAGGGATTCTATAGCATCCCTGAGGGATTATATGGCAGCCCTAAGGGATTCGATGGCAGCCCTAAGGGTTTCTATGGTAGCCCTTAGGGATTCCATAGCATCCCTTACGGATTCTGTAGCAGCCCTTAGGGATTCTATAGCAGCCCTCAGGGATTCTATAGCATCCCTTAGGGGTTCTGCAGCCTTCCCTTAGGGATTCTATAGCATCCCTTCAATATTCTATAGCATACCCGAAGGTTTCGGCTCGGGGGAGCGCACATAGTTTCAGTTCGTGGGAATGCGTCGGTTTTCTTAAGGATCCCGAAGGATTCCAGAGGATTTTCCAACGGGTTCCTTTGGTTTCTGTTGCCAGCCATATGTTGCGTTGCGTTGCGTTGCGTTGCGTTGCGTTGCCGGGGGGGGGGGGGAGGGTCCACCAGTGAGATGTTTCGCCACCAGGAGCGAAACAGCGATCTGATGGACCCTGACCGGGTCCACCAGCCGGTTGTTTTGCCTTGTTGTTGTTGTTGTTGAACGCTCATTTCTGAAGATTAATTATTGTTGATCCCCCCTCACCGGTGCATGCTGTTCTTTCTCAATCAAAGTGTGCCCCTCGACGCTCGTACCCTGTTTTTGGACAGGGAAAGTCTTCCTGCTCAAACTGGGCCCCTGGCCCCCGGATTACAATGACAACTGCTCCTGCTTCAGACTTCCTTACAATTTAGTCAGGGCCCCCGCTCCCGCCCGAGACATCCTCGCATTTTATTCAGGAATCACGCTCTCGCTTGGGACTTCCTTGCAATTCATTCAGGAATCGCTCTCCCGGCGCTCTCGAGTCGCGCTCTCGCTGGAGACTTGCTTGCAAACTACTGAAGAATAGCGCCCTTGCTTTGGACTTTCGTGCAATTTACTCAAGCGCCGCGCTCCCGAACCCAGGCACCCAGGAGTCGCGCTCACGCTTAGGACTCCCTCACAGATTACCTAGGATTCGGGATCTCGCTGCCCTTCGTGGCCCCGTTGTAGGCCTTCGTGGCCCCCTCGCTTTGTTTCGTGGCCCCGTTGCAGCCCTTCGTGGCCCCCTCGCTGCCCTTCGTGGCCCCCTCGCTTTCTGTCGTGGTCCCGTTGCAACCCTTCGTGGCCCCTCGCTGCCCTTCGTGGCCCCGTTGCAGCCCTTCGTGGCCCCGTTGCAGCCCTTCGTGGCCCCCTCGCTGCCCTTCGTGGCCCCCGTTGCAGCCGGTCGTGGCCCCCTCGCTGCCCTTCGTGGCCCCAAAAATGTATGCCCTTCGTGGCCCCCTCTCGTTCGCGCCCGTGGTGGCCCCATATGCATGCCCTTCGTGGCCCCGCTGCAGCCCTTCGTGGCCCCCTCGTTGCCCTTCGTGGCCCCGTTGCAGCCCGTCATGGCCCCCTCGCTGCCCTTCGTGGCTCCGAACATGTATGCCCTTCGTGGCCCCCTCTCTTTTGCGCCCGTGGTGGCCCCATATGCATGCCCTTCGTGGCCCCGCTGTCGCCCTTCGTGGCCCCCTCGCTGCCCTTCGTGACCCCGTTGCTGCCCTCAGTGGCCCCGTCCTTGCCCTCCGCGGCCCAATATACGTATGCCCTTCGTGGCACACGCTCGTTCGCGCCCGTTGTGGCCCCATGTGCATGCCCTTCGTGGCCCCGCTATCGCTGTTTGTGCCCCCCTCATTGTCCTACGTGGCCCAGTTGCTGCCGTCAGTGGCCCCATCGTTGCCTTCAGTGGCCCCGCATTATCTGCCCTTCGTGGCCCCCGCGCTCTTCGTGGCCCCATACGCATTCCCTTCGTGTCCCTGCTGTCGCCCTTCGTGGCCTACTTCGTGTCCTTCGTGATCTTGCTGTCATTCTCTCTCGCTCTCGCGTTGGCTCGTCGTCGCCGTCGTCACCGACGTCGCCGTCGTCGTCGTCGTCGTCGCCGTCGTCGTCGTCGTCGTCGTCGTCGGTCCCCTGTCCGTCCCTCTTGGGGTCGGGTCGACGGTCCGCGGCCGCCCCGCCGATCAGCACTGCCGCTGGTGAGGCCGACGGTCCGCGGCCGCCCCGCCGCTTGCCGGGGCACGGCCTGCAGGGAAGAAAGGTATACCCCCCAAAGAGGTTCGATCGAAGACGAGAAGGGCGGGTATCGAGGGTTTTGGAAATACGCGTTATTGGAAACTGGAGTAGACAAGGGCGAACAGTCTTAAAATGATTGTTGAATATTATTACTTCTAAAGAATAATTATTGTTGGGCCCCCTGGTGCACGCCCCCCTCGCCGCGCCTAGGCCGCAGTCACATTTTCATCATTTTCGTGCGGAAGTCTCAGGCAAAACGGGGGAGTCCGGATCCGGTTGTTTTGTTGACGCCCGCTTTCCCTAACAAAAAACAATATAAAATGACATGTCTTGTTCTAACATAACCAAACTTCAAGAATCCATTGCAAAAAATGACACGAAGTGCACACTCGCGCGCGCAAGATGAAATCCTTCCAAAACCTTAGTTTTCGTAGCGATTTTAATATAAAAACATGAAAAACCCAATGGTTGTTTTTTCAAAAAAAAGTTGTGAAGATTCTATCCCGCGCGCTCTTGCGGATTCGTAGGAAACCCAACATTTTTTAACATTTCTGTCAAACGGGCTTTTGCGAGCAACTTTTTCACGTGCTTCGAACTTCTGCAACAACGGTTGCGCACCTGCCAGGGCCATCATCCCTGTCAAATAATACCATGCGGGACACATTCGTTTTTTCTTCGCGCGCGCACGCCGTCGTCGTCGGCCGCGGGGCCCTGAATAGTAGCCACGGTCGTCCGCATGCCACGAAGTGAAGTGTCCGAACGTCATAGGGCGGGAAGCTGGGTGTGGGTGGTGGCGAAGAGTCGTTTGGAAATTTGGTAGAGCTTGAACCGGCCCCCCCACAAAGTGGGGGTATTGCCCGCCTCCTATGAAAACCCTGGCACTGGTGAGAACGGAGTGTCCCCACGTGCTAGTAATTGTTGTTGTTGTTGTTGCTGTTGCTGTTTTTGGTGTTCGTGCTGTTTTTGTTGTTGTCGTTGTCGTTGTCGTTATTGAATTCTCATTTTTGAAGAATAATTATTGTTGATCCCCCCCACCGGTGCATATTGTTTTTCTCCATCAAAGTGTGCCCCTCGACGCTCGCATCTGGTTTTTTGACAGGGATACTCTTCCTGCTCAAACTGGGCCCCTGGCCTCCAGGTTACAACAACAACCTCTCCCGCTTGAGATTTCCTTACAATTTAGCCAGGACCCCCGCTCCCGCCCGAGACATCCTCGCATTTTATTCAGGAATCACGCTCTCGCTTGGGACTTCCTTGCAATTTATTCAGGAATCGCTCTCCCGGCGCTCTGGAGTCACGCTCTCGCTGGAGATTTGCTTGCAACTTACTGAAGAATGGCCTTGCGTTGATTTTTTTTGCAATTTGCCCAAGCGCCGCGCTCCCGACACCCAGGCACCCAGGAGTCGCGCCCGTTGGGGCCCCATGTGCATGCCCTTCGTGGCCCCGCTGTCGCCATTTGTGTCCCCCTCACTGTCCTACGTGGCCCAGTTGCGACCCCCAGTGGCCCCATAGTTGCCCGCTGTGGCCCCGCATTATCTGCACTTCGTGGCCCCCGCTCGTTCGCGCTTTCCGTGGCCCCATACGCATTCCCTTTCGTGTCCCCGCTGTCGCCTTTCGTGGCCTACTTCGTGCCCTTCGTGGCCCTGCTGTCGTTCTCTCTCGCTCTCGCTTTCGCTCGTCGTCGCCGTCGTCGTCGTCGCCGTCGTCTTCGACGACGTCGTCGTCGTCGTCGTCGTCGTCGTCGTCGTCGTCGTGGTCGGTCCCCTGTCCGTCCCTTTTGGGGTCGGGTCGACGGCCCGCGGCCGCCCCGCCGATCAGCGCTGCCGCTGGCCAGGCCGACGGTCCGCGGCCGCCCCGCCGCTTGCCGGGGCCCGGCTTGCAAGGAAGAAAGGTATACCCCCCAACAGGGTTTCGATCGAAGACGAGAAGGGCGGGTATCGAGGGTTTGGGAAATACGCGTTATCGGACACTCGAGCATATAAGGGCGATCAGTCTTAAAAGTATTGTTGCTGTTGAACATTATTTATTCTAAAGAATAATTATTGTTGGGCCCCCTGGTGCGCGCCCCCCCTGCGCCGCCTAGGCCGCAGCTACATTTTCATCATTTTCGTGAGGAAGCCTCAGAAAAGAGGGTGTGTACAGGATCCGGTTGTTTTGTTGTAATCCGCTTTCCCTTGCAAAAAACAATAGAAAATGACATTTCTTGTTCTAATATAATCAAATTTCAAGAATCCCTTGCAAAAAATAAGGTAAAGTGGACATTCGCGCGCGCAAGACGAAATCCTTCCAAAACCTTAGTGTTCGCAGCGATTTTAACATAAAAACATCAAAAAACCAATGGTTTTTCAACAAAAAAAATGTCAAAATCTCATCCCGCGCGCTCTTGCGGATTCGTAGGAAACCCAACACTTTTTAAACATTTCTGTCAAACGGGCTTTTGCGAGCAACTTTTTCGAACTTCTGCGACAACGGTTGCGCACCTGCCAGGGCCAGAGCCGCGGCGGGGAAAAGACGGTGGGTGGGCGTGCAAGCGCCGTTCCCGCCCCTCCTTCCGTTCTCTCTTCTCTCCTTTCCTCCTTGTCCTGCTCCTCCTCCTCCTCCTCCTCCGGCGGGGGGCGTGAGGATCCGGCATCGCTCACAACCATCGGGACAACCATCGGGACAACCATCGGAACAACCATCGGGACAACCATCGGGACAATCATCGGGACAGTCATCGGGACAACGATCGGGACAAGCACAACCATCAGGACAACCATCGGGACAATCATCGGGACAACGATCGGGACAACCACAACCATCAGGACAACCATCGGGACAACCATCGAGACAACCATCGGGACAACCATATCCTCTCTCTCTTGTGTATTCCCACATCCCTCAGGAATTTGCCCTAAAGATGTGATCAACTATCTTGTGAGTACGTATCATGTGTATCATGTGTATCATGTACCATATGCATCATATGCAACAGATGTTCTGTGGAAGGCTTAACAACTTCTGTGGGTTAACAAGGCTTAACAACTTCTGTGGGTGTACGAACGTAGGCTTAACAACTTCTGTGGGTGTGTACTCCACGCCAGTGTAGTAGCCACGGTCGTCCGCAGGCCACGAAGTGAAGTGTCCGAACGTCATAGGGCGGGAAGCTGGGTGTGGGTGGTGGCGAAGAGTCGTGTGGATATTTGGTAGAGCTTGCACTGCCCCCCCACAAAGTGGGGGTATTGGCTGGCGTCGCATGAAAACCCTGGCACTGGTGAGAACACTGAGCGTTCGGGTAAAGTGATTGTTGTTGTTGTTGTTGTTGTTGTTGTTGTTGTTGTTGTTGTTCTCGTTGTTGTTGTGTTCGGCCTCGGGGGGCCTCGTTGGGCGCGGGCACCGTCGAGAAACTACTCGGGTTGAAATGGTCAAGACGTCTTGGCACTTCTCCGCCCGCGGAAACCTCCTCAGAGAAGGCGCCCGCCCGCTCCATGCCGCGGCAAACGGCGGCACCGCGCAGCATCCGACACGCCGAAAGCGGAAGCGAACAAGTCGCGATACATTCTCCTTCGGCTCCACCCGGGGGGAGTGCAGAAAGCCCCGATCGCACATTCGTCGCCGATTGGGGCCCGATACGCCCACCCCGCCCAGGAACGTGCGGACTCACGATCGGGGGCCTATCGGCGACGTATCGCCGATTCCACGCCGTGCGGACTCACGATCGGGGGCCATCGGCGACGTATCGCCGATTCCACGCCGTGCGGACTCACGATCGGGGGCCTATCGGCAATGTGTCGCCGATTCCACGCCGATGTTCCCCCCCCTGCGCCAGACCTCAAGGGAGGACAAACCACCCGGACCCGACAATTGGCATTTGCGAAACGGCCCTGGGCGTTTACTAAACAGGCCTGCCCTGTTTGATTCCTTCTTTGGGCGCGTCAAGGGAGCCTCTCGCCGCGCGCCGCCACTTCTCGGGCCTGTCCCCCGCGTGCCGTGGGCAGAGGCCCGGAGTGGGCCTCTGAGAGCCCCCCGTCGGGGGTGGCGCAAGGGGGGAGCGATGCCGAGGGGGGGGGAAGGTTTCTCCGAAGGGCTTATTAGGCGGCCCGTCCTCCTCCTCCTCCTCCTCCTCCTCCTCCTCCTCCTCCTCCTCCTCCTCCTCTCCTCCTCCCCTCCTCCTCCTCCTCCTCCTCCCCCTCCTCCTCCTCCTCCTCCTCCTCCTCCTCCCCTCCCTTCCTCCTCCTCCTCCTCCTCCTCCTCCTCCTCCTCCTCCCTCGTCCTCCATCTCCTCCTTCCCCTCCTCCCCCTCCTCCTTTTCCGCCTCATTCTCCTCCTCCACCTCCTCCTCCTCGCCCTCCATCTCCTCCTTCCCCTCCCTCCTCCTCCTCCCCCTCCTCCACCGCCTCCTCCTCCTGCTCGGGTCGCCTACGGCCCCGGGGGAAACCGTGCAGGGGGGTTGGGAAGAGTGGTGCACGTTTCGTGCACCTTTTATTTATACCACAATGCCTAAGTCAGGTGCCAAGTCATCGTAACGGCCGCGCACGGAAGGACAGTATGTGAGCCAACGCCTGAACAGGCTCGCCCATGGCGATGGTTTCTGATAGAAATCCAGAAACAGGGTCAGACATAAACGTTCCAGCCTTCATTGCAAAAGACCGCGTTGTGCTCTGACCACAGACAGTAACAGCTTCGATGCACCACGCGGCCGCGGAGCAGTGCCCGGCGCGAGTACCACCGTCAAAATGCATGAAACAATTTGCAGTTGGGGCTTCTTGGGGGTCCGAAAGGTACCCTGTTGGGCCCCACAGGAAAGGGGGCACGGGAGGTGCACGTTTCTTCGCCGTTCTTGGATCGTCCCCCTGGGTATTTCCTGGGCCCCCAGGGCAACGGGCACGACAGGCGCATGTCTCTTCGCCCCCCCCGCTGATGGCCCCCCACGGAGCAACTCCTAGCCCTGGCCTTCTTGAAGAGCTGGCCACCCCAGCTCCGGAGGCTGCGCGGGGCTGCGCCTCGGCGCACCGCGCCGACGGCGGCGGCGACCGCGGCGACGACGGCGGCGCCTGCGAAGGCGGCGGCGGCGGCGGCGGCGGCGATGACGACTGCGGCGGCGATCCCGGCGGCGGCGGCGGCTCCGCCTTCGCGCCAGGACGAGTCCGCGGTTCTCCACGCGCTGCGCGCCGAGAGGGCGGAGCTCCAGGCGCGCGCGCGCGGGGCCCGCCGCCTGCGGCGGCATGGGGAGGGCGGGCGCCTTCTCTCCGTGGGCGGGATGGGGTCGGACGTTGGTAGGAGGAAGTCGGGCCTGTCCCTCTACAGGAGGAACATTTAAAAATAATCCATAAAGAGTCTGGGGACTTTTTTTAATTCTGAATATGTTTGAGAATGTTCGGGCTCCTTCTTATTTCCTCCAAAATCTGCCGGTAGGAGGGCATGTCGCACCTTAGGCTAGGGCGAGGACAACTCCGTTCCAGAGCGTGCCAGAACGCTCTCAGAGCGTTCCGGCACGCTCTGAGAAGGCCGCGGCGACCCTTATAGTATCTTCTAGAGCCGCCGGACGTCAGAGATTCTTGATGCGTTATAGCCCCCCGATGTTATCCTCGACCTAGCTTCGTTTCATGGGGTCGAAGTAGGCCAGTGGCGCAGGATCGAGTACGGTAGTATCGCGTCGAGTCGACCAGCGGCGACCCCGCCCCCGGCGTTCGACATGGGGCGCCGCTGGCGGCCCAGCCCAGAATCGGTCTGACGATGTGGAAGCGGCCAATCTGTCAAGGTTGAACTACCTTCGCGGCGTAGGGAATTAGCGCCGAGGTCAGCAGGACACCAACCATCCGTCGTCGCCGACCTTCGCGGTGTCAGGACTCAGCGCCGAGGTCGGCACGACGTTCTGGAAACGGCCGATCGGTCAAGGTTGAGCGACCTTCGCGGCGTCAGGAACCAGCGCCGTGGTCGGCACGACACGAACCATCCGTCGTCGTCGTGGGCGTTATCGATATTCAGGTCGTCGTCGCCGTGGGCGCCGTCGTCGTGACTGTTATCGTCGTGGGCGTCATCGTCGTGGACGTCATCTTTCATCGTGTGCCCGATACGAGCCATCCGTCGTCGTCGTGGACGTCGTCGTCGCCGGGGTCGTCGTCGCCCGGGGAGCTGGCGTCTGGCAGGTAGCTGGGCCCCTCGAACCTCAACAAGATGTAGTGAAATTGTAGAAACCCCCAAACGTTTTGCAGGACAGCTCGAAGTAGACCCGCCCCCAGAGAGACAACAGGGTCCAGAATCAAGACCCACACCACAATCTTGTTCGTCGAGGCTCGATAGACCCACCCGACCCAAAACTAGACCCCCCATCATTATGAGTGGACCCGCCCAAACCGGGGGTGGACTCAAACTGTGTTTTGGCAATTTCGTGGGCGGTTTTCGTTTTGTTTTCGCTTTGCAGCAACGTTGGAACGAAGACAAAACGAGAGAAACTCATAACAACACGAATGCGAAACACTGTCTAGGCTGAGCCCTGCCTCAAACATTTTGCATGGCAGCTCGAAGTATGCCCCCCACGGAGAGACAACAGGGTCCCAAACCAAGACCCTCACTACAATCTTGTTTTGTCTAGGCTCGTTAGACCCCCCAAAAGTGGACCCCCCCATCATTATGAGATGCGGAGCGCTCACTAACGAGTTCTCTGGTCCCCCGCAGAACGGTGCCACTATGTGGCATTTCTCGGGTTCGCCGGGTCGCTGGCCAAACAGAGGTGATGAGATCGAGTCAGGAGTGCCAAGAGGGACGTGATGATCAGGTGGAAGATATTATGGCTCCTCATCTCATTTTTGATACGTGCCCTCGTTGCCCCCCTTGTCGCACACATACCTCGGGCAATGATTTGCGACCCCCCCTCTTGGACGCCCCCCTCTTGGACGGCCCCGACATGGAGGAGGGGAGCATGGAGAGATAGGAGTGAGGGAACGAGGAGACGGATGGGGGGAGGGAAGGCACGGAGGGGGTGGAGGGGGAGGGAGGGAGGGCGGATTGGGAGATACAGCTGGCACGAGGGCTAAGAACAATCACAGCTTGAGAGATGTGCCCCATGTTCTTCGCCGTTGGGCTCTCCACCTTGGAGTGCTCTTCGTTTTAGATGTTTCTATGGGGCCCTGGGCTCTCGGCGAAGGGGCCCATGTTCTCGATCCACGTTCATGTGACCCTGTTTCGGCTGTAGGAGCGAGGAGGCGGAGGAGGGGAGGAGAGCGGACGGAAGGCAAGCTAGGTGCACTCGCCCCATCCTACCCCTCCCACCCATCGTTCCGATTGGTCCCAAGTATGGAATCGCTTCGCTCATTCCGCCAGCCCGTTTCACACAACCGTGGCTGCGTGATTGTGTGCTCGTGCCCAGGGGGGAATGGTAGGGCAGGCAGGAATGTCCTCGATGAGATTTTTGGAGATGTGGCTCCCACCCTGTCGAAGAGAGCCGATAGACTGCGCCAGAGGGCGCCAAGATGGCTCAAGAGAACTCCAGCAGAGTTTCGAGACGTGCCTAGGTTGTGGGTCAGAGTCCTCATGGATGCTTCTTGGGGTCTCCTTGGAGGGCTCTCAGGAACCTCTGGGGAGAAGTTTTGAGGCTTCTGGCGAGCATTTTGGGGGGTTTCTTGGGGACCTCTTAGTGCTTCCTGGGGTCCTGCCAGGGGTCTTGGGGGCTTTTGGGGGGCCCTCTGGGGGGCCTCTTGGGGCCCCTTCGGTGGGCTCTTGGGGGCTTCTGGGGGCTTTCCGGGCGCCTCTTGGGGCCGACAGCTCGAAATGTCCGTTCGGGTTCCCCCTCTGGGCTCCTTCTTGGGGCCATCCTGGGGCCGTCTTGGAGGCCTCTTGAGTTGAAAGGGGTGGGAGGCCCAACCAGCAGCTTCGCCTAAGGCGAAACCCATATCCAACTCTGTTGTACCGTAGTAGCGATAGTCCCAGAAGTAGGAGATCGTCGCGGGAGTGACGGGCCATCTCAAGCGAATATGTATTCGGTCTCGATGGCAAGTAGTGCGCTTCGCGATGAGGCACAGTCCTAGCTTGGCGGCCGGCCGCTTGAACACAAACGGCCGCGGACAAACGCTCGCTATCTCTCGCTTTTGCCCTAGCTCTCTTTCGAATCGGGGGGGGGAGGGGACGAAGCGTGACTCCGCCGCACGCTATACATTAAGCACTACATGTACAACGAAGGCAGCAAAAGGCAGGTTCAACAACAAAGTGAACCCGCACGCAAATGCCCTTGCACGCAAGTTGCCTTGCGAGCAGATCACTGTGCAAACGAGTACCCCTCAGGCGGCCTCAGACGATGTTGTCTGGTCAGCCCAGTATGGAGTATGACGTTTTAAGGCGTGCTTGAAGGATTGCAATCCCCCCGCGACCTGTAAGAGCATATCTCTGTCAATGCTCCTCTTGGTGTTACCGTCCGTGATCATGTCGCGAGTGTCACAACATTGTATTGTATGCACGATACATCGCTCCATCATCTGTCGTATCCAACTGATGTGCCCCAAAAAGGTACACTCGGTCGGTTTCTCCCGGTCTTTGCTTGGCAAGGGGTTGAAGACATATTCAGCATCTATGGTCAAAGTAATATTAATGCTCAGGCCGCCCATCACCAGTAGATCCTTCAACTGAGTGCCGGCGGCCCTGCGTGGAGTTCGTGCAGAGTGACGATCGTGGGATAGCAGTCCTCCAAGTTCTGTGTTGCTGCCAGTGCTTCTGCTGAATAGCTCGAGCGGGCCTGCAAGCGGCGAGACTTGCAGTGCGCATCGGTATGATGGACGACAGGCGTACCAGCAGGCGTGTTTCCATGCCGTAGCAGGTTCGCCCCGCGAATGCCATAGCCTTTGACCCCATCACCAGCGTCACCACTCAGACGTCAATCTCCGGAGTCGGTGTGCAGGTCGACTTCGCCCGTCGGAGTCATTGATCGATAAAGGATCTCATGAGGACAGGCCTGCAGCTTCTTGGTAATCGCGATTAGTCGTCACACCTGTATGTTGGTCGTTTCTTTGACGCGCTGTAGGGAAACAACATATATCATCAACCCCACCTGTGTGATCAAAGCGCACGCCAACGCGCCTATGAGGCTGACAGGCATGTCTTTGGTCGTCTTTGATGTCTTGGCGTCAGCGCCTGCGCCGGTGAGTTCGGACGGACCTGTTTGATTGATTCATTTGGATCAAGTGCAACGGTACCGTCCCTATCCGTGGTATACATCACAGCACAATTGGTATCTGTATGTTTGTTGGGTTTACATTTACGAAAAGTATTCTCAACACGGTTGACGCACGTGTCGAGGGTGTCCTAAGTGCCCGCCATATTGATATCATCAACGTCCTTGGCTGTGAGAAGGTTGTTGATTGTCTCGAACTCCTCGTCGTAGGACGTGGATCTGAGACCAAACCCTCCTGTGGTCGTTTGGAGCTTCAGTGAGGAGGGTCTGGGTGCATCCTTGGTGCCGGTACCTGGCTTGAGGCATTGCGAGCAATGCTTCGACGCATCGTGATGCTCGAATCCTGGGAGGGATCGAAGCACCGATGCTGCTCCGGGTGGCAATGTAAAACACACCGCGCGTTCTTTTTCACCAATTGCCTCAGCAAGTTCCTGATCGTGTCAAGGGAGCCAATGATCCATTGCTTCTTGCACGCCGCAGCGCTCGCGAGTAGTGTCTGACTTGGCCGCCGCGCCGTCGCTGAGAAGGTTTCCGCGTCGAGGGCTTCGAAGTTCATGAAGCTCCGAAGTACCAGGCGTAGTCCAACTGTCCGTTCCATCTCGCCAGTTTTCGTTCCTTACGAACTGCCACTTTCATGCGCATGTCGGGGTCATGCTGTTTGACGCCTTTGATCCATCTGGCATCTTGAAACATTCGATATCAATCCATGCGTTGAGTTCAGTATATAAGGCTTGTGATACCTTGACGGGGTTCGCCTGAACGTCGGCGTTCGTGAGGAGGTCGCCCCCCTTAACGACCGCGGATCGCGTTGCGGCAGCGGTCGCCTATACTCGCATGGCGGTCACGCGGTCGAAGTCTGGTATCCGATGTTGTTGTTCGGATAGGACTGCCTTTGACATGTGCGCGGTAAAGCAGAGTTCTACATATTGTCAACCTTCCCGTCCGGGTCCAATCCGTAAGTGTCGTCTTCGTCCGTGGAACATAGGGGGGCGTGATATGTTTCCGCGATGTCGGAGTCGCGTGGATAGCCCCACGTGGGCAGGTGCCCCCGCTGTTCTTCAGCTACCGTGACCAGCGCGCTGTTGTCAGGGATCATTTGCGTGTGTGCAGTATAAAGGTAATCTAATGGAGTTGCCTCCAATAGTTCCCTTTTCCACCTGTAGTTCCGCGCACCGCACATCCATGATATGTGCCTCGAGGTCCGCTTCCGATTCCTCGTGAACCGTAGGAAGCCGTCCGTCTTCCTGTGGTGGTTCGGCGTCTGGAGCTTCTCTGCGGTCGTTGTCTTGCGTCTGTGCGTCTGCCAGTTCCTCGAACTTCGCCATGTTTTGGGCGAAGCCCGCTTGAGGCATAGTGGACGCGAGGCATTGGATGATCCTCAAATGCGAAAGAGCGTGTTCTACCGCTGCTGGCGGAAAACCGGGGGGGGTCACTGCCGGTTCGAACCCCCCCCCTCCCCCCCTCCGGAAAACCGGGGGGGGCCACTGCCGGTTCGAACCCCTCCCCCCCCCCCCAGCTCATCATGAAAAGGGGGGGGGTCACTACCGGTTCGAACCCCCCCCCCCCCTCGAAAACCGAGTGGGGGTGCGGACAGTGGTGGGGGCGGTGTTGGCGGGGACAGTGGTGAGGGGACAGCGGGACAGTGGTGGGGACAGTGGGGGGACAGTGGGACAGTGGTGGGGACGGTAGTGGTGGGGACAGTGGTGGGGACAATGGTGGGAACAGGGGGGACAGTGGACAGTGGTGGGAACGGTGGTGGTGGGGACAGTGGTGTGGGGACAGTGGGAATGAGGTGGAAACACTGGGACAGTGGAGGGTACAATGGTGGTGGAGACACTGGTAAAGGCGGTGGCGAGGACGGCGGTGGGACAATGGGACAGAGGTACAGTGGGGACAGTGGTGGGGACAGTGGGGACAGTGGTGGAAACAGTGGGACAGCTCAGTGGGACAGCGGAGGAGTCAGTGGGACAATGGGGATAGGCAGTGGTTGGGTCCGTGGAGACAGTGGGGAGAGTGGAACCGTGGTGGGAACAGTTGTGGGAACAGTGGGGACAGTGCGACAGTGGTGGGGGCATTGGTGGGGACAATAGGGACGGTGGTGGAACCAGCGGGGACAGTGGTGGTGAGGACAGTGGTGCTGGGAACAACAGTGGGGGATGTGATGCGAGCGGTGGTAGGGACCGGGAGTCGTTTGCTGGCGGTGCGTGGGGGGGGGGGGTCGAACCGGTAGTGACCCCCCTCCGGTTTTCGAGGGGGGGGGGGGGGTTCCAACCGGTAGTGCCCCCCCCGGTTTTCCAGATCCGGAGGGGGGGGGGGGGGGAGGGGTTCGAACCGGTAGTGACCCCCCCCGGCTTTCGAGGGGGAGGGGGGGGGGGGGGGGTTAGGAGAGGGGGGGGGTTTTGCCGGGAGGGAGGGGGGGGGGGGGGGGTCCGGCAGGGGGGGGGGGGAAACTTTCGGAGGAGGGGGGGGGGGAGACCCCCGGGTTCCGGAGGAAAAGGTTGGCAATTTTCAACAGTAAAGCGGCGGTGGATCACGCTCTCTCTCAAATGCTGATCCGGCTATATCATGCATATTCAGGGCAGTTCTTTCGGTTTCGTAGTCGTGGATGCCTGGATTCACGTCGTTATCACTGCACCAATGCACAGCCGTCAGCATAAACCGCCGGAGGTAGTTTGTGGACACCCCGCATGGTGTTCCCGATGCGAACGAGGTTTCTGTGGAGGTATTTGGGAGCGGAGTGTACCTTAGGAGATAGTCGGGTCGGAGTCGTCATCTGCAGTTTTTTTTTTTTTTTTTTTTTTTTTTTTTTTTTTTTTTTTTTTTTTTTTTTTTTTTTTTTTTTTTTTTTTTTTTTTTTTTTTTTTTCTCCTGGTCGGGATATAGCGAAATTTCGCGGCAGGTCGCCCCGCAGGCAGACGGGCGGCAAATGTCAACTCTGTCCGCGGCGCAGCGTTGTCTGAGCCGGTGTCTCGGGCTATCAAATCTTCGATGTAGAGTGCATGTCGTGCGTCGCCGCAGTGGACATGTACATCGCGGCTTCCCAGTCGAGCAATGATTTGGCCCCTGTCGGGATCGTTCCGCGCGACCTGGAAAAAGGGCCGTTCCAGCCTCCCCAGTCGTCCTTCGTGGTCGCGGGGCGATGATAGTCAGCCAAACCTCCTTCATCATAGTACTGCTGACCAGTGATAGTCGTCTTGGTACGCAGTGCACGACTGGTTGTGGCTACTGCAGTGGTTTTTGTGATAGCCTCGAAGCATGCCCGGCGAGTCACCTGTTCTCGAAAGCGATCGGACGTCTCTGTCTGATGTTCATGATCCAGACCAGGCTGGTCGGGCAGCATCGCTGGTTGCCGCCCAGACAGGGGGCGTTGCATGGAGTCACTTCGCTGTCAAAGGTGAACGCACTGTCGGCAAACAAGGCTTCATACAGTAGTCGTGTGAACACAAGAGGTATGTCTAACCTTTTGAGTTCAGTCTCTAGGACGCGAAGTAAATGTCGTAGCATGCCACTTCTGGCTTCAAGTGTCGTGGCGCGTTGTCCATGCGTGCGTCCTCAGCTCGGCGCCCTTCGCCTTGAGGGCTGCCCTTTCGGCGTCGTCGTTGAGCGCCCTCCCCGTCTGAGTAGATTATTTTTACAGGTCCGAATCGCATCCAGCACTGCTGGTGCGCATCCAAGATACTGGTCATCGTTTTATTTGGTATCCCGATTCCAGTGGCATATCGAATGCAACGGTCAAGGATGTGAAGTATCGTGCGTTCCTCATTGTAGAACATTAAGTCCCATTCGTTTTTCCTCATTGAACTTGCCAGGGGTTGCAGTGGATGGCATAACGGCATGCCCTGGCTTGTCCCAAGCCTTGCACCCCCGACATGTGCCGCGGACCCTTGAGCAAGTTCAGCCTGACGTTGTCCAGACCAGCCTTGGTTATTTTGTTCGCAACTGGCGCGGTGCCGCGCTTGGGTCAAGGTTCCGCAGGTTCTGTAGACTCATTTGCACATCGCACCTTGGCCAGTCTGGGAGTCGCGGACGGGCAGCAGGGTTACCCGCAGGTGGCGGTGGAGGTGGATCTCCTAGGACCACGTCTGGCTATGATCGCCCAAGCTAACTGCTCCACGCGAGGCAGGCTGCCCTGCAACAGGCTCAGCAGCATGGCAGCCTACTGGAATATCGTGGCTGCTGGCGCCAGCTGTCGGTCCAGCTCTGGAGCGAGATCTCGGAGCTCGTAGCCGCGCAAGTGGTGGCGCGGCTGGTGCTTCGGGCGCGGCTGCCGCCGCAGGTTGTGGCGCTGCCGGCTCAGCAGGAGCAGGTTGTTCCTGTCCGTGGTTGTCGGGCAACTTCCACGGTTTGGCAAACTTGCGCATGCCAGGCGTGCGTGAGTGGCCGGGCTAAGCCTGGCCGTAGTCCTTCCTGCAGCTTGGGCACTCACAGTGGTAATCCTCCTTGTCGTGCCACCTACCGTGTTTGGGGGCCCTGCCATGTGAAGGGGAATGCATACTGACGTTGTCCGCACAGGCAGGACACCCCCATCTTCCTGAGGGTGGCCCCATGATCGAACCGTCGGGATGCCGAGAGATCGCTGTGTCATTCAAGTCGAAACCTCGCATGTTGGTGACGAGAACAGAAGATGAATGCGGATTATCATGGAAGGCGTCGCGATTCACCAGGAAAAGATCGCGTGCAATGTGAACTGCGTCGACGATAAGGGGTTGCATCTTCGGAGTGCATTGGGGGGCCCTGGCCAATTCTTCGTCGCAAACCGAGGCGCGTTGCTGATGTCCCGCGCAGCGTTTCTGTTCAAAGGGTGTAAGTAGGAGACGGTGGTTAGCCATTCTTTCGGTAGGTTTACGCGTTCATTCCCCATGGGAGCCACGGAGACCCGTAGTCCAGTGGCCCATGCTAGTTTCACATGTGCCCTAGAGTTTGGCCAATGTGGTCCATGGTGGTATTTCGCCCACCCAAGTACCCACCGCTTGTTCTCGTAAGTAAAACCGTCGGAGGTCGTTTTGACGTGCGGCAACCCTTCCACCGAATTCTGAGATGTGGAAGGTCTTCCTTATGGCGTTCATGCCACATATCATCTTTGAATTTAGAGTTGAAATAAGATTGGAGTCCAGTTGTTCTGCAATTTTGTTGTAATAGAACAACGCTGACGAAACGCGCATCCAAGTAATGCATCACTGCGTCCTGGAGATCCTTTTGTCCAATGTCGACGTATGAACGTTTGTCGAGGTTTCCGCTTGAGGATAAGCCCCGGCCGAAAGCTAGCTGCGATATTCCCCCGTTGCCTCCATCGTTCCAGCATGTCTGCCTTGTTATGTCGTCCGTGACATAAGGTTGGGGTTATGGAGAACACGTCGGCATGCGCATCCGCAGGTGACTCCGCTGGCAACGCAATGAAGGTTCCCACGTCGTCGTCACTGTCGGTGTCTGCGTCCAGGGGGACTTCGGTGTAGTGCGCACCGCGTCCGAGACCCTTCAGGTCTTCGCCGCAGTCGTCGCCGCCGTATTCGACTACCTTGGGGATCCTGCGCGGTTTGACCCCGGCTTCTTCATCAGCTTTCTGTTTCTTTGTTTCGCTTGAGCCGGGCGCCCTTTGGTCGTAGTGTCCGCTGTTCTGTGTCGGGCGAAGTAGGTGTCGGAAATCGGGGAATTGCGGGGGGCGCGCGGCCGCGCTCAATCGAGGGGGGGGGGGGGGGGCGACCGCAATCAACGATCGCAACCCGCTCTGGGCGCGGTCGCTGGCCCACGTGTCCGATAAGGACTGGCGCCGGAGGCTCCCAGTACAATCTAGTGCGACTATTCGTCGCGCCGTTCGGTGAAGGCGCAGTGCACTTGCACCCGGTAGGTTGATCTTGAATCTTAATCATAACAATAGCCTCGTCAATATTCATTGTCGCCCGTCTTGCGACGCGGTCCCATTCAGGTGCATTCCTAGCTCTTTAAACGTAAGTTCGACCTCCTTCGCCCACCCTTGCGCGGGCACTAAGGTGCACAGCGCTTGTGTGATTTCGCTCTGTCTTATGAGAATCTGTCTGGTCGATTCATTTTGCAGCCATGATAGCAGATGTTTTGTGTCGCCATTCCGCCGTCTCGGCGCCTTGGCCATGCCAGTCTAACTCACGCTCAGCATTTCGTGCGGGCCCCCTTGTAGTTTGGCGAGTGCATCTCCGCAAGTCGGTCGGGGTGCGCGCGTGGGTGGTCGCCGCCTGCAGATGGAAACCGCTCGGTAAACTATTCGAGGGGCTACTGTTCATACCGAAGCGGCAGCGTCGCATGCGCATGACCTGCAAGCCTAAATCTTCCATCGTATCTCGCGTGGGACCTCGTTTCCAGAAGCGACCTGGAGGTCTCACAAGTACTATCGCCATGCGTAGAGCCCGAGCTTTAGTCATGACATTTGAGATACGTTTGCAGCGTGGCCCCGCCCGCTTTCCAGGCAATCGAACATGCCAGTCAACGAACGTTGCCGCCCGCAGTAGTTGGTAATCGCCTG
This sequence comes from Prorocentrum cordatum, assembly GCA_963575745.1. Taxonomy (NCBI): domain Eukaryota; class Dinophyceae; order Prorocentrales; family Prorocentraceae; genus Prorocentrum; species Prorocentrum cordatum. Next base: position 1,170,832 of record CAUYUJ010018170.1, on the reverse strand, counting down.
AGAGTAATCCAACCAAGTACTGTGTACCAGTAGAGGTCATACTTCATTCGCGAGTGAAACGAGCGCACATGCATCCCCGAGCTCGGAGTTATGCGCAAGCTGCTCGTACTTCTTCGATAACGAGGGCACGAGAGTGAGGATGATGAAATGAGCCTTCATTTGCGACGGCCACGCAGCCGGATCCACGGCTGTCTCTGGCGGCCACATGGCCGGGTCCGCCGCTGCCCCTGGCGCGCGCAGCCGGCGCCTGGGAAGAGTGCGCAGGAGCCCCCGCGCCCGACGACAGAACCTCAGCATTCGGCCTGTCCAGGCAAGCGCGAGTGGCCGTGGCACGCGCCTGCCCCCGTCATTCATTTTCAAGCGATGATGGCGTCCAAACGCCTGTGCCATGTGCCGCTGGGTCACTGCTCGAAGCGAAGATATAAACTTCTCGGCAGTGTCGCCCACTCCAGCAGGCGCCCCTGCAGCGTTGCCGGGCGGCGTCCACTTGCTGCCCTCTTCATATATGGCCCGATAGACCTTCGCCTGCGCGCTGCGCAAGGGGAAGTCCTGATCGTTGGGCACAGGGGCGCTCCCATCCGTCGTGTTCCTGCGATGCCAAGTCTTGAGGGCGTTGTTCACCAGAGACTGGATCGCTCAGGAAACCGTCTCCTCATTGATGTTGAAGCGGATGCCACTGGTGCCCCGGGACATCATGCACGCGCGGGCATCGCTAGTAGCGGGCGCCCCCGCGCTGCTCGAGGCAGGTTGCCCCGCGATCGGCTCTGCATCGGCTACCTCCATGACGAGCATGGGCATATCCTCGCATTGAGGATTGGCTGTGACAGTGATCGCCGTTGAGCCACTAGCCTGTGTTGCGGCCCCATATTCGTCGACCGTGATCGCCAGGTGCACTGAGGGCGTCTTCATCAGGTCAAGCACTCTGACGCCCTTGCCAAGGAGGAGCCCGTGCATCTCTGAGCCTGGGATGATCATCTTCTCGGGCCCCTGCTCAATAATCAGGATTGCGCGCGCGTTGGACAAGCTCCGTGGGCCCAGGATAGCAGGAAGGTTCTCGCCGGAGCCGGCTGCCACATTTGATTAGTATGTATCCAGCCTGGCAAGAGCGGGTACACCCGCAGAGTCGCCTCTCTCCTGACGCGCAATCTTGCAGCGCAGTGACTTGTCAAAGATGGCGGCTCCATGCCCCGCGCCAGACACGCACGACCTCTTCGTCTGGTGTAGTTCATTGTCGTGTCCGTGGGGGCGCGACACCCGCTCGAATGTCTGTGCAGTTTCCAGACCAATGATGTTGATGCTACTGCTGATGTCCAATCGGATCGTCAGCGTGCCGTCGACCATGGTCCCATTGTTCGCTGCCAGGCCTACCTCAGGTCGTTCTTCGAATGTCCCTGGCACGTCGAACAGCGTTGAGCCCCGCGCGCCTTCACGACGCCCCTGTTTCAGCACCCGCTGGCCCCTTGTCAAGGACGTGAAGACGTTCGTGTCCCCCCTGGCTTCTTCTTCTGTGATGGGCTGCTTCTGGATGATCCAGGCAGATGGGTACTCGTCGAACATGTGGGGCCGTTGTGGAGAGAGCGGCGTGTTCTCAGAGGTCTCATCGTCAGCACGCACTGCAATCTGCCCATCCGCGTTGACCATCAGCACCGCATGCAGCACTTCACGCTTATATATGGCACTGGTGCCGCTACGCGCGCTTCCTGGGCTTTCGCCTCTGCGCTGGCGTAGCGGGCGGCCGTGGGGCATGTGGCCGCATGGTGCTTGAAGCCATTGCGAACTCCTTTCAGTGGCCTTCTCCATGCGCCTGGGCCATTGATAATTGGCAGGCGCCCCTGCAGCATATGCTGATTCGGCGAACAGAGGCATTGGCGCATCAGTGGCAGTCGCTGTGGCTGTTGAAGCCTACCCCACATTAGGGGATGCCGCAGGTTGCCCCGCAGATGTTGCTGGCGATCCGGCAGCGACCGTAGTGCCTGCCAACATCGCCGTGATGCGGTTCAGCTCTTCACGGAGATCTCTGAGCTCATGTGCCCCGCGGAGTATTTCTTCATGTTGATCAGTTGCGCTGTGATCTCCAGCAAGGGCATAGTGAAACTCAGTTGTCATGAGGCCTACTCCCCTGCAAATTGCACATGGTGCCTCACCTTCGGCACCTTCCAGCGTGCCTGCCAGCTGCCGGCCCACATGTGCTTGAGTCACTCGATCCCAGCATTGCGCATGAATAGGTGGCCACACTGAAGCCTCCACACCTCGTCGTGGTATACGAAGTTGTCCAGGCAGATGCCACATTTGGGAAAATCACCATCGCTGATGATTGGTGGCGCTGACCATGGCCTGATACGCGCCTGTCGCTCAAGTGTGGACTCCCCGATATCATGCTGAATCGGTGGGGCTGCAGGTGCCGTGTCCTGCACCACGGGCAGTGATCCCACGGCTGCCAATGCTGCTAAGCTCGCAGCGGCTTGCCCCGCAGGTGCAGGAGCAGCGGGCGCCCCCGCACGGTTCATCATGCGGCGTAGCTGTCGCTCCTGATTGCGACGTTGGCGAGCCAGTTGTATTGAGAGATTGGCCTGGAGCGCCTCATGGATGTCCAGGATCTCAGGACGCAGCTCCCCCATAGACGACGGTACCACTATTTCATAGCCATTGCGTGTAACCTCCCAGTCCATGGGAGCCGCCAGGTATCCGCAGTGAGGTACTTGGCTTGGTACACCAGGTTCATGCTCAGCGCCGCGCGTCAGCTGGGGCCGGTAGAAGTCATCAGCCGTTGCCAGAACGTACGGGTTCTTTGGCTGAGTGCCAGTCCGTGGGACGCTAGTCTCATGAGCTTAGTAGTCAGGGAACATAAGGTCATCCGTGGGTGCAGCCGTTGACCTTTTCAGCAGCCGTTGGGTCGTGCGTCGGGACTGAAGAATTCTGGAACGTACCCATGTCGATTGGGGTGATCAGGTGATGGATTCGGAGTTGGGACGCATTCCCAAGAAGGCGTCCAGTTCGCGCTCGGGAGGTCGATGCCGTCCCGCCGCATGCTCTGCATAGCTTCACGCATCTGCCGAAATATGCATCTACTGCTGTTGCCACAAGAGGCTCTCGGCCCTCTGGGCAGACTCACGGTCGGTAGTGGCAGGTTGCCCTGCAGAAGCAGGTGGAGATGCAAATGGCGATGTCGCTTGCAAGGCGTGGTAGAGCTCAGTATCCACGCTGATACTTTGGAGCCTAGCCTGCAGACTGTTAGTACCCCGGGCGCTTTGTGGAGTTCCAAATGGGGTCGTAGCTGTGCTCACGGGTGCGAGCGATGCTGGTTGCCCTGCAAGCGCAGGCAGCTGCCTTGCCCGGGTGCTCCACGCGCCGTTCGCATACAGTCCGTCGTTAGGCGCGATCCTGTTGAATGTCATACCAGACCAGCACTCTGGGCTTGAATCCGTGACCCATCCGGGCCTCCCGCAGGTGTCCCTGCTTGGCATGCCTCTTGCATCGTGAAGATAGGGGCATGTTCTACCGCTTGCGCAGGTGTTGACGCGGGGGGCCTTCAGGTTGTAGACTGTCTGGTGCAATCCATCCTCCCAATGTTGATGCATCGAAGGGTCACTCATAGCAACTCCACGGACAACTAGTAGTTGCACGCAGGTGACCACCCTGCTGGCTGTCTTCGATGTATACAGGGCATTTAGACATACTTGTCCAACTCGATCATACATGCACCGGACACTGTTAGACCTGATGCCGATTAGCTGAACAATGTGGCTTGGCGGGATATTGCCGTCGTGGTCTGACGTCGTACTAATGTCGTTGGCAGAGCGCCAGATCGGGATGTTGACGCGAAGGAAATTTTTGAGGCTCACCATAATCAGCACTTCGGACTCTATTCGCAGGCCGGATTGGACCCGCCCATCTCCAGGTAAGTGCGGGCATCCGCAAATCAATTGCCCGCTTTTGTCTGTTGGGGTGTCCCCATTGCGGCAAGACAGACCGACGTGGAGCATGTTCGGGATATTCACCCATTTTGCACCACGAATGGAATAGCAGGTCAGGTCAGGCGTGGTCAGGTCTGTTACCCGTGAGTATAGGGCCTCTGGGCATTTAGTGCCTGGGCTGCTATGCCCATTGGTAGGACGCAAGAAGTACGTCGGGTGGATATCCCCAGTGAGCTCGAGGCTATTCATCTGTAGTCTGTTCTTCTGCGTACCTGAGGAGTCGATCACCCCGTGGAGGTCGAGCGCCGCCAATGCTGGCCCCGAAGGCACCTTTTCAATGGCGTCCAGGTGGCGATGGTGCCAGTTCTCTGCGGGCTGCAAATTTTTCCAGCGAGTCTCCGAGATCCACCCAATCGTCGTGCTCGTCATGCGAGGTGGCGCAGCTGATGAACCGGTTCGAGAACCCATCGTTGTGGAATGACGTTTGCCGCGTAGCCGTAGTGAGCCATTCCGAGCATCACGCTTGTCGGATTCGCTCAGTAGCGTCGAGCGGAGATGCTCACCCCACAGAAACTGCTTAAGAGGTCCCCCTCTCGGATTGGTAGCTGAGGGCAGGTTCCTTCCGCGAAACATTGCGGACGCGCTGACGTGCCAGCGCATAGCCACCAGCGCGCGCGGCGGCACAGTCGACGTCACATTGTACCACTCTCTAGCGTTCAGACCCGTCAGAGGCAAAGAGGTTGTAAGCTGGGTCAATCGTCACCTGGCTAACAGTGCCCAAGGTCTCCCAGTATCTCCAATTTTCCTGACGCAGCTCAGGAGTATCAGCGGGTTGCCCCGCAGGAACAGCGTCGGGTTCATCGGGTGTCCTCACAGGCTCAGGCGCTGCAGGCGCTGCTGATGAGTTGGCGCTCCGGGATGCCTTGACCTTCTCACGGATGTCGCGGTATTGGCATGCGGTAATTGTGGGAGCCCCTCATGGTGCCTTTGAGGCAGTCTGCAATAGCTCAGCATCCGCGCCGCCCTTTAATGAGGAAACTCCTTTGGATGAGCCATCCAATGGCGGCGCCCAGCCTGGTCCCCTATGGACAGGGCCAGGCGTCGGGCCGCGAAGGAATACAGGATCCTTCGGCTTGGGCGCGCTGTCACCTTGGAGCGCTGCTGCTGCTGCGGCCGCTGCGGGCACTCTGGAGCGCTGTCTGCATGCGGGTTTCCCCGCAGGTCTGCGAGCCTTGTTGCTTCCAGGCTCGGCGTCAGCCGACCTGGTCCTTTTCTTGTGTTTGGCCGGTTGTTGATCAGCTACAGGTGACCTTGGCGTATTTGGAGTTGGGGATAGATCAATATCCTTCCCCGATTTCTCCTTTGGTGGCTTCGGGTCCTCTGGCGGTTATTTTGCGGGTGTCCCCGCTGGAGATTGGTGCCGCAGGTTCCCCCGCCTCGGGGCTTTCGGGCTCGTCTTGTGAAAGCGGGTCGTTTGGCTTGAAGAGCGCCGCGTACTTGATCTTAGTCCCAGTCTTGCAGGACAGGTCGTATTTTCCAGCGTCAACTGTACGGTGTGCGACAGCAGTTGTCCAGCCACGGTTCTGCAATTGTATACAATTGCCGCGAGCAAAGCTACCAGGGGAAGGCGGGTGAGGGAACAGGAGCGGGACGACAACGATGAGGAAGGATTCGGATCCCGGAAAGTGTTCCGCGCTGGGTCGAAAGCGCCATTCTGAGGGATGGGAGTCAATTGCCAACCTAAAGCGATAGCAGCGATGCGAAGGGAAGATCACTTTGAGACGCTGAAGGATTTCGGATTTGGAAATTACAATTGGAACCACGAGCTTTTGAAATTTCGTGCGCAGAAGAACAGCAGCGGAGGGGTGCGGACTACTGCCCGGTTGTGTTCAGAGGAGAGAGGAGCGTAGCTCTCACAAGGCGTAATTGTGGAGGGAGGGGGCATGTGGAGGAGATGGGTAACCACGAGGGGGAGGGGGGGAGGAGGGAGCACGGCAGGGTCGGAGGGGGGGGGGGGTGGCGGAGGGAGGATGGTCCATCCTACCTTTGCCCCTTCCCTGCCTCTCCACCCCTGCCCCGGCCCCCCCACCCCCCCTTCATCCTGGATGGAAGGGGGCGGGAAGCGACGGGGGGGGACAGGAGGAGGTGGGAGGGGGACAGGAGGGAGGGAGGATGGATGGGGGAAGGGGCCGAAGAGACGGAGGGCACGTCGAGGCATGGAAAGGTAGGTGAGGAGGGAAGGAGGGAGGATGGATTGGGTGGGGAACAGGGAGGCAGAGGTGCGGGAGGGGAGGGGAGGCTTTTGGCGGGTGGATCTCTCGAGCTCTTCGCCGCCTCTGGCGGTGCGCGTTGCGAGCAGGAACGCAGCAAAGCCACAGTAAAGCGCGGCATTGACAGCGTAGTTCCGCACACGTGACTAATATTAACGAGCAGGAACACAGCAGAACCCCAGTAGAGGGAGGGAGGGGATGCGGCGACAGGACGAAAGAAGATGAGGCGGAGGAGAAGGAAACGGAGGAGGAGAAACAGGAGGTTCCTTTCTCTTCGCCCTCGTCCTCGCGCTCGTCGTCATCTGCATCGGCCCTTCGCGTTCCCCTCCCCCTTCTTCGTTCTCCTCGCTCCCTCCTCTTCCCCTCCTCTCGGTGTCGGTGTCGTCTTCCTCATCCTCCTCATCCTCCCCTGACCTGAGGCGCAGTGCAGAGCGCTCGCGGATACCGCGGAGAGAGCCTGCGCTCAGGCGCCCCCCTCGCGCGAGGGGGATGGGGTTGATGGCAGAGGAGGGAGGGAGGGAGGGAGGCAGGCAGGCAGGGAGGGAGGCATGGCGGCGAGAAGAGGGAGGACGAGGAGGGAGAAGGACTTACAAGACTTACGGCCTTCGCTTGGCGAATAATATATCAATCCACCGCTTAAGCCTTTGCTCGAGCACCTGATGCCTTTAACTCCTTTGCCTTAGGGTGTAAATCCCTGGCAAGCCGATCTAAGTACCCCCTCCTGGTCCTGACGGGAAGCCTACACTCTTCTCGCAAGCCTCGGGTCTGCGACTGGCCAAATTGCCCACAACTTTTGCGAAACCAAAAGCTTTGGCTAGGGTAAAAGGTTATGGCATGCGAGGGGGCTCCACGATTCCCCGACTGCTGATTTCCCGACTGGCCCGCTCCCCGACTCCCCGAGTGGCCGGCTCCCCGACCCCCAACTTCCCCGGCTGGCCGACTCCCCGACTCCCCAATTCTTTTTGCTGACCGAGTGGCCGATTTCCCGAGTCCCCGATTGGCCGACTCCCGACTTGCCGGGTTCCCCGAGTTGCCGACTTCCCGAGTGGCCGACTCCCCGATTGGCCGACTCCCCGACTCCACGACTGGCCGACTGACCGACTCCCCGACTGGCCGATTCCTGGACTCCCCGAGTGGCCGACTCCCCAACATGATGACGCTTTGACTCTCTTGACTCACCGACCCCCGACTGGCCGACTCCCCGACTGGCCGACTCCTCGACTGGCCGTCTCCCCGTCTGGCCGACTCACCGGCTGGCCGATTCCCTGGCTCCTGGACTTTGCGATCCTCTTGCTTCCCGAGTGGCCCATTCCCCGAGCCCCCCATTCCCCGACTAACCGACTCCCCGATTGGCCGACACCCCGACTGGCCATCTTCCCGACTCCCCGATTCCTCGTGTCTGACCGATTTCCCGACTCCCCGATTGCCCGACTGACCGAATCACCGACCCCCCGACTCCCAGATTGGCCGACTCCTTGACTGGCCGACGCCCCGACTCCCCGACTGGCGATCAGGTGACGCTCCGATTGGCCCGCTCCCCGACTGGCCGACTTCCCAACTCCCCGACTGGCCGACTCCCCGACTGACCGACTGACCGACTCCCCGACTTTCCAATTGGCCGACTGCCCGATTCTCCGACTGGCCGACTCCCCGACTGGCCGATTCTCGATTGGCCGATACGCTGGCTCTCCGCTTGGCCAACTCCCCGACTGGCCGACCCCCCGACCCTCTCATTCTCCGACTCCCCGACTCCTGGACTCCACGACTGGCCGACTCGACCCTCCAATTCCAAGACTGGCCGCTTCCCCGATTTTCCAATTCCTTGACTGGCCGACCCCCCGACTGGCCGACGCCCCGACTCCCTATTTTCCCGACTGGCCGGCTTCCCGACTCTGTAGTTGCCCGATTGTTGATTCTCCGACTGGACGAATCCACGACTCCCCGACTGGCCGACTCTCCGACTTTCCGTCTCCCCGATTGCTGACACCGCGATTGGCCGGCTTCGCGATTGGCCAGCTCCCGGACGGGCCGCTTCCCCGACGCCGACTCCCCAAGTCCCCGACTCTCCGACTGGGCGACTCCTGATTGGCCGCTTCCCCGACTCCGCGACTGGCCGACTCCCCGAGACCCCGACTGGCCGATTCCTCGGCTCCGGCTCCCCGTCTCCCCGACTCTTCAGCTCGCCCCCGACTCCCCGACTTCAGCGCCCCAAGAATGCAACCCTACCCCGTCTGCACCCACCGAGATGCTACCGATGAGCGGCCGGCCGGCTTCCCTCCTCCTCCTTCCCCTCTCGCGCTGTAGCAACGCGATGCTGTTGTTTCACACGCCAGTAATTTCCGGGCGCTTCGGCCCCACCCTGCAGCACCCCCGCGGTGCAAGGCGCAGGCCGAGTTCCGAGTCCCGATTCCTCGACTTCTTCCCCGACTCCCCAACTCCCCGGCACCTGGATTCTGCAACTGTCAGACTCCCCGACTTGCCGATCCCCCGACCACCCGACCACCCGGGTCCCCGACTCCCCGACCACTCCCCGACTCCCCGACCTCCCAATTACCCGAATCCCCGACTCCGCGACTCCCTGACTCCCCGACTCCCCGACCCCGCGATCCCGCGACTCCGCGAGCCCGTGATTCCCCGACTCCCCGACTCCCCACGTCCCCGACTCTCCGACTGGCCAGCCCCCCGACACCCCGATTCCACGACGGTCCGACCCCCGTTTCCCCGACCCCCCGACACCCGCATTCGACTCCCCCGACTCTCCGACTCCCTCTTCGATTCCCCGACTCCTCGTCTCCCCCCGACTCCCCGATTCCGCGGCCCCCCGACTCCCTGACTCCACGACTGGCCGACTCCCAGACTGCCCGACCTGCCGACCCCCCGACTTCCCAACTCCCCGACTCCCCCCCCGACTCCCCAAGTTCCCGAGTCCCCGACCGGCCGAATCCCCGACTTCCCGATTCCCCTTTTCCCCGATCTTCCGCTTGGCCGACTTCCGATTCCCGACTTCACGACTCTCCAAGTCCCCGACTCTCCGACTGGCCGACTCCTGACTGGCCGCTTCCCCGACTTCACGATTCCCCGACTCCCCGACGTCTGCCCCCCGACTCTCCGACTGGCCGACTCTCCGATTCCCCAGCTCCCCGATTTCCCGATTCCCTGTCTCCCCGATCCCAGGTGCCCCGGGAGAGCCCCGCGATGCCACGATTTCTGGCCAGGGGTTGGAGATCGTAGCGTCGCTGGGTTTTCTCTGGATCGTTTTCGGGGATCTCCGACCAAGGGATGTCCGTTGGTCTTTGGGGGGCTCTCTCGGGAGTTTTCTCTTGTTCGGAAATTCGAGGGAGACCCGAAAAGCTGTCCGAATCCCGCCCGGGAGCTCCAGGGGCTCCCCGATCTCCCAATTGAGGCTGGAGATCGTGCCCGGTCAGGACCCCCAGAGAGGCTCTGCTGGGTCCTCCCGTGGTGTTCTTGGGGCTTCTCTGGGGCCTTCTTTCTGGAAGCTTCCAGGGAGGCCCGAGAAGCTGTCCGAATCCCGCCCTGGAGCACCCAGGGGCTTCGGCAGAGCCCCGAGAGGCCACGACCTCCCAACTGAGGCTGGATATCGTGGCAGACCAGAAGCCTCGGAGAGGCCTTGTTGGGGCCTCGTATTGCTTTCTTTGGGTGCTTTCTCCGGAGCACTCTCTCACTGGGTGGCTCGAACAAGTATCCGAATCCCGCCCAGGAGCCCCCAAGAGCTCCAGGGAAGCACTCAGAAGCCACGATCTCCCAACTGAGGCTTGAGATCGTGGCGGATCAAGGCGCTCTGAGAGGCTCTGCAGGGGCCTCTTGCAGTTTCCGTGGGGCTTTCTCAGGACCTGTCTCTTGTTGCTCTCTCTCTATCTCTCTTGTTCTCTCGGAGTCTCCGGCGAGGCCCGAAAAGCTATGCGAATCCCGCCCAGGAGCCCCCAGGGGCTTCAGGAGAGCCCCACGAAGCCACGATCTCCCGACTGAGGCTGGAGATAGTGGCGGATCAGGGCCCTCCTGAGAGGCCCTGCCGGGGCCTCCTGTTATTTTCTTGCGGCTTTCTCGGTTTTTTGTTTTGGGGGGGGGGTTCTCTCTCTCTCTCGCTATCTCTCTGTCTCTCTCTCTCTCTCTCTCTCTCGGAGCCTCCAGGGTGGCCCGAAAACCTGCCCGGATCCCGCCCAGCAGCCCCCAGGAGCTCCAGGAGAGCACCGAGAAGCCACGATCTCCCAATTCAGCTTGGAGATCGTGGCGGATGAGGGCCCCCCTGATAGGCCCTGCCAGGGCCTCCTGTGGTCTTCTTGGGGCTTTCTCAGAAGCTTTTCGTTTCCCCTCTCTCTCTCTCTCTTTCTTCCCCTCTCTCTCTCTCTCTCTTTTTTTTGTCTCTCTCTCTCTCTCTCTTTCTCTCTTTTAGAGCCTTCAGGGAGACCCGCGAAGCTGTCCGAATCCCGCCCAGGAGCCCCCAGGGGCTCCAGGAGAGCCACAAGAAACCACGATCCTCCAACTAGCTGGAGATCGTGGCCGATCAGGGCCTCCTGAGAGGCCTTGCCCCGGCTTCGCGTGGTCTTTCTGGGGCGCTCTCAGAAGCCTTCCTTCTCTGTCTGTCTGTCTGTCTGTCTGTCTGTCTGTCTGTCTGTCTGTCTGTCTGTCTGTCTGTCTGTCTGCCTGTTTGCCTGTCTGCCTGTCTGCCTGTCTGCCTGTCTGCCTGTCTGCCTGTCTGCCTGTCTGCCTGTGTGTGTCTGTCTGTGTCTTTGTCTGTGTCTGTCTGTTTGTCTGTCTATATGTCTGTCTGTCTGTCTGTCTGTCTGTCTGCCTGCCTGCCTGCCTGCCTGTCTGTCTGTCTGTCTGTCTGTCTGTCTGTCTGTCTGTCTATCTGTCTGTCCCTCTCTGTTTCTCTCTTTCTCTCTCTCCCTCTCTCGTTCTCTTTCTCGGAGTCTCCGTTGAGGCCAGAAAAGTTGTCCGAATTCCGTCCGGCAGCTCCCAAGGGCTTCAGGAGAGCCCAAGTATCCGTGGTCGTCGTTCAGGATAAAGTCGATGAGAACCCATGCTTCCAACGCAGCCAAACAACTTTCAGGTCTCCGCCGTTTTCGTTCTCTGGGGGGCTGTCTCGGGCCCTGGGGCCAATTACCAGGCGGCTCAGGATGATAAGCCTGCGTTCGGACATGGGTTGGAATTTCCGAGCACTCGGTATATAACAAATGACACGGTGATGAGGTTTGGGGAGGAGGAGAAAACGAGGGGGACGCATGGTCCGCAACCAGTGTGGCTCAAGCGGCGTAGGCAGCGTATACCTTCAGGTCCCCCGAATTGATCCTCAAAGCGGTTACCATGCAGAGGCCTCCCATCTTCAGCCCCACTTTGCAGTCGCTGCCGTCCTTGCAGGAGGATGACGACGAGTTATGGGTGACCGATGACGAGTTCGACCACCCGTGCGGGCCCTGGCGGGTGCAAGCCGATGTCGGCTGCCCATCAGGAAACGTGGTTTGGGCTGGTCCCGGTTGCGTCCAGTCGGCTGCCGACGCGTGGCCGCCATCCCTGCCCAGAGGCGCTTCGCTGCCCCTCGGCGTCGCGGGGGCGGCGCCAGCTGGCTCGCCGACCAGGCCGGGGCCCAGCACGCCGCCGCGCTTCGCCGCCGGGGCGGGGCTCGCCGGGGGCCGCCCCGGCGAATGGTCCCAGCAGGCGAATGGTCCCAGCAGGCGGGGCGGCGGAGCCGGGCCGCGCAGCACAGCCAGCGGAGTTCGGGCAGGGGCCTCCAGCAGCAGCGCGGCGCGGGCGGGCGGCGAGCAGGATCGGCGGCGACAATAGGGGCGAATGGCCCAGGGGCGGACATGACACGTATTCGCCTGGAAGCCTTTTTGGAAGACATAGATCATCGGCGCACCTGAATACATGTATTGCCTTCCCCTGGGCTATTCGCCCCTATCGTCGCCTCTGAAAGGAGGCCGACCTTGTGCACTGGGAGCTTCAGCGCAGTGAGCTCGCTGGCAGCGTGCCGGCGCCGACCGAGGAGGCCGCGCCCTCCGCCCCTGGCGCTCCAGCCATCACCACGCTGATGATCAGCGGCCTACCGATGGCTCTCACGCAGAGAGACCTGCTGGGCCTCATCGACCAGACAGGTTTCGCCGACTGCTACGACTTCGCGTATATGCCGACGGACTTCGACGCTGGGACCACGATGGGACACGCGTTCGTGAACTTCGTCACCCCATATGACGCCCGCGAGTTCTCCATCCAGTGGAACGGATCGCGGCTGACCAGAGTCGCTAGAGACAACACCATCGCGACCGTGCTCGAGGTCAAGGAGTCGGCAAAGCAGGGCTACGCGGAGAATGCCAGGAGGTGGAAGGCTAGCCGGTTGCGCCGTTTTAAGAACCCCGATTTCCGCCCCTTCTTCGCCCAGGGGCGCGCCGCCCAGTGAACGCGCGGCTGGCAGGGCGAGCATCCAAAAGTCGCGCCTAGACGGCGCATCGGCTGATAATAGCGCGCTGAAGGCATACCTGGAAAAACATGCCAGCAGATATGCGCGCAGACGCCGAGCCCATACAACGCCTCGGGGAGCAATCGCCGGACCCTTCGTTCTTGAGCCTCGCGAGGGAGAGCTGCATCTCCCCTCGAGTGAGGGGGGGGGGGGCGCAGGGAGGAATGCGGAGAGTTCCAGGACAGGGGCCACCAGAGGCTTGCCGGAGAGTCCGCGGGGCCCCTGGAGGGTCACTGGAGAGTCCCTGGAGAGTTCCTGGAGAATTCCAGTTCCTTTCTGGAAGAGGAGTTTGCGTTGTAACCTGAAGCTGCCCAGGGCGGAGGGTTCATCGTTCAGCGGTGGCGGATAGCCACAGAGCCAGCTGGAGCCAACAGGAGGAGGAGGAGGAGGAGGAGGAGGAGGAGGAGGAGGAGGAGGAGGAGGAAGACGACCACGGCACCGCGCATCGGACCCTGGTTGGGGTCGCCCCACCGTCGCGATCGCGAGATGCCCCCCTGCTGGGCAGGCAGCCCCCAACCGGGCCGCGCAATGCGTGCTTCGCGCGGAGGGTTGTTCCCAGTGACCCGCCTCTATGAGCCGCCAAGATGGGCGGACGGTTGTTCCCAGTCGCCCCCCGCGCACGTCTGCCAGGGGTATGACTCGGCCTCGGGGGGCTCCGGTCGGCCTGGCGGGGCCGTCGTGAACATGGCGCGAACTGGACCGTCAAAATCCGGGGCGCGCTTGTCAAGACGCGTCGGCATTTCCGAGTTCCAGAGGCCAGTCGTTTGAAGCATTCTTGTTACTTGCTGGAGCCGTGATTCCGATGGCATCAGTATCCTGTCCACTTGTCCCTCCTTTCCACTTGTCCCTCATCCTCTCTTCCATCCCTCCTTTCCACTTGTCCCTCACGTCTTCACTTCTCCTCGCCCTTCACTTCGTAGGCTTCGGAGCCTCAGGAGATGATTTTACTGCGGTTGCTCCAGCTGCAGCGAGAGCGTTCCACAACCGCGACCCTGATTGCGAAGAACCCCCTGTTGGAGCTACGACGTTGCTCAATGTCGTTTCTGCTGGCGCGCTTCAGGAGGAGAAATCTCGGACAGCAGGGGATGGGAGAGGCGGAGACGAATTCTGGGGGGTTTTATACATACATATATATATACACACCTATATATATATGTATGTATATAAACGGGGTCGTAGGATTTGTTTGGGTCCCACCACTTCGTGGGGCAGAAAGCGGGGACTCAGTGCCTTGTCGGGTTGTTGTGGAGGTGTCTTGGGGCGGCTTGGGGGGGGGCCTCCTGGGTGCTCTGGGCGCCCCTGGGGGGGGCCTCTGAAACCATCTTGAAGCGGCTGGCGGTGCTTCTAGGGCTGGGTTGGAGCGTCGGCAAACCGGAAAGGCGGTGAGTTAATTCAAAGCAAACAAACTATAACAATGGATTCCACATATTTTTGCTTGTAAGGGGTCTTTTTGGGGATCGATGGTCACGGTGATGTGACGACGATTTCGATGTTGCTGCTGATGATGATTGTGATGATGATGATGAAGATGCTGATGGTGATGGTGATGCTGATGATGATGTTGATCAGTATGACCATGACGATGCGAATGGTGAAGCGGATCCTGATTTTGATCATGTTGATGGTGATGGTGATGGTGATGATGGTGATGGTGGCGGCAATGATGCTACTGATGATCATGATGATGATGATGACGATACGGATGATCATGCTGATTGTGATGATGATGGTGCCGATTTGGAATCCACTGCCCCTCTGTTATGAGGCAGTTGTATAGGACGGGGCACAGAGGACAGAGTTTTCACACGTTTTGGAGGAATCAGTGAATTCAGCATGGGTCGTGGTTAAAGTGCCTCGAAGAAACCGCGCGCACACGAATCGCAAGCGCATGGCTATGTGCGGACCGAGGGCAGTTTGCTTCCCGTCGTCGTTTTCGCCCTTGTTCCGCCCCTCCTTTCTTCCCCCCCTGGATGGTGTCGAAATCGTCCGCGGCTCGGGCAGGAGCGCGCCCCTTTCCACCTCCCCCATTACTCCTCGTTCCTCTTTGCCTCCTTGCTCTACCGTCCGTCGTCCTACCTCATCTTCCCTCCTTGTTCGAAGACGGGAGGTGAAGTCCCTAATGCCGCGTGCCCGCATCAGCGGCATACCGCTCTTTTGATACCCGAGCACAGCGGCGCAACCAAACAGAAGGGATTGCGAATGCAAGCGTTCGGGGCGCACTCCACACGCGGGCGGCACGGCCGCCAAGCACACGAGCATCGCTAACATGTGTAGGTGACCGCGGCAAGTTCCGCCCCCTTGCCAGCGCGGCGTTCTGTGCGGCGACGCGCGGGGCTTTGACTGTTAAGAGGTCCGTGACATGTGACACCTCTCGTGTTCTGGGATTGCTAGGCGAATTTATTATGGGTCCTTCGGAACTCTTTTGGTATGCTTCTGGGCCGTTGGAAGCCGCTTTGGTGCCGCATTTCACCGTGGCCGCGCTGGGCCAAACAAGCGCGTTTTGCAGCTCCCTCGGGGGCGCCTTGGGCCGAGGAAGTGTGTATTTGCATTCCCTCCTAGCTGGGCGCGTCGACCTCGGTTCTGGGTTGGGCAAGTCGGGGTGTCAATGAGGTGGCGAGCGTTTATTTTTTTCTGGAGTTCACATATCAAGGTGTGCTATGTGTACACAGTTGGTGTCTCCAACTGTGTATTTCCGTGTGCGGGTCCACTGTTTACACAAAGCGTGGTGTGATCTGTGTACACCGATATTGTTCCCATCTGTGTATTTGGAGTGCGCCCCTCGCGGGTGGTGTTGACTGGGCGGGAACTTTCGCGTCTCCTTTTCGGCTGGTCCAGGGGGGGCCTCGTGCGCGTTCGAAATACACCGCTGATGTGTCCAACTGTGCATATGTTGCGTGCCGCTCGCTGGGTCACTGGGTGGGAGTTTCCGTGGACCTCCCGGCCAGCCCAGGAGGGGGCCGTGGTCTTGGAGCGCAGAGGCGCGGGGGGCTGGGGATGCTGGGCCATGGGAATGAAGGGGTTCGATAGGAGGGGTGGCGAAGGGGCCAGGGATGAAAGGGGCAGGACGAGAGAGGGGGAGACATGGGACATGGGCCCAGGAGGAGCTGCATCATCCGCGTCAGCATCGCGGGGGCGAGGGGGGCGGGGGGGTGCAGAAGGAGGGGTGATGATCTGCACTAGGGCGTAGAGGATGGGAGGGGGGCAGGCATGTGAACGATGGGGAACTCATCCGGCGGGGGACGACGAGGAACGACATGAACTGGCACGCAGGGGGTTGGCAATGTGGATGAGGGGCGCGATGTAGACTGGGGGTGGTCGGAGGGGCATGAGGGGGTTGGGCCCAAAACGAACGGGTATTGGGAGGAAGCGGTGGATGGGGATGGGGGCGAGGCGGGCGCCAAGTCACGCTTAGCTGATCAGTTTTCCGCGTGTCCGTGCCCCCCTCCCAAAACGCAGCGACTGGTTGCAGGACATGATTTGGGTAGTCGGGCGCGGCGTGTTGCAGGCCAAATTCTCGAGTCCACGACGCTCCTTGGCGTCGCGCTGACGCCGCCCCGATTGGCCAGACCGCATATGCACAGATGTGCATAAAGTGTGCTTCAACGTTTGTTTCACGACCCTCTCTATAGTAACAGGCCCACGTTGGAATCCAAGTGATGATGGTGATGATGCTGATGATGATGGTTGTGAAGAAGATGATGATGATGATGATGATGATGATGATGGTGATGATGATGGTGATAGTGGCGCTGGCGTGACAATGGTGTTGCTGACGATGGCGATGATGACGATGCCGATGATGATGACGATGATGATGGTGACGGCGACGATGGTAAGTAATGATGGCGCTGATGTTACTACTATTAATAATGATGATGTGGATGATGATGATGATGATGATGATGATGTGGATGATGATGACGATGGTGGCGATGACGGAGGGTCCGAGAAGGTGTTTCTGTGAACTCGCCGAAGCAGCCGGCGTTTCCAATTCCCTTCGAATCGGAGTCAACATTTCTGCAAATTTCTCCACGAACACCTTCCCTCACTATGCTCTGCACGCGGGGGGCGGTGATGGTCACCTTTTTTTCGGTCATTCGAGAGGCCTCTCGAGCTCAGCGCGGCAATGTCAAACGTGCCGTCATTCTCTGCTGCTTGTTATGTGCTGACACTGGGCCTCCAGGAACCTCGAGAGGGCAAAGCATCGAACGACATCCTGTCAGAACCTTCGAAACGTATATTGTATGGAGTGCAGTTCGCACTGGTTGGAAAAAAGGAAATTGGAACTCGTATTAACCCCCACCTTGTTCAACCGAAAATCTGCACAACTGATCGCAGAACATCACACACATAAATCAAGCAACGCAACAGCGCTCGAGAAAACTGCGCCACACACCGTGTCGCAAGAAAGCTTCTGCTGAAATAAATTGCTGCTTTGCGAGGGAAGGGGGGAACGGACACGAAACGAGACAAGAACAGGATGCAAATCATGATTTGCCTGGGCGCCTTCATTCACTGCGCGGCTTCTGCTGCACTGCGTGCAGCTCGCGGGAAATCCCCCAGCCTCGTCGAAAACCGTTCGTCACATGCTTGTTTGTCCGTGCTGTCCATCAGGTAGACCAACGCTCGTGTAGTGGACTGGGCCCTGGCAGCCGACGTCCCACCTTGATGGCACTCAGCTTGATCTTCCTCTCCTTCTGGGCCTTAGTCTGTTCCCACTCCTTCTCTGGCTTGGATTCTGGTGTGTCCTGGACCTTCGTCTCCGTCTTCGAAACCTTGCAGATCACGCTGCATATGAAAGCTACGAGCACCAACAACATCATCATCCTGAAGGCTCCTTGCACCAACGTGCTCAGCGGTATCTTGATCACTATCCGCGGGCTCTTGGTCCACTCGAACTCCACCAGGGCCGTCTCGATCTCACTGTCATAGATCTTCACCTCGCTGGCTGCGGCTTACCTCGACAGAGGCGCCATGGTCGCCATCGCTGCTCTCGCACTCGTCTTCGATCTTGATGTGGCAAACCTCTTGGCCTCCTCCTGTCGATCCTTGGCCGTCTTCTTCTTCTTCGTCGCCTGGAACTTCTCATCGAACTTCAGGCTGATCGTCCCCGTCCTGAGTCGATCGGCCAGTAATTGCCTGGCTGCATGCTTGGTGAAGCCGTCTGCGAACTGTCTCTCTGAGCTGACCCAATACCAGCCCGTAGCACTCGCCGTCATGCGCTCGCTCAGCACTTACACCTCGATGCCCGTCCGCTTGTCATCGAAGTTTTGCATGTGTGGCTTCTGAGCTGGGTCGTAGAGAGCCTTGGCGTCCAGCACAATCATCGTGCCGTTCAGCCTCGGGTCGCGAGCCGGGTCGAGCATCGGGGTGAAGTGTACCTTCACATACTCGAGCGCGTCCACGCTTCCGGCTGCAGCTTGGGCCTCACTCGCTAACGATGACCTGCTCACCCTCGGTAGCTTCCATGAGCGCCAGTCGACCACCACGTACCTGACGGTCTCGCCGACCAGCACACTCCTGTGCGCTGCTAGGAGGAGGTGGCCTCCTTGTGAGCTTCCATCACGTCTAACTGCCCACGCTGCGTCCGTCATGCAAATTAACGTCATTTCGTCCGATATCTTGGGAAGCATCTGGCACACGTCGCTATTCGACGAGGCAAACCTCGGCGTCTTGTGGGTCTCCACCAGATCCTTCACGGTAGAGCCCTCATTCATCGTCCTTTGTCCTAGGTTGACGCTGCACTGTGGATGGGATGCCGCCTGGTTGCTGGGCCAAGCCAAGCTTCTCATCAATCCTGGTAACTGTCGGCGCTCGCCCTCCGTGATTGGCAAGTTGTGGTCGCTAGCTCGGTCCTTGGCCAAGGTGATGGGCTTGAGCGATTTGATGTAGGCTGCACAACTCATCTGATAATCTCCGTTCCTCGTCTTGGTGAGCTGGTTGCCACAGAAATGCATAGAAGCGTCGCCAGAGATGTTCAGAGTGCCAGTGCTCGTGTCTTCCCACGGCCTGAAGCTGAAAACCTTCTTGAGCACCTTCACGCGCGCGCGGAGAAATATGCCTGGCCCTTCTGACTGCTGCCGCGTCCGAGCATATCGTCAACATGTAGCCCATTATTCCACGTTCCTCTTTGCCTCCTTGCTCCACCGTCCGTCGTCCTACCTCATCTTCCCTCCTTGTTCGAAGAAGGGAGGTGAAGTCCCTGATGCCGCGTGCCCGCATCAGCGGCATACCGCTCTTTTGATACCCGAGCACAGCGGCGCAACCAAACAGAAGGGATTGCGAATGCAAGCGTTCGGGGCGCACTCCACACGCGGGCGGCACGGCCGCCAAGCACACGAGCATCGCTAACATGTATAGGTGCCCGCGGCAAGTTCCGCCTCCTTGCCAGCGCGGCGTTCTGTGCGGCGACGCGCGGGGCTTTGACTGTTAAGAGGTCCGTGACCTGTGACACCTCTCGTGTTCTGGGATTGCTATGCGGCCTTCTTTGGGGTCCTTCGGGGCCCTTTCGGTGTGTTTTCGGGCCGTTGGGGGCCGCTTTGGTGCCGCATTTCACCGTGGCCGCGCTGGGCCAAACAAGCGCGTTTTTGCAGCTCCCTCGGGGGCGCCCTGGGCCAGGGAAGTGTGCATTCGCATTCCCTCCTAGCTGGGCGTGTCGACCTCGGTTCTGGGTTGGGCAAGTCGGGGTGTCAATGAGGTGGCGAGCGTTTACTTTTTTTCTGGAGTTCACATATCAAGGTGTGATCTGTGTACACAGCTGGTGTCTCCAACTGTTTATTTCCGTGTGTGGGCCCACTGTTTACACAGATCGTGGTGATCTGTGCACACAGATATTATTCCCATCTGTGTATTTGAATTGTGCCCCTCGCGGGTGGTGCTGACTGGGCGGGAACTTTCGCGTCTCCCTTTCGGCTGGTCCAGGGGGGCGTCGTGCGCGGTCGAAATGCACAGCTCGTGTCTCCAACTGTGCATATGCTGCGTGCCGCTCGCTGGAGTGGTCACTGGGTGGGAGTTTCCACGTACCTCCCGGCCAGCCCAGGAGGGGGCCGTGGTCTTGGAGCGCAGAGGCGCGGGGGGCTGGGGATGGTGGGCCATGGGAGCGAGGGGGTTCGATAGGAGGGGCGGCGAAGGGGCCGGGGATGAAAGGGGCAGGACGAGAGGGGGGGAAATGGGCCCAGGAGGAGCTGCATCATCCGCGCCAGCATCGCGGGGGCGAGGGAGGCGGGGGGGGGGCAGAAGGAGGGGTGACGATCTGCACTAGGGCGTATAGGATGGGAGGGGGGCAGGCATGCGAACGATGGGGAGCTCATCCAGCGGGGGAGGACGAGGAACGACATGAACTGGCACGCGGGGGGTTGGCAATGTGGACGAGGGGCGCGATGGCGACTGGGGGTGGTCGGAGGGGCATGAAGGGGCTGGGCCCAAAACGAGCGGATATTCGGAGGAAGCGGTGGATGGAGTATGTGGATGATGGATGAGGCGGGCGCCAAGTCACGCTTAGCTGATCAGTGTTCCGCGTGTCCGTGCACCCTCCCAAAACGCAGCGACCGGTTACAGGATGTCATGATTTGGGTAGTCGGGCGCGGCGTGCTTTCAAGCCAAACTCTCGAGTCCACGACGCTCCTTGGCGTCGCGTTGACGCCGGCCCGCTTGGCCAGACCGCATATGCACAGATGTTCATAAAGTGTATGTTCAACGTTTGTTTCATGACCTTCTTTATAGTAGCAGGCCCACGTTGGAATCCGAGGGCTGATGATGATGATGATGGTTGTGAAGCTGGTGATGATGATGGTGGCGCTGACGATGACTATGGTGATGATGGCGATGCCGATGGCGGTGACGATGATGACGACGACGCTGATGATGATGACGATGATGATGACGGTGGCGGCGACGATGATACATATTGATGACGATGTTGTTGCTGCTGTTGATGATGATGATGATGCTGTGGATCATGACGGTGATGCGGGTGATGATGATGCTGATGATGATGATGCGGGTTCCAATAATCCTTCTCGGGGAGGGTTCGAGAAGGTGTTTGTGTGAATTCGCCGAAGCACTCGAAGAGTCCAGCTCCCCTCGAATCGAAGTCCAAATCTGTGCCAATTTCTCCACGAACACCTTCCTTCACTATGCTCTGCACGCGGGGGGCGGTGATGGTATTTTTTTCGGTCAGTCGAGAGGCCTCTCGAGCTCAACGCGGCAATGGTCAAACGTGCCGTCTTTCTCTCCTGCTTGTTATGTGCTGACATTGGGCCTCCAGGAACCTCGAGAGGGCAAAGCATCGAACGACATCCTGTCAGAACCTTTGAAACATACATGGTATGGATTGCAATTCGCATTGGTGGAAAAGGGAATGACAACTCGTATACACTCTCACCTTGTTCACACGAAAATGTGCACAATTGATTGCAGATCATCATCCATAAATCAAGCAACGCACCTGCATTCGAGAGAACTGCGCCACACACCGTGTCGCAAGAAAACTTCTGCTGAAGTAAGTCGCTGCTTTGCGAGGAAGGGGGAAAAAGGACAAGAAACAAGACGAGAACATGATGCAAATCATGATTGCCTGGGCGCCTTCAGTCACTGTGCGGTTTCTGTTGCATTGCATGCAGCCCGCGGGAAATCCCCCAGCCTCGTCGAAAACCGTTCGTCACATGCTCATTCTGTCCGTACTGTCCATCAGGTAGACCAACACTCGTGTAGTGGACCGGGCCCTGGCAGCCGACGTCCCACTATAGCATCATCATCCTGAAGGCTCCTTGCACCAACGTGCTCAGCGGTATCTTGATCACTATCCGCGGGCTCTTGGTCCACTCGAACTCCACCAGGGCCGTCTCGATCTCACTGTCATAGATCTTCACCTCGCTGGCTGCGGTTGACCTCGACAGAGGCGCCATGTTCGCCATCGCTGCTGTCGCACTCGTCTTCGATCTTGACGTGGCAAACCTCTTGGCCTCCTCCTGTCGGTCCTTGGCCGTCATCTTCTTCTTCGCCGCCTGGAACTTCACATCGAAATTCAGGCTGATCGTCCCTGTCCTGATTCGATCGGCCAGTAACTGTCTGGCTGCCAGCTTGGTGAAGCCGTCTGCGAACTGTCGCTCTGAGCTGACCCAATACCAGCCCGTAGCACTCGCCGTCATGCGCTCGCTCAGCACTTACACCTCGATGCCCGTCCGCTTGTCATCGAAGTTTTGCATGTGTGGCTTCTGAGCTGGGTCGTAGAGAGCCTTGGCGTCCACCACGAGCGCACTCCTTCCCAGCACAGTCATCGTGCCGTTCAGCCACGGGTCGCGAGTCGGGTCGAGCATCAGGCTGAAGTGTACCTTCACATACTCGAGCGCGTCCACGCCTCCGGCTGCAGCTTGGGCCTCACTCGCTAACGATGACCTGCTCACCCTCGGTAGCTTCCATGAGCGCCAGTCGACCACCACGTACCTGACGGTCTCGCCGACCAGCACATTCCTGTGCGCCGCTAGGATGAGGTGGCCTCCTTGTGAGCTTCCATCACGTCTAACTGCCCACGCTGCGTCCGTCATGCAAATGAACGTCATTTCGTCCGGGTCGTCGCATATCTTGGGAAACATCTGGCACACGTCGCTTTTCGCCTTGGCAAACCTCAGCGTCTTGTTGGCCTCCACCAGATCCTTCACGGTAAAGCCCTCATTGATCGTTTTTTGTCCCAGGTTGACGCTGCACTGTGGATGGGGTGCCGCCTGGTTGCTGGGCCAAGCCAAGCTTCTCATCAATCCTCGTAACTGTCGACGCTCGCCCTCCGTGATTGGAAAGTTGTGGTCGCTAGCTCGGTTCTTGGCCAAGGTGATGGGATTGAGCGACTTGATCATCTGATAATCTCCGTTCCTCGTCTTGGTGAGTTGGTTGCCACAGAAATCCATAGAAGCGTCGCCTGAGATGTTCAGGGTGCCAGTGCTCGTGTCTTCCCACGTCCTGAGGCTGAAAACCTTCTTGAGCTCCTTCACGCGTGCCGAGAAATATGCCTGGCCCTCCTGACTGCTGCCGCCTCCGAGCATATCGTCAACATGTAGCCCGATGGCGCCGTCGAACACCTTAGTGTTGGTTGCGTCCAGGCGGTAGCTCAGGAGCAGGCAGGGGTCCAGCGGTTGAACCACGAACCCACACGCAAACATGCGGTCGGTAGCTTCCTCCAACCAAAGCCTCGGTGCGTCGCTCAGCCCGTACATGAGTAGCTTCATCCTCTGGCCCGGCTGGTAGCCAAGCATCCTGCACGCCTCCGCCGGTAAAAGCAAAGAAATCCCACGATCCGAACGCTTGCCCTGCAACAACGCGGTGTTGACGTCCGCGGTGAACAGGGTCCAACCGTGAATGTGGCCGAGCATCACGATGAAGGTTCTGCTCAATCTTGTCACAGTCGGTGAGGATTTGGCCAGCTTCCCTGCAATCGTGTCTGGGTCTCGGAACCCTTGGATCACCAGCCTGGCCTTGGCCTTGTGGCTTCCGTCGGCGTTCCTCGACCACTTCAGTAGGAACCTCGCGCGCAGCACCGTGTTGGGGTGGCTGACCTCGTTCTTGTCTTGCTCCCAAGCCTGGTGGTCGAAGAAGCTCTGCAGCTCCGCGCGCTTCGCCTCCGCGAACTTAGCCTTGCCCTCCGCGTTGATGTTCTTTCGCTGAGCTCGCCAGCCAAGTAGCACTCCTCGTAGTCTAGGAAGAACGCCTGGTCCTCCGCGTTGTAGCTCCAGCCCTTGGGTAGCGCGTCCAGGTTCAGAAACATTACGTCCTCTTGGATCTCCACTTTGTCGTAGGGTCCTGTCCGGTTGTCTCGCCGATCTCGATGCGCCGCGAACGTCCTCATTGGAGCCATCTCCGATGCATGATGTTCCTCCGCATCTCCG
Source organism: Prorocentrum cordatum (assembly GCA_963575745.1). NCBI lineage: Eukaryota > Dinophyceae > Prorocentrales > Prorocentraceae > Prorocentrum > Prorocentrum cordatum. The sequence continues at coordinate 1,147,296 of CAUYUJ010018170.1, read as the reverse complement.
TGAGCCTCGCCGCTGGGTCAACGATCACTGGCTGAGCCGGTGCCGTCTGTGCTGCTGGAACCTCTGTTGCATCTGGTATTTGCTCTTGAGCTGGCTGTTGTTGTAACTCCATGTCATCATCGTCAGGTATTGCCATGTCATCCGCCGTCGGTGGCGGGTCCTCGTTGCTTGCTGGCCTTGGCTCGGCCTGCGGCTCGGAACCCTGGGCAGACACCTGCCTGGGCTGGCCGTCCATGGCCAGCTCCACCGTCGATGCACCTCCAGCTGTAGCAGCTGGCTCGTCCTCCTCCGTCGGCTCGTCTGCTCGGTCCTCGTCGGTGGGTCCGGGCAACTGGCTGATATCGAATAACTGCACGATACCTCTGCGTCGTAGTCCTTGTAGAGTGGTCTGCGCTGCCTGTAGGTTCGCTGGGCGTCTGGGCTCGCCGATCCGCTCCACAATGGGTCTGATCTGGTCTGGGCTGCACCGCAGTAGGCTCCCGCCGTGCGTGACCCAGTAGACCCTGGGCTGGCCGCTCTCCGCGTCCTCACGTAGAGCCACGGTGGCCGGCCCTCTCCAGCGTGACTTTTGAAGCCTGCTACTTCCACGATCACGCCAGTAGTAGCACTCGTCACCCACGCTCACTGCTTCATGGATGTCATGTCTCTTGCGCAGGAATGCTCTGCGCAGCCTCTCCGTCGAATCCGCCTTGATGAATGCCATCGCCGCTGCCGCTCGCCGCTACATCGCCTCTTGGAACGTCTCCTCCTCCAGGTAGGCCACTGCCGCCGGCACGGACAGCGTGTCTGCGGACAGGGAGTCGTTGAGCTCCGGGTTGTAGCCCAGAGCCCATTGCGCTCGACTGAAACCCTTGTCATGCATCATCCTGTTGATCTGATTTGGCACGTAGTCCAACGTTGACTTCAAGTTCTCGATGGTGCGCTCCAGGCCGGTCTCCTCGAACCAGAGCTCCAGCGTCTCGCGCATCACCTGATGTGGTCGCTCCACTGGTCCCATGACATGGTGAGCCTCCCCGGGGGCGATCTGCATCTTAATGTTCTGGTCACTGGTCCAGTTGAGCATCCCATGACTGCACGCTGCGCCACACTCGTCCATCACGAGCCTCGTAGGTGTGCCGTAGTGCCTGTTAAATGTCTTCCATGATGGCGGTGCCGAATTCGGTGGTTGTGATGCTTTCTTCCGCTCTGCGCATATCGCACACAAGTACCGTTTCGCACAGGCTATCACTTCCTCTCTCGCATCCGCTGTCGTCAGCATCCGCACGAAGACCTCTGTGCTGGGGTGGCCCAGGTTCTTGTGGAGACGCTCCACATACCTGAACACGTTCTGGCCGAACTCGCTCCTCAGCTGCCTGTTCTGGTACGTTTCCTTCACCTCATTGCTACTGTCGTCCACCGTCGCATGGTAGATATACTCCACCGCGTCCTCGCCTTCCTCGATGCCCAGGACCAGGATGTCCGTGTCCTGAACGTGGGGTTGCTCCAACAAATCATTGAGGATCTGCGCCAACAGGGGCCCATAGTTCCCGGCGAAGCTCGTGCGGTGCAAGTTGGTACCAGGAATCTTGCCCTCCAGGTGGACATGCTCATGCTGTTTGTCGCACTGGTACTGATAGAGTCCTTTTGCCATTCCTCGTCGTGTAGTGCGAACTCCAGTCGTCTTGGCATTCTCCTGGAATCTCCAATCCCGTCATACACTGGTCGAAAAACACATGGTTTCCAGGCAGCTCGTAGAGTGCCTCTGTCCTCCAGCTGCGTGCTGTCGCTGGCTGCTCCAGGTGCGCATCTCGACCTCCATGCCACTGCTTGAGGTAGACCTGCTGGCAGAACATCAGGTGCGTCTTGTGGTTGTCCGAGCGCCGCTGTTGCAACTTCTCTTTGTCCTCGTCGGTCTTGCAGCCTTGCTCCTGCATCGACCAGAGCTTGCACTCAGGACTCGACCATCTATCGTCCGGCTGTTCCTCGTCGACCAGAGCGAGGAACTTCTTCAGGGTCATGGGCTTGCTGAAATCCCAGCCGTTGTGTACTCCGAACGTCCTAGCCTGGTGTCCGCGGCTCCTCAGCTCCGTCGTCAACTCCGACTTGCCGCCGTAGACTTCCCATATTTTGCGCTTGCCCTTTTGAACGTCCTTCGCCTTCTGCAAATCCTGCTTCAGCTCCTTGGTGGCTGACTCGAGGATCTCTTGGCACTTGCGCAGCTGCTTCACGCTCAGGTCATTGGCGATGTAGTTGTCGTCACTCGTCTTCGCGTCGACCTCGTAGTTGGTCTTGACCATGGTGCCGATGAGGTTCACCGACTCCTCGTACGTTAGCACCTCGTCGCCCAAGAACGTTTAGGGACTGATAGTGTGCTGCACTCGAGCATGATCCAGCATGTTCTGGGGTAGTAGGGTCTGGTCGGCGGGGTCCTTCATACATGTATCGAAACTCTCCAGCATATTGATAATGAAATGTCTGCGCTGGGGCTGCTGGCGTAACCGAAAACATTTGCCACCTCCGTCCCAGAATGCCCTCTTATCCTATGAAATCAACGACCATGCCGAGCTCCACCATCACAGGTCGTGCGAACATAAATGGCGTGTGGCCTGGAATGACATACATGAGGGTCTCCACGAATCTGCCTCCAGGGAACGATGGTACAACTGCGCACGCCGTCGCCTCGCCGGTCGAATCGTTGCCGTACCTGAAATGCTTGGAGCACGGGAGAATTTCATCCTGCTGACTGGAAATCCTTTGGCGACCAGCTGCTTGCAATGGCCCTTCAACGTCTCGTGTCCCACGATCACGCTGGTCGCCCCGCTGTCGTGTATCGCCTCCGATGGGTCGATCTCCGTCGAGTTGTGGATGTCGTCTGGTGTGTCGGTAACCATTCTCGCCTCTGCCGTGTCGTCGCCAACGTTCTGCCTGTTCCTGCTGTCGTGTGGGCAGTCCCTGGCGAAGTGTCCTCGACCACCGCATCGTAGGCATATCGTCTCTTCCGTCGCTCTCGGGATATGGTGCATAGGGGGCCCTCGTACAGCTCCACCCTTTCTGTAGTTGCCCGCCTTGCCACGTCCCTTCGTTGATCGTCCTGTCGTTCTCCCTCTTGAGGCACCTCGGGCCGCACCGCGACCTCTGGCAGCGCCTGCAGCTCGAAGCTGAGGCCAGCTTCTTGGTGGTCCTCGCCGTCGTCCTCGTAGTAGGCATACTCGTCCTCGTCTCCGTAGTAGACATCCTCCTGGTAGTCGCCGTTCTCCTCGTAATCGTCCACGTTGTAGGCTGCTGCTCCCGAGCTCGCTCGATGGCTAGGCACCGAGTCCAGGCCGAATGTCTTCATCTCGCCTTCGACCTTGTGAAGTGAGAGGTTGTCGCCGACTTGGTTCATGATGAGCTGATTACCTTCTTTGTCCAGCCCGGCCCTGCATAGAAGAAACCAACCCAACACCTTGTCTGGGAGAGATTCATCGTGTGAGCGCAACTTGCGCTCTGACGTCCGAAACCTCGTCAAGTAGTTCATCAGCGTCTCTTTGGGCTTGCGGGCGGCCTTCATCTGGTCATACTTGTAGGCTTTGTCGAGCTCGTCGAGGCTGAGCTGCCAGCCTTTCTCCTGCTCGATGTCTGCTACCTGGATGTCCTCGACAACTTCTCGAGCCCTACTGCTTTCGCTTTCTCCTGCTGCTTACTTCTGGCTCGGGCGGCGTAGATCTCCACCTTTCTCTGGAACGTCTTGTACCCGTCGATGGAGCCGTCGAATTCCGGGGCACGTCCGATGAAGGGGCCGTCTTCTGGTCGTCCTGATGCCGGTGTCGCTGTTGGCCCTTTTCCCCCATTGCCAGATGGTGGTCCCATGGGTGTGTCGTCGTCCGTGGAGCCGTAGCTCCGCTACCAATGTGAACTCGTCGAAGCACTCGAAGTCTCCAACTCCCCTCGAATCGAAGTCCGAATCTCTGCCAACTTCTCCTGGAACACCTTCCCTCACTATGCTCTGCACGCGGGGGGCGGTGATGGTAACCTTTTCGGTCAGTCGAGAGGCATCTCGAGCTCAAAACGGCAATGGTCAAACGTGCCGTCATTCTCTGCTGCTTGCTATGTGCTGACACTGGGCCTCCAGGGGCCTCGAGAGGGAAAAGCATCTAACAACATTCTGTCAGAACCCTCACAACATACACTGTATGGAGTGCAATTCACAGTTTCGGAACCCCCAGGGGTATCCTGGAGGGTCCGATGGTCCCCGCGCGGGGGTTCCTGAAAGGTTTCAGGGTCCCCCCGGAGATTCCTGGAGGATTCTGGAGAGTTCCATGGTTTCCTCCGAAGTTCCTGGAGGGTTCGAGGGTCACCTGGGGGGGTTCCTAGGGATGCGAGGGTCTCCCCGGGGGGGTCCTGGAGAGTTCGAGGGTCCCCTGGGACTGGAGGGTGTCGGGGTTTTCCCGCCGGGGGTCCCTGGAGCGTTTGGTAGAATTCCAGGGTCCCCTTGGTCGGTGGTTTCTAGAGGGTTCGGGAGGGCTCCAGGGTCACCCTGGAGGTTCCTGGAGGGTTCGAGGGCACCCAGGGAGGTTCTTGGGGGGTTCAGGGCTTCCCTCGCGGGTCACAGAAGAGTTCCAAGGGCCACAGGAGCGTCGCTATAGTTCCAGGGGCCCCTTGAGGATCGCCAGCGATTCCGCGGAGTGTTCCAGCTGCCGTGCGATGTCTGGAAGATTCCAGGGGGCCCTCGCGGGCCTGTGGAGAGTTCCAGGAGCCACCAGAGGGTTGCTGGAGAGTTCCAGGGGCGTCTGGAGGGTCACTGAAGAGTCCCTGGAGAGTTCCAGCTGCAGGGCGATTCCTGGGGTCCGCGGGAAAGTCCGCGGGGCCCCTGGAGGGTCTCCGGAGAGTTCCTGGAGAGTTCAAGTTGCTTCCTGGAGAATGTGACTTAGAGGAGTTAGTGTTGTAACTTGAACCTGCCCAGGGGGGAGGGTTAACAGCCCAGGACAGTGTTGACTGCTCGGGATGAGGGAGATGGGGAGGAATCTGGACGATACCGCGGATCGCGCCCCTGCAATCCATATGCAGATTCTCGACGGTCAGAGCCGCCCCCGCTTGACCTCGCCTCTTTCCTTGGAACTTTGTACTTGTTTTTGTTCAAGCATTTTTAATGGTAGCGGGAGCCGTAATTCCGATGGCATCAATCTCGTCTCTCTAATCCTCTTTGCGATCTTTCTCTTCCGCTTGTCTCTCGCGTCTTCACTTCTCCCCACCCTTCACTTCGTAGGCTTCGTAGCCTCACGAGACACTGTTGTTACTGTGGTTGCTCCAGTATACCTCAGGGCCTCAGGGCAGATGCAAAGAGAGTGCACCTCTCCCGCGCGGCGTCTGTTCAGCCGTGCTGCCAGTGTTCGCTGTTTCAAGAGGTGGGTCCGACACCCGCTCAGCAGTTGCACGCGAGTGCACCATGTTCTGGTTCCGCCCAGATTGGGTTTCACATTCTTGACACTGCTGACCCTTCTCATGAAGAAACTGCCCTCGGTGAGAGTTTCGACGTTGCTCAATTTCGCTTTGGCTGGACCGCTTCAGGAGGAGGAATCTCGGACAGCAGGGGATGGGAGAGGCGGAGACGCATTCTAGGGGGGTCGAAACTTGAAAACACGGGTTCGTATGATGTTCCAAAGTTGGGGGCCCTACCATTTCGTGAGGCAGGAAGCGGGGACTCAGTGCTTTGTCGGGTTGTCCTGGAGGTGTCTTGGGACGGTTTGGGTGCCTTAAGGGGACCCCCTGCCGTCATCTTGAAGCGGCTGGCGGTGCGTCTGGGGCGGGGTTGGAATGTTGACGAATCGAAAAGGCGGAATCCCCCACAGAAATATGAAACAAACCCAATGTAAAAAACGACGACGCCCTCTTAGGGACCGCTGGTGATGATGTTGATGTTGTTGTTGACGATGATGATGTTGGTGATGATGATGACGATGCTGCTGCTGATGATGCTGATTATGTTGGCGAGGATGCTGATGATGAGGACTATGGCGATGGTGGCGGTGGTGATAACGATGGTGATGATGCTGATGATGACGCTCATGGAGATGATGATGATGATGATGACGATGATGGTGGGTGGTGGTGGTGGTGATGGTGATGGCGATGCTGATGATGCTGGTGAGGAGGATGCTGATGACGATGACGACGATGTGTATGACGATGACGGCGACGATGCAGATGACGATGACGATGCTGATAATGATGATGATGACGATGATGATGATGCCCATCAAACTGACGCTGATGGTGGCGGTGGCGATGATGATGCTGATCATGGAGATGATGATGATGATGATGATGATGATGATGATGATGATGATGGTGACGACGATGATGATGATGCCGTTGACCATGATGACGACGATGACGATACTGATCAGTATGTTGATGATCATGGTGAGTCTGGTTGCGATGACGATGATGACGATGACAACTATGACAATGATGGTGACGACGGCGACGATGCCAATTATGTTGATGATGCTGATACTGGTGATGATGATGATGATGATGATGATGTTGATGATGCTGATGATGGGGAGGGTGATGGTGATCGTGATGGCGATGGTGACGGTGCTGCTGTTGATGATGACTATGGTTGCGATGATGCCGCTGTTGATGATAATGATGATGATGCGGATGATGACGATGGTTGCGATGATGATGCTGTTGATGATGATGATGCGTTGATGATGGTGTTGGTGATGATGCTGTTGATGATGGTGATGCGTATCATATGTTGGTGTGCTGGTCATGGCTATGGTTATGCTGATGGCGATGGCGACGTGGATGGTGATGATGATGGTTATGATGATGGTGATGACGAAGATTATGATGATGATGATGATGAGGAGGAGGAGGAGGAGGAGGAGGAGGAGGGCGGGGAGTATGGGGAAGAGGAGGACGACGAGCGAAGTTGGAGGAGAGTCGTTTCCAGCGTTTGGTGGACGATTCGGAAGTTGCATTGCCTGCCTTTTCACATCCTTAGGACATCTGCCAACGCCTCACGCACTCCATCAGCGGCACCCGTCCGCCACAGGCCCACCGCACTCAACACGCCATGGTCATTGAATGAGCGCCTGCACGAACACCTTTTGGGGAACACTCCATGCATTGCAATATGGCTCCTGGTCCGCCAAACCTGCTTCGAGGAGGAGGAGGAGGAGGAGGAGGAGGAGGAGCAGAAAGGCGACGAACCTGGAAGAGGAAGAGGCGAAGGAGGGGGGGGGAGGAGGACCCAATCCTGAGGCCAAGTTGCCCCAAGAAGCCTGCAAGGCAATCTCGAGGCAGCTCGAGAAACGAAGAGAACGCGACTGGACTCCGAGTGTTCATGGGTGTGTGGGCTGACTACGTCTGAAGCGTGTGCGAAGCGCGAGAGATGGTTCTAGTAATTGTGGATGCAGGGAGGATGAAGGGGGAACATGATGATGTGGATGTGAGCTGGATGCGGGAGTGGTGCCATTATTGGCGCTTCGCGCAACCCAACCAGCCCATCCATAAACGATCGCAAGAAGGTCGAGTACTGCAGCCTGTAGTACTTTGTGAGTGAGGAAACGATGTTTGCGATTGTGTTGTTGCGACAGGTTATTTGAAGATTATTGAAGCCATTTTGGGGCCCTCTTCGGGTCCCCGCAGGGCCTTTGGGGGAAGTTTTGCTGCCCTCTTGGGGCACTTTCGGTGGGCCCCAGGGCCCTCCTGGGGCTCTTCGGGGGGGGGGGGCCTCTTGGGACGGCCTCGGGCTCCATAGCTAACAACACGAGAAAGCTGCAATGCAGGTCCCCCCTCGGAGGCCGAACAGTTGCGCCTTGAGGCCATCTTGTGGCGCTCTTGGGGCTGTCTTGTGGTGCTTGTGGCCCGCATCAGGAGGCTATAAGAACCAATCGGAAGCGAAAAGGCGAGAAGGCAAACCACACCGACTCCCGAGTAGCGTTTCGCTAGAGGGTCCTAACAGTGCTCAAACCAAACATCATCACCTGAATCTCCACAAGAGGGGCCGCGGGGGGTCGTCTCGCCGGTCCAGCGGTGCTCCAAAATCGATTCGCTAGTGCGTTGTACCTCGATTTCAGCCCTCGCGAATCCAGAATGAAACACATTCTGGTGTGTTGACTCGAGTTGGTCTAGAAATGCGGCTGACGAAGCCGGTCGGGCTTGAGTTCAGCCTTCCCCGATCCAGGAATGAATCACGATGGTGTTCTGGCTCGATTGGGTCCAGAATCACGACGGTTTTCTGGCACGATTTCAGTTCAAAGGTCCCTTGCGCCAGGATTTCCACAGGGGGGGCCAAGCGTTCTGGCGCGATGTCAGTCCTCGCAGATCCTGACATGAGACTCACTACAACTATCGGTTCGATTTCAGCTGTCACGGGTTTAGAAATTGTGACAGGGACAAGATTTTCACGAGTCGAGCTGTCCTGTTCTGGCTCCACTTCAGCCCCCACAGATCCAGACATGCCACTACTGCGTTTCGGCTCGATTTTAAGCCGTCACAGGTCCTGAAATTGTGGCAGGGGCATAGGTTTCTCACCATTCCAGCTGTCCGAGGTCCAGAACATGTGACAGGGCCATCGGCGTCTCACCTTTCCAGCTGCCGTAGGTCCAGGAGGTGTGGCAGGGACATGAGGTTCATCGTTCCAGTTGGCATACGTCCAGATCGTGAGGCAGAGGCATGTAATTTTCATCATTCCAGGGTCGACAAAAGATGGCTGGGGCATCGGGTTCTCACCGTTCCAGTTGTCTGAGGTCCAGAAAAAGATGGCAGACGCATGGGATTCTTATACTGTCGGCTGCCCTGGGTCCAGCAAACCATGTCAGGTGATCACGTGCCGCCCGCGCTGGGTCCAGATTTTGCCGCAAAGTGTATGTTGCAATGTGTTTTGGCAGGCAGGCTTAGGTTTGGCGTTGTCCATCTACTGGAGGAATATTCAAACATTGTTTGATGGTCTGGGGACGACTTGTTCTAGTATGTTTGAACATTTAGTGAATAGTTTGACTATTTCTGAATTCTTCCTCCGAGATCCGCCTGTAGGGTAAGTCGGGCCTGTCCCTCTACAGGAGGAATGTTCAAACAAAGTAAAAAAATCGTCTGTGGACGATTGTTCCATGATCTGATTGACCATCTTGGGGTAATGTTCGACTACTTTCAATGTTATCCCTAAATCCGCCTGTAGGGGGACATGCCCCACCTAACTGTAGGGGGACATGCCCGACCTAGTGGTGGGCCTGCACGGTGCGGACGAGATCCTGTCCTGCCAAGAACCAGCGAAGGGTACCCACGGGGCGCCTGCGCACGGCCTGCATCTGACAGCAACGTGCACGTTGCATAGTTCTTGTGACAGGGATGGCGGGGGAGGGCGTCGTCTATGGCCAGATTGCGAAAGCCTGACGGCCAGTGCCGCCGACCCTGAAGAGGACCACGACGTCGGCGACGAAGCGGGCGGAGACGGAAGCCGTGGAAGATGATGATGATGATGATGATGATGCTGATGATGATGATGATGATGATGATGAGGAGGAGGAGGAGGAGGAGGAGGGAGGAGGAGAGAGGAGGAGGAGGAGGAGGAGGAGAGGAGGAGGAGGAGGAGGAGGAGGGAGGAGGGGAGGGAGGAGGAGGAGGAGGAGGAGGAGGAGGAGGAGGGAGGAGGGAGGAGGAGGAGGAGGAGGAGGAGGAGAGAAGGAGGAGAGGGGAGGAGGGGAGGAGGAGGAGGAGGGGAGGAGGAGGAGGAGGAGGAGGGAGGAGAGGGAGGAGGGGAGAGGAGGAGGGAGAGGAGGAAGGGCGAGGAGGAGGAGGAAGGAGGAGGAGGAGAGGGAGGAGAGAAGGTGAGGACAGGAGGGTGGCTGAAGAGAGGGCTCCGGCGGCGGAAAGCTCGATCCTCGAGCCTGGGGTTCGGAGTCCGCAGAGTGAGGAGGAGGAGGAGGAGGAGAGGAGGAGGAGGAGGAGGAGGAGGAAGAGCAGGAGGAGGAGGAGCAGGAGGAGGAGGAGGAGGGGGAGGGGGAGTTGTTCCACATGTTCAGTCTTTCGTCATTTTCGGTCTCCAGGGGCCATTTTGGGAACTGGGAAGCCGCGCAGGGTTCTGGAATCGCGCGGGGACCGCGCCGGACGCGCGGGGAGTGAAAGCGTATCTGGGTGGCGGCCCCTCCCGGGACCCCCCCAGGGACCCCCCCGGGGACCCCCCGGGACCCCCCAAGAACCAGCGCAGGGTACCCACGGGGCGCCCGCGCATGGCCTGCATCTGACAGCAACGTGCACGTTGCATGTTTCTTGTGACAGGGATGGCAGGGGAGGGGGGGCGTCGTCTCTGGTCAGATTTCAGGCGATCGCAAACATGGGTCAGGGGGGCGTGGATTAGCGACGGGTCCCGCTTCCATGGCAATCGCGGATTTCAGCCGCCGAGCGATGCGGCACCGGCCGCATTTTGGGGAGGACACCTCCCTCGATCCATGGATTTGGCGACCGCGCGCAAAATCCATGGATCGCTAATCCATGATTGCGCGCCCCCGAATTGCATGCCGCATGCAAGGTCTACTGGCGCGTTCCCCCCAAGTGTTGTTTCCATACTCGTCTTCGTCATGCTTGTCTTCCTCATGGTCATGCTCACGATCATGCTGCTCCGCCCTATCCCCTTCACTGCACTGTTCCCTTATCGCCCGAAGCCCGACACCCAGACCTCTCAAAGAGCGCGTTCTGGCCAAGATATCGAAGTTTTTTTCAACTGTGGAGATGACGCCCCCCCCCACCCGAGGTCCCCCGTCCCCGAGGTGCCCCCCAGATCGTCAACATCTTTCAAATCCTTGTCCCCCGACACCCTGCGATTCTTTTGTTTCCTGATCGTTTTCTTTTTGTTCCCAGTGCGCGGCTCTATCTCCTGAGTCAATCACCCCCTAACTTGGCCCCTGACCCCTGAGCTCTTCCCCCTACACTCTCACATCCGATTGTATGACTTGTTCAACGCGCTGGCCCAGAGGTCCCGACACCCTCCCCGAGGCCAGTTCTTCCAACTGTATCCGTGTTTCATGGCCCAGGCGCCCGAAAGAAACAAGGCCCCGGAGGGCGAAAACGCGGGAAAACGCTTGGATGGGAAGAATCATGTCGTCAGAGATTTGCGTCTCCTTTCCCACCGCGTCAGCATCCTCCCCCTGACTGCACCCCTGGCCTGTGCGTCCCCCTCCCGTTTACCCGCCGCCTCTCCGCTTCTTCGCCGCGCGCAGGCGGAGCAGGCCTGGCTCAGGTTCGAGCGGCAGGAGAACTGGCGCGCCTTCTCGAGAAGCAAGGCAGGTGAGGAGGAGGAGGAGGAGGAGGAGGAGGAGGAGGAAGCGGGCCTAGTCTGCTCGCATAGCTAAGTCGGCCAATCTTTAGCACACCCGAGGTACGCTACAGCCCTGCAGCTGAAGTCGGCCTAACGTACAAAAAAGAGGAGGAGGAGGAGGAGGAGGAGGAGGAGGAGGAGGAGGGCAAGGCGGTTCGTCTGTCGCTGTCGTGTCGTCGCCGTCGCTGTTGTCGTCGCCCCCACTCGGGTACGCAGGTCTCCCGCGGGCCTCTCTCGGCCTCCCCGGCTGCGGTTTGGCCCTTTGGGAGTCGTGTGTTTCGTGGGGGTTCCCCACCTGCCTCCAAGGTGTGAGGCGCGCACCCTGGCAGCCGGCGCCGCGTGCCTCGGCCACCAAAGGCGCGTTGGCCAGAATGCGTCCCCCGTTTCAGGATGGACCCCAAATAGATAGTAACCAGGGTTTATAACGTTCCGGGAATATCAACTGGGGTTCACACTGTTCCCCCCGGGAATACTAGCCGGTGTTTATAGTTTTCCTTTGGAACATTATGAATTGCGATTTATAATGTTTTCGGGGCCCCAGCTCAAGAACCCCAAGACAATGACTTGGGTTTGTTATGTTGGACTGATACTACTGGTCATTTTCCCCCAGCCCCCCGTCACCAGGGTCAGAATTATTATGCTCGAACATTGACCCTGGTTTATTATTCCCGGGAAAGTATAAGCTTGGGTATATTATTCCGGAATGATATTAATCGAGCCGGGCGGGGGGGGTCGATTTGGTTTATTATTTCTTACCGGGACATTATGCATGGGGGCTTATTATATCGGGATGGGGGATCGATTTGGTTTAGTCTTTCTTATGTTCCCCCTGAACGAGGCGCCTCACAGGGAAAACGTCAGCCACGGTTTATGATTCTGGAAAAGTGAGCCTGGGCTTTCATTCTGGACAGATAATAATGCAGTTGGGGGGGGGTCACCGACAACTCCGCCATATGATCATGAATTGAGGTGCATCATTTCAATATAAGGAACATCGGTTTATTATTCCTAGATCATCAACCACGGTCGATGAGGATTTCGCACTCACCATCGTTTGTGGAAGCGTGCGTCGTCACTGTCATTGTTTGCGATCCTTCCAGCCATTCTCCTCAGGCTTCGTGGGGCCTCCCTGGGATGCGGGGGCGCTGGAAGGGCCAGGAGGAAGAGGACGGATGAGGCAGGAGAGGTTGAGGGATGGGGGATGGCGTGATGCGGGGAGCAGGCAGGACAGTGGGAGGGAGGAGGAGGAGGAAGAAAATGGCTAGCGAGAAGGGGACGATGACGGACGAGTCCGCCATCGACTTAATACAGCATCCCCAATTAGGTGACCTTTGGTTTCTGTTGACCCCCTTCTGTCACAAGAGGTCTCGACAAAAGAGCCCTTCTGTCACAGAAGGGCTCGTTCTGCGCGTTCTGTGTCATGTGCTACGACTGACGACAACGGAACAGAAGAAACATGTGATGGCGGGAGGGGGGTGGAGGAGAACCGATCAGACAACACAGCAGGAAAGAAGAAAACAACGAAGCAGGAGAGGCGTTTCTTTCTCTCGCCCCGCTCGGGCAACGATCGCCGAGCAGGAAGGCGCGCGCGAACCGCCGCCGCTCGCGTTGATATGGTACGGCCCCCGCTGCTGCGGAGGGGCGTTGTTCGGCCCATGAGGCCTCCCCCCGCTGCTGCGGAGGGACGGCCCCTGTGCCGCGGTTCAGTGAGGCTCTTGCCAAGGATTGTCTACGTTCTCGGGGTCGTCGGCCAGGCTTCGCGCGGTCCCACGCGCCGCTTCCTTCCTGGCGACGCGTTCCTCGAAGTGCTCCCGAAGAACAGCCCGAAGAGCCGGGGGCAGCGGAAGTATCTGAGCAGGGGGAATGAGGAGGAGGAGGAGGAGGAGGAGGTGGAGGAGGAGGAGGGGGTGGAGGAGGAGGAGGAGGAGGAGGAGGAGGAGGAGGAGGAGGAGGAGTGAATCCCCCCGTCTTCGCCAGCTGTGGCGGCAGCGCTGCTGCGGGGAGGCAGCACTAGATGGGGTGCTTTTGGCAGGGGGTGTTTTTGCAGGGGCGCCGCGCGGCTGTGGCCACTCGCGCCCCTCGCCCCACTTTCTGTCCCACCAGTTCCATGAGTTGTCCTCCCAGGAGGAGGAGGAGGAGGAGGAGGAGGAGGAGGAGGAGGAGGAGGAGGACGAGGAGGGTTCCATGAGTTGTCCCACCAGTTCCAGGAGTTGTCCTCCCAGCCTTGCTGCTGCTGTTGCTGTGGCCCGGCCCCCGCTGCTGCGAAGGCTGGTGCGGCCTCAGCACCTGTCGCTGCTCCAGCGGCTCCTGAGATGGCCACCGCGGCGTCTGCCGCCACTTTGGGGTCGCTAATTGCTTTAATATCCTTTCCGCATCCCGCTCTTCGTCAATGGATGTTTGCCCCCTTCCGTTGAACCCCCGCTGCCTTCCCGCCGCCAGTTTCCTCGCGTCACCCCTCGTCTTGCGGTTCTCATCGTCGTCTTAATCCTCATCTTCGTCCTCATCCTCATCCCCATTTTCCCTCTCTCTCTCTCCTTTTCTCTCCCCCCGCCCTCCCTCCGAGTCTCTCCGCTCTCCCAGTAACTGTGCGCCCCGCCGCGACCTTCCATCGCCAGCCGCAGGCCACTCGCCGCGCTCGCTGTTGTCTGGCCACTTAGGGGGGCGCGACCGGGCGTTCGTGTCCGCGTTGCTCGGGCGCCGCTGTTGCCCCGGGCGCCGCTGCTGCGGCGCCGGGCGCGTTTCTCTGCCTTCCTTCGCGCCGTTTTGTGTTTCGCTCTGGGCGAGCGGTGGCTGGCCACGCGCATTTGGATCTTCGCAGGGTAGCGGGCGCCGCCGTGCCAGCGCCCATCCACGCCCACGGCCTCTATTATGTTTTGCTTTCACGCGGGAGAGGAGGAGGACATCCCGCTCGTTGGAGAAGCGAACATCCCTTTTAGCCTCCGCCAGCGCGCGCCTGTTCTTCTCCGCTTTTTCCGCTTGGATTTGGCGGACGGATTCGGGCGACGGCGCCAAGGGATCCTCGACACGGTCGCGAGCGGTCTTTTTCGGATAGTCGCATTCGCGCGGCATCCCAGGGCCTCCGTCCTCTTTGTGATGCCAGGACGTCGGCCCCGCATCTGGGTTGCTAGATGCCCCCGCTGCTGCGGGGGCCGCCCCCGCTTGCGCCCCCGTTACTGCGGGGGTCTCACGCTTGTCCCTTCTCTTGTTGTTTGCGACGCCGATCACCGACGGCCCCTTGCAAGGCACGCCCGTCGCGTCCCGGTCGCGCAAGGCGCGCGGCGGCCGCGGGGCCCTGTGCTCACCAGGCTGGATGAGAACGAGAATCCCGCAGCTGTCCAGGCACGGGGCGCCGTCCAACCCGCGCCGGCAGTACAACGCATCCGTGTCTTGCTGCAGGCCCAGCTCTCGCAGACGCGGCGCGGTCCGTGTGAGCGCCACGTCGAGCGGGGCGGCGTCGACGCAGCGTCGCGGACAACCACGCGGCGCCCCTCCACGCGGTCGGTCGGCGCGCCGTCCGCGCAGTCGGGGTTTCTTCCTTGTGCTTCTCGTCGCCGCTGTCGACGAGGGCGTCGCCTGGGCGAGTGTTCTTGGCAGACGCTGCCGAGCGAAAGTCTTCGTCCGAGGCCCTCGAAACGCCCGACGGCGCAGCTCTTGCTGCTGCGAGGGCGTCGCCTGGCACTACAGCTCAGTCGCCCTGCCAGGGTTCTGGGGTTTTCTCGGCGCTTTGCCAAACTTTCCCGTCCTTGTCCATGAACTTCACTGCTAGACGTCCGGGGGGGCCCGCTGCTATGGAACCACGCGGTGCGCTCGTCGGGACCGGCGTCGCCATCGCACGCCGCGCCCGCCCAAGATGGGGGGGCGCCCGCGCGAGCGGATTTCTTGGAGCCGAAGCGGCAATGTAACCAGGAGGAAGAGGCGCAGTGTATGAGGACGGGGCGGAGGATGGGAGGCGGGGGGAGGAGGCAAGGGGAGGGCGGAGGGCCTGAGGGGGAGAGGGCGGATGGAATGAATCAGGTAGAGAGGAGGGGGGGTAGGGGAGTAGTGGCGGCCACAGCTCCAGCGATACCTGACTTCGCGCATCGCGATTCACGGCGCGGCCGCGTAAAGCGGTTGCGCACCACCGCGAGCGCCGCGGGTTCTGGCCGGACGGGCGGGTCGCCGCCGCCGCCGCAAAGCCGCCGCCGTTGGTTGTTGTTGTTGTTGTTGTTTTTTCTGTCTCCTCCTCTTCCTCCTCCTTCTCCTCCTGGACCTCCTCCTCGCCCCCGCTCCTCTGTCCCCCCCCCTCCACCAGCTCCACCCTGCGCTCCGCCAGCTCACCCTGCGCTCCGCCTGCAAGGGCGAAGGAGGAGGAGGAGGAGGAGGAGGAGGAGGAGGAGGAGGAACTGCAGCAGCAACACGAGGAGGAGGGGGGGGGTGAGGAGGAGGAGGAGGGGGAGGAAGAAGAGGACGAGCAGGACGAAGGAGGCATAATCAAAGGGAGGAGGCGGACGAGGAGGAGCGAGACGAAAAGGAGGAGGATGAGGAGGAGGGGAGAGGGAGGAGAGAGGAGGGAGCATGCAGCTGGAGGAGAGGGAGGGGAGAAACAATTTCGCAACGACGAGCGCGCAACGCCGCACGGAAGAACGCGCACATCCGCGCCCGCGCCTCTCAGCGCAACCCCGCTGCTGCGAGGCTGCTAGGCGCGCTTCATTGCCGGCTTCGCCGCGCCGCTGCAGCGGCGGGCCGCGCCGGGCCGCAGGGGGCGCGAATGCCACGTGGCCAGACAGACGGCGCCGCGTTCTGCTGTCCACAAACACGCTGAAGGCCCTCGCGCTCCCTGCCACATGCTCCTCGATGACGCTCTGCAGGCGATCCCAAACATGGATCACGGGGGCGTGGATTAGCGACGGGTCCCATTTCTATGGGAACTGCGGATTCCCGCCGCCGAGCGAGGCGGCACTGGCAGCATTTTGGGGAGGGCACCTCCCCCGATCCAAGGATTTGGCGACCGCTCGCCAAGTCCATGGATCGCTAATCCATGCTTGCGCGCCCACGATTCCAGGCCTCGAATCGGCGGCGAGCCCAGGGGGTGGCAGGCCTTCTCACAAGGCCCCCGGACTTCTCAGAAGCCCCGCCCCGGCCCTCTGAGAAGCCGCCTCCGCCCTCGGAGCTGGCCTCGAAGACTCCCGAGCAGGCGCCTGGGCTCACTAGACGCCCCGTCGCCTTCTGTCAGAGGCGACGATAAGGACGAACAGCCCAGGGAAGAGCAATACATGTATTCAGGTGCGCCGATGATCGATGTCTTCGAAAAGGCTGCCAGGCGAATAAGTGTAATGCCCGCCCCTGGGCCATTCGCCCCTATCGTCGCTGCCGATTCTGAGAAGCCCCGCCCCCTTTCCCTCATCATCACCACCATCGCCATCAACATCACCATCACCATCATCAACAACCACAGCATTACCATCCCCATTCATCATCACCAACATCATCGTAATAATCCTCCCTGCTCGCGCTTCTCATCATAACCATCACCACCATCACCATCAACATCAACACCAACATCCTCCTCCCCCTCCTCATCAACATCATCATCATCATCATCATCATCGTCATAATTTTCTTCACCATCATCACATCTTCGTGTCCATCGTTGTCTTCGCCTTTGTCCTCATCGTCATCATCATGATCATACGAACAGTCATAATCATATTAAGAATAATGTTACACATTATCCGTATCATCGTCAGCATCAGTATCATCACCCCCATCATTGTCATTATCAGCATGATCATAATCATCGTCGTCGTAGTTGGCGTCATCATCATCATCAGCATCAGCATCGATATCAGCATCATCATCATCATCATCATCATCCACATCATCATCATTGCCATCATCATCACCATCAGTATAACCATCATCGTCACCATCGACGTCGTCCTCATGCTCGTCCTCATCGTCACCACCATCAGCGTCACAATCATCGTCATCATCACCATGATCATCATCGGCATCGCATCGTCATCGTCATCATCCTGTTTCTTTTCATCATCACCATCATCTTTAGCAGTATGATCAACATCATCACCATCATCGTCATCATCAGCAGCAGCCGCGTCAGCTTCAGCACCATCGTCATCATCATCATCACCGCCATCATCATCTCCACTGTCAGCACCATCACCAACGTCATCACCACCATCCCAACATCATCATCATCAGCATCATGATGATGATCATCGTCATGTCAATCATCACCATCAACATCATCATCATCGTCATCATCATTGGTATCATCATGTTCAGCATCACCACCATCATCATCACCACGATCATGAATTAGCATCAACAGCATCATCATGAACATCATCACCTTCAGTTTCCGCATCACCGTTATCAGCATTACCATCGTCATCGTCATCACCAACCTTATCATCGGCATTATCATAACCACCACCATCATCATTGTCAGTATCATCATCATTACCACCATTATCATCGTCATCACCACCATCACCATCACCATCACCACCATCACCATCACCATCACCATCACCATCACCATCACCATCACCATCACCATCATCATCATCACCATCATCATCATCATCATCATCATCATCATCAGCAGCAGCAGCAGCAGCAGCAGCAGCAGCAGAAGCAGCACCATGTCGCCTCCCCCCCTTGGGCCCTGCGCCGATCCCTGGCCTGGGCCGCACGCCGCCCAGGAGCTGCCCGCGCCGCCCCTCCGCAGCGGCGCCCCCGCCGCCGCGGGCGAACCCGGCGCCCCGCCGTCGTGGCCGCCGCCGCGCGCGGCGCCCGGCGTGCCCGGCGTGCCGGCGGGCGCGCCGCTCGTGGCGTGGCACCCAGCGGCGCCGCGGGAGCCGCCGCGAGGGGTCGCCAGGGGTCGGACGGCGCCGGGACGAGGGTAGAGGTCCGTTCCAGGGCGTTGCGGAGTGCTCTCCGAAGGTCGGGCGCCCGAGGCATCCTCCAGAGCCGCCAGATCTCTGAGGTTCTCGATTTATCCTCACCCGATGTTGCCCTCGTCCTGGCTTCGTCTTACATGGGGGAAGCGGGTCCTGAGTGTTTCCGCCGCGTTCGGGCTCTGGGGTCCCGAGTTTTTAGCAGCTCTTCGCCGCTGGGAGGAATGGTACCGAGACCGCTTCGCTTCGCCCGTCTTCCCCTTTTTCGTCCTCCTGGGAGGCCCTCGTCGACACCGCGGCATGTGCTTCGAAATCCTGGTCAGAGCGCACCTGGGGAGAGGTCTGGGTAGTAGCGGTATAGGTTTTCGGGGGTTTCTCCAGCCGCGCTGGGCCTCGGGGGCGTTCATGAGGAGGCTCAGGAGCGAAGGAAGGACGTACACGCGCCGGTCTCAGTAAGTTTCATATGACGCGGCCGGTCTCGCGGACTGGGGGGCCGTGTTCATGTACGTGGTTGGTTATGATGTTCCAACCTACTTGAGCCTTGATCACCAAAACGAATTTCGAGCACCAGAAAAGTACCGAAACTCGAGGGTTTTCCAGTGTCGGGCCCTGGGAGTTACTCGCCCGAAATTGTTTCGACACTGTTTCGACACTTTCTCGACACTTTTCCGGGCGCTCGCAATTTTTTCTGGGATGTGGTCCTTAAGTGCGATGGGAGCAACACAAGTGGTTGGGCGCGCATGGGGTCTCCAGAGTCGGTGGTTCGCAGATGGGGTCCTGAGGGATGGGGTCTTAAGGATATCAAGGGATCCAAGGGCGGATTTGCATTGTCTGAGGCACCTCGGCCTTGGGCTCCCATCCCTGAGGACCCCACCTCTGAACCACCGAGACGAAGGTGGGAGCAGGAGGGCATAATCTACCTGCGAAGGCCAATATCTCGGGTCTATACTAATTCGACCGTTCTCACATTATGTAGCCACAAGCGTCTATAGACACATTCGGTGTAGTTGCGTATGTGGACGCATTCGGGGTGGACCCGCCTACAGACAACGCGGCCGTTGCATCCGTCGCAGTACAAGGTCGGAGAAAGGGTAGATACGTCTACGGTATGCTATTGTTCTAGAGCAGGTCCCATATGGTACTCCAAACTCAGGTGGGCGATATCCTGGCCGGGGCCATGATGTCTCCCCGTATTCGGGAGCCTTGAGACGGGGGTCAGTGCAAACGGGGGTCAGCCAGGGCAACGGATCTTGCAGGATCCTGCAATGCCCTGGGTGCACTGACCCGGTGTAACGCGCAGGATCCTGCAGGATTTTGGAGGATCTTGCGAAGCCTGACTGAACCGGGTCTGCATCGACCCGGGTCAGTAAAGGCCCGAGATATTCCATGCCCCCGTTGCCTCTTCCAGAGTGTTCCCTGGTCCCCCCCCCTTGGCCGCGCGCGCGCCTCGGGCCATGATTGACGAGCCCCCCTGTTGGATTCCCCCCTCTTGGACGCCCCCGAGGGCTCCGCCTCCGCAGCCGCCGCCTCCGCCTTTCTCCTCCGCCTCCGCCTCCGCTTCCTCCTCCTCCTCCTCCTCCTCCTCCTCCTCCTCCTCCTCCTCCCTCCTCCTCCAGGGGCACAGCTCAGGCACGATCGAGGTGCCCTGGAGTCAGGACGCTGCAGTTGTTTCATTCTAGGCGTTTGCGCGGGGCTGCAGGCCCCGGGACCAACACAGATGGATGCGGCTCGAAGAATGCCGCAGACAAATGGCGTCTAGGGGTCCGGTGACGATGGTTCGCGATGTTGCATGTTTTTCGGTTTGGGATCTCCAGATTTGTCGAGGTTGGATTCCAAGGCTTGTGGGAGGTTTTGTTTGTCTAACCTCAGGGAGTGGACGATCAGCGCACGCCCTCCAACTCTTCAGTGACCAGGACCAGGCGAGAACATCTCGACCGACTCTGGCCCAAAGTTCTTAGCAAGGCCGGCAATTCGGCTCGGAGCCGGCTCGCTTCGCGACTGCTCTCATCTTATCTCACCTCGTCTTCCACTCCTGCTCCCGTATGTCGCAGGCGACGTTCCCACCCCAACCCCCGCCATTTCGACGAAACATGAAGCCAGTCAGACACGAGGGAAACCTTGGGGTACACCCCAAGGGGATTATTCGGACGTGCCTCTATCGAGGATGGACGCTCCCCCCTCGTATGTTCCAGGGTTGGGCCCCACATTTCAGGTCCAGTCGAAAACCCCACGAAGCCTGGGATAGGGGTCGACATATCCCCTGTTAGCATGGTCTCCCGGGCGGGCCGAGGTCAGGCCGGGACCGGCCTCTTCCCCCCCCCGCATCACCCGGAGGCCCTCAGACGGTGCGCTTCGGTGGCGAACTCCGAGCCCCAGCCCCGCCGATCCACGACGGAGACAATTCGATGGCCGGTGGGGGTCCCGGGGCGGGCCGGGGCCTGCCACCTCCCCCCGCTTCTCATGCGGAGGCCCCCAAACGGTGCGGTGACCACGCCGTGCGGTGAGGCAGTAGGATCCGGGGTGACCGCACAGTTCTGGCAATGTGCAGATCGCCCGCGGGACCCCTCTGAAGGAGAGCTGGGGTCCTTTATCTCCTGAGGCCGGCCGAAAATGGCTGTCGCGATCAAGCACGCGAGCACGCACGCGAGGCTATCCCCTACGTACTGTCAGCAGGCTCCCCTCACCTACTCACCTCACTGGGACCCCTCGGATCAGCACTCGTCACAATTCTAAAATTCGTGGTGACCTTGGAGACTGCTCGAGCTGCTTCAACGACCCTCGGACTTGACCCGACCCTCGATCTTCGGGAACTCTGGGACATCAGCCTGTTCAGTGTCGTTGACTGGAGCTTCGAAGTCCTTCACAAGAATGCGGATCAACTTCTTACAGAAGAGTGGGTGGTCGTTGAGCTCAGCATTTCCACAATCACAGATGGATCGAATCCCCAGATGGTAGCTCTCATCCTGCGGAACATGAGTTTACAGTCGACTCTCAGCCATTGTCCAATAGTCGCCCTCGGGCTTCTCCGGAGTCTTTACCTCTTTGTAGTCACTCCACGGCAGGTAACGAAACGTCGTCACTGCCTGCTCTCCTCAGTCCGGTGACGGCACGATCTCTCCCCTCATCAGTTTCTTGTACACCCCGTGGAGGGCCCTGACCATTTTAAAAGCCTCGTTCTGGATCACAGCCTTGGTGTGGATGGCGATGAAACCCGAACCCTTGCACCACGTCAGATGGACACTCGTCTTGGCTAGCCAAGACCGCCATCGTCGCTGTCCCCTGTTACTTTCCTGATGCGTTCACGACAGGGCTCGGACCCGAAGCCAAACCCTCGAGAAAACTGCGCACCTCGATGTCGGACAGAGCCGTTTGAAACTTGACCATGGGTACCCAAATCTTGGAAAAAAGGGCTGCTGCTGACGAGTCCGATCTCACTTGAGTCGACAGTAGCCGTCTACGTTCCCTCTTTCGAGCAGCAGCAGCAGCAGCAAACACGGTAGGTTCGCCAGCCAATTGGCATTCCCCCCGTCACCACAGTAGCTCGTATCTAGTCAGCAGCCTCCGTCGTGTCCTTCGTATATAGTATCCTTCCAAGGGGGCCTATGTGGAGTCCACCTAAGCGTGCGCGACGCCGTTGATGGAAGCTCAGCGTCCATCTTCCGTAGCTGTGTTGGCTTGGAGTAGGCAGGGGAGATACCAGGCGGGGCTGCCCGTCTCGAGACCCCTGCCGAGCCACTGTCTACGTCCATCTCGAGCAGTCTCAAGGGAGCCACCACCGTCGGCAGCGCAGCCGGACCTACCAGCTTAGGCTGCTTCCTGCCGTCACATCCCGAACCTTTGAATTCCCGAGCCGTCCGGATAACCATGTCACTGGCCTTCGCATGGTTCAACATCTTGATCATATCTTCGTTATTGGGGTGGCCAAGGTTTGCATGAAGTCTCCGCGGTGTATTATCAATACCAAGCCGACGTCGCTTCACAACCTCCTCCCCCACAGCCTCCGCAGTGAGCACCAGATCATTCCCGCTGACCTCGTCCACTGCAAGCTGAATGAGCAGGCCTTCGCTAAGTCCTCCACGAGTCCTCCACCAGCTGAGGTGGATATGCCTGAGACAGAACTCTGCGCTTGATCCCACCTGAGCTCTCCACGCACGACTGATGAATATGCCTCCGAACACATCTTCTCTCCACCAGGGCCCACTTCAAGACATCACAATTTGTCGTGAAACACGTCGTCTGCAACGGACGTACTGTGATCGGACCGCTGAGGCCAACCTGGCAGCCCTGCACCGACACCTTATGAACACCTGGCTCGAGACACAGCCGACGGAGGCCAGGAATATCCCAAGTTTGTGCTGTCGCCGAGGCCTCGGAGAAATATCCGCCATATTGCTGAACCAACCTCGCTATCCGAACGCAGAAATCCACGAAATCCAACGCGTACCGTAGACTAGTATAGTACTGATCTGGTTCTCGACGCTCATCCTCGGGCATGAGCCGCTGCGGAATAGAAAACACGGGTACCCCATCTTTCTTTCACGTCATACGAACCCAGATTTTGAAAACATTGAGACTCCAGCTGTGGACACACTCTTGGCATCGAGAACAGTTTCGGACATGTCGGCTTCACACTCTTGCTCATCATCATCTGACTCAGGCTTGTCTTCAACTCTCTCCGATCACGACGACATAGGATGCCAGAGATTCCAGCTTGACAGCACTCAACTGTGTCATCAAAATCAACTCCACTCGTCACTGACCTGAGGGTCCTGGCCAGGCCCTAGCGAAAACCCGCGGTCGCCTCGGCCACCTCCGCCATGAAAGATTCGGAGGGGTCAGCCACCACGTCCACCTCAGGCGTAGACACCTGCTTCTGAGTCTCGGAGAGCAGTTCGCACAGGTTCAGTTGGTAGTGTCCACTCTTGGCCTCCCACAGCGGTACCGACACACCAAGCTCTTCGAACGTCATCCTATCCTCAACCGTGCCGATGATGGCCCCCAGGCTCTTGAGCATTCGCTTGCTCAGCAGCAGAGGTGCTTGACCAGGATACAACCTAACGCTGACCTCCCGACCACCAGTACGATATTAGATCTCCACATCTGCAATCGATCTCTGAGTCTGCTGATTTCCGAACCTTACAGTGATCGGCTGGGAGTGGTTCAGCTTCGTGATCTTCAGCCCAGCTTTTGTCATCGCCTCTTCATGCTCCGTCAGCGTCTCTTCCCCGATCAGCCCACGTCCGCAGCCCGTGTCCATAACACCGTGACCAGCATCGTGTGATGAGATGAGCGCCTCGACCTCTGGTCCGATCTCCTTCTTCAGGCTCAGGTCCGAGATATAGGTACAGATCTTGTCGATGCCGTCGTCGGAACCCTCCGTTATCACCATTGCAGGCACAGCCGCATCCTCAGGAATCTCCGTCACATACTTAGCTTCGGCCTGCTGCGGCCTAGGTCTTCTCGGTTTCCTGCAATCCCGACTGAAGTGACCGACCTCGTCGCAGTTGAAACATTTCGTACGTCGAGCCAAAACCTTCACATCAGGCTTCCTGGGACCGGAACCTCTCGAGAGCTGCTCTTTCGTGATCTTCTTCCTCTGCTCCTTCAAGTCACCAACACTTGGATCGCATCGGCCTCGTCCAGCACGTCACCCTGGGGCTCCGGCTCAGCTGCAATCAGGGCGTCAATATCCTCATCGACGGAATCTGGCGCCTCATGGGTTGTATTCTCCACCACCTCGCTAACCCCCACATGGCGATCATGTCGTCCAGGGCCCGTAGTCTGCAGGACCGTTGGAAAACGTTGTACGGAGAGCATGGGCCACTTCCACCTCCATGTATGATCGCTGGGACGCTGCCAGCGCAACCAATAAGTTCTGAGGTGGCAGCTGGGCACCCATTAGAGGAGAAACCCTATTGCCATCGACGGGAGTGGTGCACCCTCAGCTTCCCCACGAGAGTATGCCGCGCTGACACGACCGCAGTACGGAGCCATAGTCTCGCCACGCGCAATCTTCAGGCTGAAAACTCTGTCAGTGCCTCCCCAAAGCGGTCGTGCGCAGCGAGATCAGGAAATCTCTCGCCAAGCACGCTGGAAAAAGAGCCTCTCCTCCGTCCACCTCAAAATCATCAACCTCGAGCGTCTCGACTGCACTGCACGCGCAGCCAAGTCAGCCAGGAGATTGAACAAAGGAGGACCTGCCTCCATGGCTGGAACGCGGCGAACTCGTTGGTCCACAACGTGAGCCCACTTCCTCCACACACGATATCCCCCATTGGCGTTTAGGCCCGTACCCGAGAAACGACGGACTGCTCCAGAATTGGACTCACTGTTGGCCGGCACGCTGCCGCCCTCGGCGTGGGTATCTCGCTCGACTCTGAGGCGTCTCACGCCTCGGGGTGACGCCGTCCTCGTCGTCGTCGTCCCTCACACCCGTGAAGGGCACCAGCTCCGCGCTACCGATGCAGATCGCCCGCGGGACCCCACTGAAGGAGAGCTGGGGTCCTTTCTCTCCTCAGACCGGCCGAAACGGCTGTCGCGATCGAGCACGCGAGCACGCACGCGAGCACGCACGCGAGCACGCACGCGAGGCTATCCCCTACTTACCGTCAGCAGGCTCCCCTCACCTACTCACCTCACTGGGACGCCTCGGATCAGCACATTGGGTTCGTTCTCCGAGGATGTCTCGGCCGACCGTGGCATCGAAAGTCCGAGACCGTGTGGTGGAGGGATCAGGCCCTGAGTCCAGAGCCGCCGGGAGAAGAGCCCAAAGCGAGGTGCACCTGGAGGCGCACCGTTTTTTCCAGTCGTGTGGGCCTGCCCTGCGATCGGCACGGTCACAAGGATGCCAGTGGGCGGCCACACCTCCGCGGGTTGAAGCGCCACCTGCTGGCGCGGCGGCTCTGAGCCAGTGCCCGGGGGTTCACGGGTACACGTTCTGAGTACATCAACTACAGGGTTCGAATCAATTGCGTAAGCCGATTGTCGGGTATCCGCGCGGAGCTTGGAGAAATCATGCATGTGCATGTGCTTGCTATCCGGCGCAAACTCACAGGGTACATGATACGTGCAGCAAACGCGTTTGGAGACAGAAGAGCTGCTCGCCGACGGGCCCCACGGAGAAAAGAGCGGAGGGACGCAAACCGAGCGGCCAAGAGAGGCCCCGGAAGAGGGAAAAGAGAGTGAGAGAGAGATTGAGTGAGACGGGGAGGAGGAGGAGGAGGAGGAGGAGGAGGAGGAGGAGGAGGAGGAATCGTCAGGAATCGTCAGATGAGGGACAGCGTACGTCCGAAGGGACGGGCCCGCGGGCCCGCTCAGAACAGGTACAACACCTGGTGCACCCGCCCGGGTACACGAACACGTAGACGCCGAACACGGACCTCATGTGGCTGGCGCTGGCACGGAGGCGTCGGGGGCGTCGATGCGCGCGGCAACGGCGTCGGGCAAGAAGCTCTTGGCGAGCTCGTGCATCATCTCCAACATGTAGACCACGTGGGCCGTGTCCGTAACGAGGCCCATGCCGTACTGGGGCTGCGCGTTGGTCTCGTCGGACGCCGCATGCGTCAGGAACTTCTCGATGTGGCCCTTCGCGTCCTGCATCGTGTGCTGGATCGCCACGCGCGCCGTGTCGAGGGTCTTGCTGATGTCCTGCAACTGCATCTGCAGGTCGGGGCTGGTGGCCTCGCCCTTGATGCCCTCGCTGAGCTCCGACTCGGAGGGCGTGGCACCGCCGTGCACGCCATCAGGAGCTCGGTGCCGTCGTGTCCGCTGTCGCCGCTTCGCCTCCTTGCCGTTCTTGGGGAGCGCGTCGGCGCCTTCGCCGAAGAGGGCGTGCTCCGCCATGTTGCGCTGCGCCTTCATCTCGCCATCGATGTTCGGCTTGGACTCGGCGTGCGCCGCGACCACCTTCGCGCGGAGCACGGGGGTGATGCGCTCCACTCGCGCCTGCACCTCCTCGTCCACGTCCTTCTCCTCCGCTATGGTGCTGGGCTCGTCGGCGCGAGCCGCACGCCACAGGGCCACCGCTGTTGCCGCCACGACTTGCCGTGAAGCGCCAGCACGCACGATCACAGAGAGGAGCGCCGCCGCCGTCGCGTCGGCCATGACCGTAGCCAGCTCGAGCCAACGCGCGGGCGGGGGGCGCAGGCGCGGCGAGCAGGCTCTGAGCCAAAATGGCTACGGAGGGGAGGAGGAGGAGGAGGAGGAGGAGGAGGCGGAGGAGGAGGCGGAGGAGGACGAGGAGGAGGATGAGGAGAAGGAGTAGGACGATGAGGAGGAGTAGGAGGAGGAGGAGAGAGAGAGAGAGAAACAACAACAAAAATGGGGAAGAGAGATTGAGAGAGCGAAAGAGAGAGAGAGAGAGAGAGAGGGAGCGCGAGGGAGAGAGAGAGAGAGAGAGAGAGAGAGAGGGCCCCCCCTCGACCGCTCGCCCTCGCTGACCAGCCCGGCGAGCGCCTGAGACAGGCACCGGGACGGGGCGATGCAGAGCTCAGGAGCGGGGATCGCCCCCGCCTTGCCGCTCCCGGCGCAGGACAGATGAGCCGCGGCGGCGGCGGCCCCGCCGCCGCGCCCCCGCGGTCAGGCGTCGCGGGCGCCCGCGCAGCGGCCTGAGGCCCTCCGCGGCTGGACGAGCCCGCGCCGACGAGCGCGCAGAACGACTCCGCTCCCGCGCCCCGGGCCGGGAAGCGCAGGGGGATCAGGGGAAACGCTACGTGGGGAGAGGCCCAGGGGGGATGCGTCTTCCTCCTCCTCCTTCCTCCTCCTCCTCCTCCTCCTCCTCCTCCCCTCCTCCTCCTCCTCCTCCTCCCCCTCCTCTTCCTCTTCGCCCTCCTCCTCGTCCGACCCCCAATCGTCCATGCATCGCTGATAGGGGCCCGATGGCCCCACCCTGCCCAGGAACGTGGGGGCTTGCTATCGGGGGCCTATCGCCAATCTGTCGGCGATGTATCGCCGACTCCAGGTCGATGTTTCCCCCCATGTGCCAGTCCCCCCCATGTCGCTGCCCCTCAGGAGATCCTGGCGATCCATTTTTTCTCGAGTCTGGCCCGATCGCATAAGTGCGGGCCCCCAGGGACCCTCACAGATGGAAGATGCCGCAGGAAGATGGGGTCGGGGGCTCTGGCCGTGATTTGTCACGATGCTGCAATGTTTGAAGGAGCGCGGGTCTCGAGCTGCAGCGAGGCCGTTGAGGAATGGCGCAAATATGGGGAAATGTGGGGCAGCCCCCCTCAAAGGGGCGGAACAACAAAAACGACCCACCCTGCGAGGCCAGACGTGCGGCAACGTCAATGATAGCCTGTTTGTTCATCGTGATCAGCAGACTTGCGACATCTGTAGCTCCGTAACGTCTCCCTCCTCTCTCCTCCCCTTGTCGCCTTTTTGTTCGGGGTGTGCCACGTCGCCGTTACTCAGGTGGAATGTCGCCCTCCACCTGGGCACCTAGAGAAACCTCTCGAACGGGGCACCCCCCCCGCGGCATTTAGATGTTTCATGCTGTTCTGAAGGGCAGAGTAAGCACACCAAGCGAAGTTTGACCGCTGTTGAGTTGATGGGTGCGGTTGGATGTGAAATGTCTGTTGCGAGAGCGTGTCGATTGGCTGCAGAGAGTCTGTCCATGCTTGCGTGTGTCGGGGGTCCCACCCATGTGGAGCGCGAGCGAGGTGTGAGTCTGCTTTCTCGCTGCATGGCCAGAGCGGCCAGAGTCACAGGATAAATCTGGTGTGTTGCCCGTCTGAGGTGAACATGACGTTTAGCGCCGGCGTGGGCAGTTGATGGTGTTGGCACTGCTTACATGTGTGGTCCCACCGCGCATACAAGTTTAGCTGCGCATGTGGTTGTGCCTGATAAAATTGCGGTCATTGGTTTGGGTTTGGGTGCCTTCGCGGTGTGCTGCATTCTGTACGAAGGGAGCGCGACGTACGATGTTCTCTTACCTCTGCTGGCAATGGACCTCACGTGAGTGTGCTTCTCATTCGTGCCGCCAGGGGAGGTAAACACTCAGCAGTGGATACTGGTTTATGCGGCAACGATGGAAGTCGGAATTGCATTCGAAACATGATTTCTATACAACAATACTGGGATTGGCAGCGAGTGCCATGAGGACTACGACCACGGATACATACTAGGTTGATCGTGCTGACGATGTTGATAATTGATTATGTTGATGATGCGGATTCGATTGCCGATGGTGATGCTGTTGATGATGGTGATGATGTTGATGACGACGACGGTGATGATCATGATGCTGATGACGATTACGATGACGATGACGATTCCGGTGATGATGACGATTGTGATGATGATGATGGTGGTGGTGATGATGATGAGGATGATGAGGACGATGAGGACGATGATGATGATTATTATTTATATGGTCAGTAGTATTATTATTATGATGGTGATGTTGATGGTGATTGTGATTATGGTTGTGATGATGACGATGTTGGTGCGTACGAAGGATGAACGATGGGTGGAGGAGGAAGATGAGCAGGCAGAGGAAGTCGGTGACAAGGACGAGGAGGGACAGTAACGACGGAGCGTCGTCCAGTCTCAATCTCCTCGATTGGGGAGGAGAGGGGTCCTGAAAGGGGTAGTCAGTGGTTTTAAGCATATTCTTTCTCAATCTCTCCCTCCCTCCAAACTTGTTACGTATGAATGCTCCTGTCACATGTTGCTGTCTTTTTCCCAACCATCCTGTGGTGTTGGGTCCTCGTTTTGAAGAGACGGTGCCCCGCGTTCCTCTCCTTCCTCCTCCCCCTCCTCCCCCTCCTTGCCTCTGCTCTCGGCACACCTCTCACGCGTTTCGTAGCCCCATAGGGAGCTCCACCGAAGGCCCCAGTGGGGGTGTTCGCATGCGGTTCCCCCACCCAGGGCAGCGTTTCGTGGCCCCATAGGGAGCTCCACCGAAGGCCCCAGTGGGGGTGTCCACATGCGGTTCCCCCACCCAGGGCAGCGTTTCGTGGCCCCATAGGGAGCTCCACCGAAGGCCCCAGTGGGGGTGTCGCATGCGGTTCCCCCACCCAGGGCAGCGTTTCGTAGCCCCATAGGGAGCTCCACCGAAGGCCCCAGTGGGGGTGTCCACATGCGGTTCCCCCACCCAGGGCAGCGTTTCGTAGCCCCATAGGGAGCTCCACCGAAGGCCCCAGTGGGGGTGTCCACATGCGGTTCCCCCACCCAGGGCAGCGTTTCGTAGCCCCATAGGGAGCTCCACCGAAGGCCCCAGTGGGGGTGTCCACATGCGGTTCCCCCACCCAGGGCAGCGTTTCGTAGCCCCATAGGGAGCTCCACCGAAGGCCCCAGTGGGGGTGTCCACATGCGGTTCCCCCCCAGGGCAGCGTTTCGTAGCCCCATAGGGAGCTCCACCGAAGGCCCCAGTGGGGGTGTCCACATGCGGTTCCCCCACCCAGGGCAGCGTTTCGTGGCCCCATAGGGAGCTCCACCGAAGGCCCCAGTGGGGGTGTCCACATGCGGTTCCCCCACCCAGGGCAGCGTTTCGTAGCCCCATAGGGAGCTCCACCGAAGGCCCCAGTGGGGGTGTCCACATGCGGTTCCCCCACCCAGGGCAGCGTTTCGTAGCCCCATAGGGAGCTCCACCGAAGGCCCCAGTGGGGGTGTCGCATGCGGTTCCCCCACCCAGGGCAGCGTTTCGTAGCCCCATAGGGAGCTCCACCGAAGGCCCCAGTGGGGGTGTCCGCATGTGGTTCCCCCACCCAAGGCAGCGTTTCGTGGCCCCATAAGGAGCTCCACCGAAGGCCCAAGTGTGGGTGTCCGCATGCGGTTCCCCCACCCAGGGCAGCGTTTCGTGGCCCTCTCGGGAGCTCCACCGAAGGCCCCAGTGGGGGTGTTCGCATGCGATTCCCCTATCCAGAGGTAGCGCTCCGTGGCCCCATAGGGAGCTCCACCGAAGGCCCCAGTGGGGGTGTTCGCATGCGGTTCCCCCACCCAGGGCAGCGTTTCGTGGCCCCATAGGGAGCTCCACCGAAGGCCCCAGTGGGGGTGTTCGCATGCGGTTCCCCCACCCAGGGCAGCGTTTCGTGGCCCCATAGGGAGCTCCACCGAAGGCCCCAGTGGGGGTGTTCGCATGCGGTTCCCCCACCCAGGGCAGCGTTTCGTAGCCCCATAGGGAGCTCCACCGAAGGCCCCAGTGGGGGTGTTCGCATGCGGTTCCCCCACCCAGGGCAGCGTTTCGTGGCCCCATAGGGAGCTCCACCGAAGGCCCCAGTGGGGGTGTTCGCATGCGGTTCCCCCACCCAGGGCAGCGTTTCGTGGCCCCATAGGGAGCTCCACCGAAGGCCCCAGTGGGGGTGTTCGCATGCGGTTCCCCCACCCAGGGCAGCGTTTCGTGGCCCCATAGGGAGCTCCACCGAAGGCCCCAGTGGGGGTGTTCGCATGCGGTTCCCCCACCCAGGGCAGCGTTTCGTGGCCCCATAGGGAGCTCCACCGAAGGCCCCAGTGGGGGTGTTCGCATGCGGTTCCCCCACCCAGGGCAGCGTTTCGTAGCCCCATAGGGAGCTCCACCGAAGGCCCAGTGGGGGTGCCCGCATGCGGTTCCCCCACCAGGGCAGCGTTTCGTGGCCCCACAGGGAGCCCACCGAAGGCCCCAGTGGGGGTGTTCGCATGCGGTTCCCCCACCCAGGGCAGCGTTTCGTAGCCCCATAGGGAGCTCCACCGAAGGCCCCAGCGGGGGTGTTCGCATGCTGTTCCCCCACCCAGGGCAGCGCTTCGTGGCCCCATAGGGAAGCTCCACCGAAGGCCCAGTGGGGGTGTGTCGCATGCGGTTTTCCCTACCCAGGAGCAGGCGTTTCGTAGCCCATAGGGAGCTCCACCGAAGGCCCCATGGGGGTGTTCGCAATGGCGGGTTCCCCCGCCCAGAGGCAGCGTTTTCGTGGCCCCATAGGGAGCTCCATCGAGGCCCCAGTGGGGGTGTTTCGCATGCGGTTCCCCACCCAGGGCAGCGGCTTCGTAGCCCCATAGGGAGCTCCACGAAGGCCCCAGTGGGGGTGTCCCATGCGGTTCCGCGCCACCCAGGGCAAAGCGGTTTCGTGGCCCTAGTGAGCGCCACCGAGGCCCCAGTGGGGTGTTCGCATGCGTTCCCCCACCCAGGCACGCGTTCGGTAGCCCATAGGGAGCTCCACCGAAGGCCCCAGTGGGGGTGTTCGCATGCGGTTTCCCCGCCCAGGGCAGCGCTTCGTAGCCCCATAGGGAGCTCCACCGAAGGCCCCAGTGGAGGTGTTCGCATGCGGTTCCCCCGCCCAGGGCAGCGTTTCGTGGCCCCATAGGGAGCTCCACCGAAGGCCCCAGTGGGGGTGTTCGCATGCGGTTCCCCCCCCCAGGGCAGCGTTTCGTAGCCCCATAGGGAGCTCCACCGAAGGCCCCAGTGGGGGTGTTCGCATGCGGTTCCCCCACCCAGGGCAGCGCTTCGTGGCCCCATGGGGAGCTCCACCGAAAGCCCCCGTGGCGCAGTTCGCATGCGCTTCCCCCACCCAGGGCAGCGTTTCGTGGCACCATAAGGAGCTCCACCGAAGGCCCCAGTGGCGCAGTTCGCATGCGGTTCCCCCACCCAGGGCAGCGCTTCGTAGCCCCATAGGGAGCTCCACCGAAGGCCCGCCCCGGTGGCGCAGTCCGCATGCGGTTCCCCCATCCAAGGCAGCGCTTCGTGGCCCCATGGAGCCCCACCGAAAGCGGCACCCACAACGCGTTACCAACAATTGCTTATGGTTGGGTCTTTCGCCAGGATAATTTTTTCCCGCCTATCCCGCAAAGGTTGTTTTTCCAAACCATCCTGTGGTGTTGGGTCCTCGTTTTGAAGAGACGGTGCCCCGCGTTCCTCTCATTCCTCCTCCCCCTCCTCCCCCTCCTTGCCTCTGCTCTCGGCGCACCTCTCACGCGTTTCGTAGCCCCATAGGGAGCTCCACCGAAGGCCCCAGTGGGGGTGTTCGCACGCGGTTCCCCCACCCAGGGCAGCGTTTCGTGGCCCCATGGGGAGCTCCACCGAAGGCCCCAGTGGGGGTGTCCACATGCGGTTCCCCCACCCAGGGCAGCGTTTCGTAGCCCCATAGAGAGCTCCACCGAAGGCCCCAGTGGGGGTGTCCACATGCGGTTCCCCCACCCAGGGCAGCGCTTCGCAGCCCCATAGGGAGCTCCACCGATGGCCCCAGTGGGGGTGTCCACATGCGGTTCCCCCACCCAGGGCAGCGCTTCGTAGCCCCATAGGGAGCTCCACCGAAGGCCCCAGTGGGGGTGTCCACATGCGGTTCCCCCACCCAGGGCAGCGTTTCGTGGCCCCATAGGGAGCTCCACCGAAGGCCCCAGTGGGGGTGTCCACATGCGGTTCCCCCACCCAGGGCAGCGTTTCGTGGCCCCATAGGGAGCTCCACCGAAGGCCCCAGTGGGGGTGTCCACATGCGGTTCCCCCACCCAGGGCAGCGTTTCGTGGCCCCATAGGGAGCTCCACCGAAGGCCCCAGTGGGGTGTCCACATGCGGTTCCCCCACCCAGGGCAGCGTTTCGTGGCCCCATAGGGAGCTCCACCGAAGGCCCCAGTGGGGGTGTCCACATGCGGTTCCCCCACCCAGGGCAGCGTTTCGTAGCCCCATAGGGAGCTCCACCGAAGGCCCCAGTGGGGGTGTCCACATGCGGTTCCCCCACCCAGGGCAGCGTTTCGTAGCCCCATAGGGAGCTCCACCGAAGGCCCCAGTGGGGGTGTCCGCATGCGGTTCCCCCACCCAGGGCAGCGTTTCGTAGCCCCATAGGGAGCTCCACCGAAGGCCCCAGTGGGGGTGTTCGCATGCGGTTCCCCCACCCAGGGCAGCGTTTCGTGGCCCCATAGGGAGCTCCACCGAAGGCCCCAGTGGGGGTGTTCGCATGCGGTTCCCCCACCCAGGGCAGCGTTTCGTAGCCCCAGCTCGGGAGCTCCACCGAAGGCCACCAGCCCCAGGGGGTGTTCGCATGCGGTTCCCCACCCAGGGCAGCGTTTCGTGGCCCCATAGGGAGCTCCACCGAAGGCCCCAGTGGGGGTGTTCGCATGCGGTTCCCCCACCCAGGGCAGCGTTTCGTAGCCCCATAGGGAGCTCCACCGAAGGCCCCAGTGGGGGTGTTCGCATGCGGTTCCCCCACCCAGGGCAGCGTTTCGTGGCCCCATAGGGAGCTCCACCGAAGGCCCCAGTGGGGGTGTTCGCATGCGGTTCCCCCACCCAGGGCAGCGTTTCGTGGCCCCATAGGGAGCTCCACCGAAGGCCCCAGTGGGGGTGTTCGCATGCGGTTCCCCCACCCAGGGCAGCGTTTCGTGGCCCCATAGGGAGCTCCACCGAAGGCCCCAGTGGGGGTGTTCGCATGCGGTTCCCCCACCCAGGGCAGCGCTTCGTGGCCCCATAGGGAGCTCCACCGAAGGCCCCAGTGGGGGTGTTCGCATGCGGTTCCCCCACCCAGGGCAGCGTTTCGTGGCCCCATAGGGAGCTCCACCGAAGGCCCCAGTGGGGGTGTTCGCATGCGGTTCCCCCACCCAGGGCAGCGTTTCGTAGCCCCATAGGGAGCTCCACCGAAGGCCCCAGTGGGGGTGTTCGCATGCGGTTCCCCCACCCAGGGCAGCGTTTCGTGGCCCCATAGGGAGCTCCACCGAAGGCCCCAGTGGGGGTGTTCGCATGCGGTTCCCCCACCCAGGGCAGCGGTCAGTCCCATGCGGTTCCCCCACCCAGGGCAGCGTTTCGTGGCCCCATAGGGAGCTCCACCGAAGGCCCCAGTGGGGGTGTTCGCATGCGGTTCCCCCACCCAGGGCAGCGTTTCGTAGCCCCATAGGGAGCTCCACCGAAGGCCCCAGTGGGGGTGTTCGCATGCGGTTCCCCCCCAGGGCAGCGCTTCGTGGCCCCATAGGGAGCTCCACCGAAGGCCCCAGTGGGGGTGTTCGCATGCGGTTCCCCCACCCAGGGCAGCGTTTCGTGGCCCCATAGGGAGCTCCACCGAAGGCCCCAGTGGGGGTGTTCGCATGCGGTTCCCCCACCCAGGGCAGCGTTTCGTGGCCCCATAGGGAGCTCCACCGAAGGCCCCAGTGGGGGTGTTCGCATGCGGTTCCCCCACCCAGGGCAGCGTTTCGTGGCCCCATAGGGAGCTCCACCGAAGGCCCCAGTGGGGGTGTTCGCATGCGGTTCCCCCACCCAGGGCAGCGTTTCGTGGCCCCATAGGGAGCTCCACCGAAGGCCCCAGTGGGGGTGTTCGCATGCGGTTCCCCCACCCAGGGCAGCGTTTCGTAGCCCCATAGGGAGCTCCACCGAAGGCCCCAGTGGGGGTGTTCGCATGCGGTTCCCCCACCCAGGGCAGCGTTTCGTGGCCCCATAGGGAGCTCCACCGAAGGCCCCAGTGGGGGTGTTCGCATGCGGTTCCCCCACCCAGGGCAGCGTTTCGTGGCCCCATAGGGAGCTCCACCGAAGGCCCCAGTGGCGCAGTTCGCATGCGCTTCCCCCACCCAGGGCAGCGTTTCGTGGCACCATAGGGAGCTCCACCGAAGGCCCCAGTGGCGCAGTTCGCATGCGGTTCCCCCACCCAGGGCAGCGTTTCGTAGCCCCATAGGGAGCTCCACCGAAGGCCCGCCCCGGTGGCGCAGTCCGCATGCGGTTCCCCCATCCAAGGCTGCGCTTCGTGGCCCCATATGGAGCCCCACCGAAAGCGGCACCCACAACGCGTTACCAACAATTGCTTATGGTTGGGTCTTTCGCCAGGATAATTGTTCCAGGATTGTCTCGATCTAGCTTTCAACATCTTTAGTTTGGAATGGCGGCGTCGTCCCAGTTCTGGTCAAATGTAGTTTGGGGGATCCAGGTCCGCTAGGACACTGCGCCAGGAAAGTGCTCAGCTGGCGCTTCGAGTACACGCTTGGCACCGCGGTGACCTTGCCTGGGTAGTTCTACTGGATCTAGGTGCGAGCGCAGTACGCTTGCCAGGCCGTGACGCCATCCCCGCTGTCGGTCAGCGCCGTGACAAGCACGGCCAGGCGATCGGCGCTGCGAGCCGCCAGCGTCCGCCTCAGCACTTGGAGGACGAGGGTTTGAGGGATGGATGCGGACTTGTCGTCACAGTCGCCCGGCACCAGAGGGGCACGGGGCCTGGCGGAAAGGCAGGTGGGGGTCCGCTTGTGGCCGCGCCTGCCCGTCTCCAGGGGGTTTAACGACAGCAGTCCGCCGCCACTTGCGTGGCTGTTGCCGTGGGGAGAGCGGGGAGCAGGTACTCGGCGAAGTCGGCCAGAGCCCGACACACACACACACACACACACGGAGAACTACCGACGGTGCAAGCGTGAGTTTGCTGGAAATTGGCCCTGCCTTGCACATGCCACAGGCGCAAGCTAGGTGCAGTCCAAGACCAAAAGACCTCCCCTCCTCCCCGGCCTCTCGCCCTCACTCCTTCCTCACCTCCCTCCTCCTCTCCCCGTCCCCTCGGTCGCTCTTGCCTGCCCACTTGCCTTTTGTTTCGACGCGCTCGGAAGCACAGATGTGGTCCGCGTCCCCCTCCTCCTCCTCCTCCTCCTCCTCCTCCTCCTCCTTCTCCCTCCTCCCTCCCTCCTCCCTCTTCGTCCTCCTCCTCCTCCTCCTCCTCCTCCTCCTCCTCCTCCCTCCTCCTATCTCGCGAAGCCCGTGGGCCCGCCAGTCGAGAGATTTCTGGCTCAGGCCGCAGCTGGCCGCTTCCATGCGCGCGGGGTGACCGGGCACACTGGGCAGCCCCGGGGTTCTGCACAGGAGCGGCTTGCCGCGAGCGGAAGCAGGTGGGAGCAGGGGGAGAGGCAGGCAGGAGGAGGAGGAGTGACACGACGAGAAGGATGAGGGCGAGGAGGTCGGTGGCGATGATGACAACAGGGATGATTATGCTGATGATTATTATGATGAGGATGAGGATGAGGATGATTATTATGATGATGAGGATGATGCTGATGATGATGGTGATGAGGATGAGGATGATTAGTGATGAGGATGCTGATGAGGATGATAATGATTATCGTGGTCATGATGATGCTGGCGGGTGAGTCTTAATATGATGATGTTGATGATGATGATAACCCGAGTAAGCGATTAAGGACCCCCCCCCCTCTCCGGTGAAAGGATAACGCACCCGGCACCCGGAAGCGTTATCCTGGCACCAGGAGGGGGTACACCAGATCGCACGGGACCCACGGAGTCCCGCAGGTCTCGCAGGTCCCACAAGCTTTTCCTTAGCTTTTCTCAGCTTTTCCTTATTCGTATTCGTATTCTTATTCTCATTACAATTCTAATTGGGATGCCACCCGAGGCGGGGCGCTGGAATTATTTATTTTCCTTCCATTTGCGC
The DNA here is from genome assembly GCA_963575745.1 of Prorocentrum cordatum. Lineage (NCBI taxonomy): Eukaryota > Dinophyceae > Prorocentrales > Prorocentraceae > Prorocentrum > Prorocentrum cordatum. The sequence continues at coordinate 1,110,799 of CAUYUJ010018170.1, read as the reverse complement.
GGTGCTAATAATATCGCTCGGCGAAAACCCCCCCAAATAATTATTTAATTACGGCGCGGTGCTAATGATAACGCCGGGGGGTTCCTTAATTGCTTCTCCGGGTTAATTATGATGATGGTGATGGTGATGGTGATGGTGATGATGGTGGTGGTGGCGATGATGCTGGTGATGCTGACGCTGATGCCGATGTTTATGCTGCTGATGATGATTATGATGACGGTGATGATGGTGATGTTGGTCATGATGATAATGCAGATCACGATGACCATGATGATCATGATGACCATGGTGACGGTGATGACGGTGATGATGATGAAGAGGATGATGATGATGACGATGATGATAATGATGATGATGACAATGATGATGACGGTGATGGTGGTGATGATGATTGTGATGGTGGTGGTGGTGATGGTAATAGTGATGGTGATGGTGATGATGGGGATGATGATGATGATGATGATGATGATGATGATGATGATGATGTTGGTGATGGTGATGGTGGTCGTGATGATGATGGTTTTGATGATGATGGTGGTCGTGATGATGATGGTGGTGGTGATGATGATGGTGATGAAGATAATGCTGCTGATGCTGATGCTGGTGATGCTTCTGCTGATGATGATGCTGATGACGGTGGTGACGGTGATGATGATGCTGATCATGATGATCATGCAGATTACGATGACCATGATGAGCATGGTGATCATGCTGATCATGGTGATGGCCATGGTGGTGGTGATAATGATGACGAGGATGACGATGGTGATGGTGGTCGTGGTCGCGGTAGTGATTGTGATGGTGATGATGATGATGATGATGATGATGACGGTGATGATGATGATGATGACGATGATGGTGGTGGTAATCATGATGATGGTGTTGATGATGGTGATGACGGTGCAAATGGTGATGCCCATCATGGCGATCAAGGATGTCAGATGACAATGATGAGCATGATGCTAGTTATTTACCAGTATGGTGATGGTGATGATGGTGGTGATGATGTTGTTGTTGATGACGATGATGATGACGTGTTTGGCGGTGGTGATGATGATGATGATGGTGAGGTTGATGCTGGTGGTAGTGGTGATGGTGATGGTGATAATGTTGGTGTTGGTGCGGATGCGGAGGAGGGGGCGGGGGGTAATGTTGAGCATGAGCTTGATACGGATATGTATTCGGAGTATCAGTGTCACGGTGATTTTGACGATGTGATTGCCGATGAGGAGGGTGATGATGAGCATGTTGATGGTGATGCTGATGTTGGTAATGATGATTGTTGTGGTGGCTGGTATGATGATGCAGGTGGGGACGATGATGACGGTGGTTGTGATGATAGTGGTGATAGTGATGATAGTGATGATAATGATGGTGATGGTGATGGTGTTGGTGATGGTGAGGAGGAGGAGGATGGGTACGATGATGGTGATGATGATTGTGGAGATGATGATGATGATGGTGATCATGATTGTGGTGGTGTGTGGGAGGATGTTGATGAGGACGACGATGATGATGCATATTACTAGGACGAGGCTGATGCTAGTGATGATGCTGATGGTGATAGTGATGGCAACGATGGTTATGGCGATGATGATGGTAATGCTAATGATGATTGTGATGCTGATGCTGATGGTGGTGACAGTGGTGGTGGTTGCGATCGTAATGTTAGTAGTTGCGCTTGTGATGATGATGATGATGATGATGATGATGATGATGATGATGATGATGATGGTGGTGGTGGTGGTGGTGGTGGTGGTGATGGTGATTATGGTAGTGGCGGTGGTGGTGGCGATGTTGATCAGTAGGATTGCGAGGAGTATGGCGATGGTGATGTTAACGATGGTCACGATGCTAAGAGGAGGCGGCCCAGGACGAGGAAAAACACCGCATCAGCAGAAGAGAGCAGGGACATGAGACAGAAGGGGAAGGCAGAGGAACGAGTTACGTAAGATCAGGGCAGGAGTGTGAGAGAGGATGCAGACTAGGAAGATGAACAGGACAGCGTGAAGGACAGCGGGAAGGAGTGATGCATGGGCGGAGAATGATGAGTGAAAAGGAGGAGAAAGGAGGAGGGGATGATGGGATGATTGAGGAGGAGCAGGCAGGTGGAGTGTGGGTGGGTGGGTGGGAAGGGGGGGGAGGGACGTGTCATAGGAGGAGGAAGATGGAAGAGGGAAGAAGGGTGAAGCGATGGAATAATGGAAGATGAAAGGGGGCCAATATCGGCGGGAGTGTGTACGATTGGCGTGAGCGTGAGCGCGGGTGAATGAGACAGATGAGGATTGCTTAGGGGTGGGGAAGAGGATGATGAGGATTGGCAGGAGCATCAGGGGCATGAAAAGGTGGACATCAGTGTGAGGAGAAAAATGACGAGCACGATGCATCACACGATTTGATATATGATAACAGCGACGATAAAGGGTGGACGAAGAGGAGGCGGACAATACGGAAGAACATTGAGAGAACGATGAGGGGGAGGAGAAGGAGGAGGAGGAGGACAGAACAGACAAGACTCAGATAACAGTGCGGACGATCAGGGCGAGGACGAGGAGGAGGATGATGAGGAGTATGACATGGAGAACGAGGAGCTTGAGGAAGGCGATGAGGACGATAACGCAGAGGACGACTGCAAGGTCGAACAGAAGGGCGGGCGGACAACTGCGGTGTGGAGAACGAGGTGGGTGTTCCGTGATAATGGTGAGGACAACCACGATGCGGTTGTTCGAGAAGGGGGAGGAGGACGACCACGATGACGACGGCGAGAAGGAGTAGGACAAGGTAGGATGACGCTAAGAAGGAGGAGGAGTAGGAGGCGCAGGAGGATAATGCCGAAGGGGGAAGTGAGGAGGACGATCGGGAATCGAGCACCAAAGACGAGGAGGAGAGGGAGGGGGAGCACGAGGAGGAGGAGGACGGCGACGCCGATGCGGACAAGGACAGGGACAAGCAGGAGGGGGAGAGAATGAGGCGAACGACGAGGAAGGAGAGCAGGGGGGTGTCGAGAGGAGGGGGGAGGGAGGGGGCGGAGGAGGTTGAGGCTGGTCAGCATGACGAGGAAGACGAGGATCCAGCAGACCGTGCCGTGTGCGTCGGGGGGAGCCAGGACTGGTGTTGCCAAGATGATGTCCCCGGCGCAGTTCGCTTTGCAGCAGGCCTGGTTGTCCTCTGTGGTGCTGGCAGGGGGGTGGGGGGGGCGCAGGAGGGAAGATGAGGGAAGAGGCTCAAGGGTAAGAGGTCTCGGGAGGCATGGGCTGGAAGAGAGGGGACGGAGGAGGATGAGGATGAGAGAGGGGGTGGATGAAGAGGAGGAGGAGGAGGAGGAAGATTGGGCAAGAAACGGGAGGAAAAGCGGACTGGTTCAGATGTCGTCGAGAGATCATTTTGCTGCGTTACCCGGTCGTCGAGATGCTATGTTGACATTCCGTGTGCCATTGGCTCTGTAAGGAGGTGCGTGTATAAGGATAGAGGGGGGGGGAAGGGGGAGCAGGAGTGTGGTGGATGGAAGTGGGGGAGGGGGGGCGGAGGACACTGAAGGATGAGCGAGAGGAGCAGGGTGAGAAGGAGGAGGAGGACGACGATGAGAAGGAGGAGGAGGAGGAGAAGGAAAGGGTGGAGCCGGGATTGTGTTGATTTGTTGTCCCTCCGCGCACCGCAGCAGTCTGCATGATTTGTTGGCGTTGTGTGTGGGTCTGGCTTTGATGGAGAACATTCAGGTTCGAGGGGATGGTACGCGGGGAGAGTGGGAGGGAAGCAGGGATGGGGAGGAAGGAGAATCAGTCGAGTAGCAGAATTCATTGGTATGATGATGGCCTTCCTCCATACTGAGCGTGAAGACAATCGCGCCGGTGTTGAGCCGCTGGCCGTGGATTTCGCCGCCCTCCTCCGTGGTCACTCTCATCTTGACCAAGTTCTGTCGGCCAACTGTGATGCCGCTCATTTCTGGCGCGAAGTGGCAGCGACGCTTGATGTGGGAGAATGGGTGACCTTCCACAAAGTGAAGGCACACTTGGCAGAAGAAGCCGCCAGGTCTGAGCAGGAAAAAGTGGACATCAGTGGAAATAAAGCGGCCGATTGGCTTGCTGGTCAGGGTGCTCGGTCCCATGACTTTGAGCCCGCGTTTTCCGATAATGTATTTTCCACGTGCAAGCAGTTTCGACAGCTGTTCCTGGGGATGGTGGAAGTCTTTGCCTTGTGGTCCCCGCCAGCTGATTTGTTCGGTGAGCTAGGTGAGGGATTTGTGAGACCCCGTCGTGGCAGGTCGTGTGTGTGTGTGTGCCCCAACCATCCCTCACTGGCATATTGATCATTGGCGCTGTAGTCTCTGTCTCAGAACTGTTTCGGCTCTCACTAAGACCTCCTGTATTGGCCTGAATCCCTCCTTTTTTGAAGTGCTGCGCACCCCTGGACACTTTGGACACGCCCTCCATGTTGCGTTTGTGGTGGAGTCTGGGTTCCCTGTGGTCCTTGTTCCAGGTGCGGCGCTTTCGGGACTCAGAAAGCAATTTTAAACTTCGGTCGAGATGTGAGCCAATTACGGTAAAGAGAAACGTGCCCTCCTGAATGGCAGGCTTCCCAGTACAGCTTGTCGAACTCATTCTCCCCAGTTGGTTCGTGGGACCGCCCTGGGTGAATTTATTTGTCACCATTAATCTGGGCTGGTGCCCATGAGTAAGTTGTGCTCGGCATGGTTGACTTTTCAGGTGCCCACAGTACCCACAGAAGGGGGAAGGCTAGAGAGGCATGGGACGAGGAGGAGGAGGAGGAGGAGGAGGAGGAGGAGGAGGAGGAGAAGGATTCTCGATGTCGGATTGGCCCTGCCCCAAGGCCCTGGTCGGGGAAAGCGAGCAGCGAAGGATCAACGGCCCCAGGGAGCCAGCGAGGGCGAGGGCCGAGTAGGCCACCGCCCGCGAGAAGGGGCCCCAGGAGGGCAAGCGCGTGGCACGAGGGGCGCAGCTCCACCGATGACGCGACGAGCCCTGCGCGAGCCGAGGCCGCTCGGGCCGAGCGCGTCCGGTGGGCCACCCGGCGCCCCCGAGCCGCGCCGCCGCCGCGCCCGGGACACCTGCGAACCACGCCAGCGGCATGGGGGTACACACAGTGGGGGCCCATGCCAAGAAGCACCCTGCTTGCCTCCAGGGTGCCCTGGGTTTCTTCGGTTCTGCTTGTTTTGTTGTGGAAAGCGTGACGTTCCCGCACCAAGAACCGATGGGCGTCCTGTGGTCTCAGGGTTAGGTTTCTTGTGGAAGGTCTCTTGTTGTGGACTGGCCTCCACTGTGTTTTCTTGGAGGCCCGCACGGAGTTCTCGGATCGGCACCTCGGGCCCCTCTGGCGGCACCTCCGGCGCCGTCTTTGGCGCGCTCCGCGCGCCAGGGAGGGGGGGCCAGCGCCGATCCAAGAACTCAGCGTTGGCCTCCAAGAAATGTTGTCCATTCCGCGCTCTCTGTTCCTCCGCATCTCTGCCACATCAGCAGGTCAGGTGTGGCCCGCTTTTCGCAGCGGAGGCGGGCGTGTCGCAGACATGGCTTATTGCGCGTGGGTTATCGACGGGCCGCGCTTCCGTTCAGCATCAGCGCGCTCCGTCGCCAAATCAGCCAGTAGAGTCCCCATGTTTCGGGAGGTGCTTTCTCCGGTCCGTGGATCTGGCGCCCACGCGCCAGATGCACGGATCCTTAATCCGTGTTAGCATATGCCCGAGTGTATAAGAGATTCGGTCCGACGACCAGTCCGAGTGCGTATCCCCCTTTTCTGGCGTGCTCCTCTGTCGTCGTCGTCGTTTCCATAGTCGTAGTATTACAATTGTTCCTCTTCTTCTCCGCATGATTTTTAGTATTCGGAGGGGGGATCACGGCGACGCCGACGAGCAGGAGCAGGAGTGAGGAGGCACATCTAGGCGCAGCCGGGGGAGGATGCGGATGAGGATGAGGATGAGGATGAGGACCAGTGGAAACGCAAGAGTCATCAACCATGTTGGAATTAACCTGCCTCTTCATAGGACCCTACAACGGCTCATTTCCATTGAGGGAACTGCCTCGTCGGAAGACAGGAGTTTAAAGATCCCGAAGCGTGCAAACACATTGTTCTCGGGACTTCAACGCCACGTAGCAACCTGATTGCTGCGTCTTGACGATCCGTGCCATAACGCAATTGTTTGGACTTCGACACAGCGAATCAACATAACTGTTGCGCCCGCATAATCCTGAATCCTTCCAAACACACACAATTTCTGTTACGCTGGTCATGGGAACCCGTGAAACTCCTGCAAATGCTGAAACGGATGTGCGCGGCGCTAAGGCGAGAGCCACATTTAAAAAAGGAACCGCCCTCAATCCGTGAAGCTCGTGCAACTGTTGAAATCGGATGCGCGCGGCGCTAAGGTGAGAGCCACCTTCTGGAAACCATTCGCCTCCAAGACGTGAAACTCTTGCAATTGGCAATGTTTAAAGCGAACGTGCGCGGCTCTAGGGCGAGAGCCACATGTTGAAAACCACTTGCCCTCAATCCCTCAAGCTCTTGCAAATGTTAAAAACCGACTGTGCGCGGCGCTAAGGCGAGAGCAACATTTTGAAAACGACCCGCCTTCAATCCGTGAAACTCTGGCAATTGTTTTTCATACAAAGAAACGAATGTGCGCGGCGCTGAGGCGAGAGCCACATTTTGAAAACGGTCCGCCCTAAATCCGAGAAACTCCTGCAAATTGTTAAAACGAAGTGCGCGGCGCTAAGGCGAGGGCCACATGTTGAAAACGACGCGCCTTCAATCCGTGAAGCTCTTGCGAATTTCAAAACGAATGTGCGCGGCGCAAAGGCAAGAGACACATTTTGAAAGCCACCCGCTCTCCATCTGTGGAAAAAATCGGATGTGCGCGGCGCTAGGCGAGAGCCATTTTTTGAAAACGGCCCGCCCTCAATCCGTGGAATTCTTGCTGTGCGCGGCGCTAAGGCGACATCCATATTTTGAACACCACCTCAATCCGTGAAGCTCTTGCAAATTGTTAGAACGAATGTGCGAGGCGCTAAGGCGAGAGCCACATTCTGAAAACCACCCGCCCTCCATCTGTGACGCTGTTGTCACTTTTTCAAGCTTCAAGCTTCAGAACCATAAGTGGTGCAGAAGTCTTAGGCGAAACGCCTGGCCCGCCCTAGAAAACTGGCCTCGGGGTGCGGCAGGGAGAAGGAGAAGGAATTGAGGAGTAGGATGACGAGGAGGAGGAGGAGGAGGAGGAGCAGGACCTCAGTCAGAACCGGGAGGAGGAGGAGGAGGAGGATGAGAAGGAGAAGGAGGAAGAGGAGGAGGAGCAGGAGGAGGAGTTTACAGCATGCGTAAGTGAGCAGGAGCAGGTGGAAGCAGATGGGGGAGGCGACGGAGGTCGACGGCTAAGCCGAGCCGCAGCGGGCCGCAGGATCAGGGACCGGGAGCAAGAGCGCCGAAGGACGATGGCGCGCATCTCAGGCGATCGCAAACATGGGTCAAGACCAGGCTCCCATGGGAGGGGTTTGAGAGGGGGAAGCATCGCACACGCCGATGAACCCCATGGGGTCGGCGAATTATCTACCCTGCCCTTTGCTATCCTACTCTGGCCTGCGGGGCGCTGCCGTCTTCGAGTGGGACTTGTGCCGTAGCGAGGAGCACGATCTCTCAGGCGATCGTAAACATGGATTCAGGGGGCGTGGCTTAGCGACGGGTCCCGTTTCCATTGGAAATCGCGGATTTCCGCCGCCGAGCGAGGCGGCACCGGCCGCATTTTGGGGAGAGCACCCCCCCCGATCCACGGATTTGGCGACCGCGCCCCAAATCCATGGATCGCTAATCCATGTTTGCGCGCCCCCGAGCTTCGTCGTCGTCGCCCTCGCGGTGGCCGCCGGAGGCCGGCTTCACCGTGCCCGAGCAGGCCGCTGGCGCGCCAGGGTCCACGGGCTTCGTGTCGCCGCATGCTTTCACGGCGTCCAAGGAGCGGCGCCGCCCGCCCTGTCGGGGAGTCGGCACGGGTCCGAAGACAGCGCCCGTGCGCCGCCACAGGCCCGGGCTAAGGGCCGTCCTTCAGAGCAGGGCCAGCTGCAGTTGGACTTCGCGGGGCCCCCTCCTCGCCACGGCTGCACGCAGCTCGGAAGATTGGTGCGTTTGGACCCCGGGAGGGGTTCGGATATCTATTTACCTAACAGCGAAGACTGATAGGTTTCTAGTGGTCTCAAAATAGAACAACAGATGACTCCACAGGGGGGTCTGGGCGGCATCCGGGGAGCTGTGTCCGAACTCGTGTCCGAACTCGTTTTTCGCAAACAGTCACACACTTCGTGCTCTTCGACCTCCCAGAACTCCATTCCCGGGCCACATTCTGAATGCCCGGAGCTAACTGTAGGCTACTTCGTAGTCTTCGAGTTCCCAAAACTCCACTCCCGGGCCACATTCTGAATGCCCGGAGCCAACTGTAGGCTACTTCGTGGTCTTCGAGTTCCCAGAACTCCATTCCTGGGCATGATTTTGAATGCCAAGAGCCAACTGTAGGCCACTTCGTGGTCTTCGAGTTCCCAGAACTCTATTCCTGGGCATGATTTTGAATGCCCGGAGCCAACTGCAGGCCACTTCGTGTTCTTCGAGTTCCCAGAACTCCATTCCCGGGCCACATTTTGAATGCTGAGGCAGGCTGAGGCTGAGGCTGAGGCAGGCTGAGGCTGAGGCAGGTTGAGGCTGAGGCCGAGGCCGAAGGCAGACTGAGGCTCAGGCTGAAGCAGGCTGAGGCTGAGGCTGAGGCTGAAGCAGGCTGATGCTGAGGCAGGCTGAGGCTGAGGCTCAGGCTGATGCAGGCTGAGGCTGAGGCAGGCTGAGGCTGAGGCCGAGGCTGAAGGCAGACTGAGATCGAGGCTGAAGCAGGCTGAGGCTGAGGCTGAGGCTGAGGCAGGCTGAGGCTGAGGCTGAGGCAGGCTGATGCTGAGGCAGGCTGAGGCTGAGGCTCAGGCTGATGCAGGCTGAGGCTGGGCAGGCTGAAGCTGAGGCCGAGGCTGAAGGCAGACTGAGGCTGAGGCTGAACAGGCTGAGGCTGAGGCTGAGGCAGGCTAGGCTGAGGCTGAGGCAGGCTAGCGCTGAGGCAGGCTGGGGCTGAGGCTGAGGCTGAGGCAGGGTGAGGCTGAGGCAGGCTGAGGCTGAGGCCGAGGCGGAAGGCAGACTGAGGCTGAGGCTGAAGCAGGCTGAGGCTAAGGCTGAGGCAGGCTGAGGCTGAGGCTGAGGCAGGCTGATGCTGAGGCAGGCTGAGGCTGAGGCTGAGGCTGATGCAGGCTGAGGCTGAGGCAGGCTGAGGCTGAGGCCGAGGCTGAAGGCAGACTGAGGCTGAGGCTGAAGCAGGCTGAGGCTGAGGCTGAGGCAGGCTGAGGCTGAGGCTGAGGCAGGCTGATGCTGAGGCAGGCTGAGGCTGAGGCTGAGGCTGATGCAGGCTGAGGCTGAGGCAGGCTGAGGCTGAGGCCGAGGCTGAAGGCAGACTGAGGCTGAGGCTGAAGCAGGCTGAGGCTGAGGCTGAGGCAGGCTGAGGCTGAGGCTGAGGCAGGCTGAGGCTGAGGCTGTGACTGCGACTGCCGTTGCCACTGCGACTTTCATCGCGAATGCGACTGCGACTGCGAGAACAGCAGAATTCTACAACTGGATTCTCATGTGAATCTTAAGGGGAATGCTTCCAGATATGCTCCTACACATCGCTGTTAGGTTGCTTTGCCGGGATAATTTGAAATTAATCGTCGACTCCTAGGCAAATATGCGAAAACATGGGAAGTGGGGGGGAAGACGAAAATGCCGAAAAGATTGGAAAGTATGGGGAATCCTGGGATTTGTATGGTGTCCGTGGGCCCCTTGAGAGAGGTCCGGGAAGTAGCGGTATTGGCAACTTCGTCCTCCCACCCCCCCTTTGGCCGCCACCTTGCTTGGCCGGGGGCCGTGCTGGGCCCTGGCCAGAGGCCCCAGGACGAGGGCCCTCGAGGCCGTGTTTCGAGATGCAGAAGCCATGCGAAGGCTGGCAAACCCGAGGCTGCTGAAACGGAGCTCCGGGAAATTGCTTTTTCCTTCCGGGAAGCAGCCCCCCGTTTACTATTTGGTGCGTTGAGTTTTATTCATGTAATTTGTTTTTTTCTTCCGGGAAGACCGTTTTTGCAGCCACGGATTTGCCAGCCCTCGCCCCGTTTCCAAGAGATCTTTTTGAGATGCTGGAAGGGGGACATCATAATCTTTCTGCTTGACCCTGCACGGCGGCATCTGTGTATGCCACATGTTTCCGCTTGAGGACCCTGGCGCATGGCCCCTCTGGCATGGTGCAAATGCCCTGGCCGTGGCCAGCAGGGTCTGTTCACCATCCTGCGGCCCAAGATGTCCCCGGTCAGGCTTGGCGTTCTGCGGATCGAGGATCAGAGCATCCACAACATGGGGAGCTGCGATCCCTAAGTTACCCTCAACGGGATCCTATCGGCTTCGAGACCCCTCTCGAGAGGTCGTAGATGCGTAGGAAGCTTTCTCCCATGGGGGACACACGAGGGAGCACTGTTCGCCAAGTTGTGACCAGTCGGCGAGGGGGGTCAGTCGGGCTGCCAGGATTGGAACAAGCAGGCAACTCTTGGGCCAGCGCTGGAACACTCTCTTCCCGTCCGCCACACCCCCAGCGCCGCCTCCCGTGCCGCCCTCCGGCGCCGCCCTCGGCCACGTTTCGCGTTTTGGGACAAGTTGTGTGTGCATGAGCGTGTGTGAGTGTGTTTGTGTGCACCCCGCGGGACGAACGCGCTGCACAGCCACGGTTCTGGTTCCTCCTCCCCGCCGGTCACGCCTGGTCGGCTATGTTCTGCCGCCCACTGGCACGCGCTGCGACCAGCGCGTGGGGCGTTCCCGTGGCGAGCGGTGTCCCTTCCCTCCTTGCCATCCTCGCCTGGATGGCTATGGCTGCCGCTCCCGAGGGTGACGCGCGCGGCGATTCAAAGCGATCCCGCTTGGGCCAAGCCGCGCACGCCCGTTCCCGCCGCTAATCGACTTACTCCGACTCGTCGCTGCACGCGATGCCGCGAACGCCAAAAAGTGTGTGCGTGTGTGTGTTTCATTGGAGCCCAGAATCACAGAGCGCGTTCCACTACTCGCAAAGTGCCTACTCGCAAACGTCCGGAACAAACATATGTCTTCCTCGTTGTAAGATATCGTAATCCCCCGCGGAGGATCCAAGCCATTTGCGAGTAGTTCCTTTGCGAGTAGTGGAACGCGCTTGTCCACGGAAGGAGCGGTCAGTCGACCCAGACGGGCCGGCCGATTGCTGTCGGACTCCGAGTCAGCACCACGAGGGCACCGAAGCCTGCGGGCCAAGAGCGGGCGCGGCCTGCGCAGAGGGCAATGCGTCAGGGCCGCTCAGGGCCCGAGCCCGAGACGCCAGAGGAGCATCGGCGTCATCCCAACATGCTTATAGTATATGTGCGTCGCGACGCGCGCACCGAGAACTCTCATAGTATGTGCGTCGTGGCGGGCGTTTTCTGGCCACACCGCTCGGGAAACGATCTACTAGAAGATGGGTATTCGATCTGTTCGGTTCGGACGCGCGTCTCCAAGGAGGACACATAGTACTAGTATGTCCCTGTGCGTCCCAGAGCAAGCCCAGATGCAGGACCAGGGACCCAGCCCCGCAGCCCGACACGACCGCCAGAAGCCTCACGCCCAGCGGCCGGAAGGGCCACACAGAACAGGACCTCAAGGGCCGCCAGGACGCGCGCCCGAGCTTGCACCCTTGGCGGCGGGGCGCACCCCCTGCAGCAGTCGATCCCTCCTGGATCTGCACGTGCGCCGGGCATTTCTCGGCCCGAGCAGGCAGGGCAACAGTTGCCTGGCCGCTCGGGACGCGTAGGCCCCACAATGCCGGCACATCGCGAACCCGATCCTTGCCACGAGTTCATGGCCACGGTCGGGGGTGAATTCGAAAGCCGCAAAGGCGTCCTCCCCGCCCACGACCGCTTCTCTCTGTGACGCGGCGATGGCTGGTGACACAGGGAGGGAGGAGAAACCATGACTCTCGCTCGCGCCAACAAAGCCCCAAACTCCACTGGCCGCGCAGCAGCCTGCTCAGCTACTGCGGGTGCCTCGTCGCCCTGGATGTGCTTCTGCGCCGCCACGACATCACTGCGCACTTCGTCGTGCACCCTCAGGTCAGCAGCGGGTGGCGAGCTGGCGACCTCTTCTGCCTCCACCTCCGCAGGAGAGGCTGCCTGTAGGTCCTGCACCCTGCTGACCACTGGCTGGCCCGCCTAGTTATCTACGCGGGTCGCGTCGTCGACTGGTGCCTCCACAACTGGCAGGGCGCCAGCAGCGCGAGTGGAGTGGCGACGCGGCCTGCCAGGGCAGCCAAGCCCGGTAGCTGCACAGTAGCCGCGAGTCGCGCGGGCGGCAGTTGCACGTCGATTTCCGCCGCGGCCGTTTCCCAGCATGGCGCCTGGCTGCCGAGTTGCTGGCCGCCCGTTCGAGCGCAAGGCCTCACTCCATCCGTGGGTTGCCGTTTGCCTCGGTCACAGGGCCGCGGTGTGGCTGTAGCGGTGGACGGCGGTGGACGGCGGACGGTGGGTGTGGGTCCGGGTGTGGGTGTGCGCGTGCATGCGTGCGGGTGCGTGCGTGCGTGCGTTCGTGCGTGCGTGCGGGTGTGTGTGTGCGTGTGTGAGGGCAGCGCTGCCTGAAAGAATCTGCGCAGATTTCTGCAGTTTTTCTTTCTACGCAAGAGTCAAGTGGGAAGGTGAGAATCCATGATCCAGGCCGCCTTATTGAGGCTGCAGTAGGTGGGGCGCTGCGGCACGATCCGGAGCCCGATCTTCACCATTCCGCGGCCACCGATGCATCGCAGATGCGTTTGCGAGGGGAAAAAGGAGAGCGGACGAGGGAGAGGGTGGAAGGAGGGAGGGATTGCAAAAAGATGATCCTGATGAGCGGGGGGGCCTTAGCGGATCCGTCGCAATGTTGTAGGATGCGCAAGCTGAAATTGCAACCATGAGTGTGACTACGGTAGGTTCGAGTCGTGTCGGCTGGCGGCGACCCCGCCGCTGGCGTTCAACGTTTCAGCGCCGCCAGAGACCAGAATCGGTCGATGTTGAACGATCTGGCGTTTCTGAAACGGCTGATCGGTGCAGGTTGAACGATTCCAGCGGGGTCAGGAACAAGCGCTTGGGTCGACACGACACGAGCCCGCGGTACGCGCAGACCGACCTGCAGTCTGACGTTGCCACAAGGAACCCCTTCGGCTCGGGAGGGGCTGCGTTTCCGAACCGTTCATCGGGCCAGCGTCGGGGAACCTGCTTTGCTTGAGGCCCGCCGTGGCCATAGAAGCCTCCCGTTCCTCGCGCACACATTCTCAGAGGCGACGCTAGGGGCGAGTAGCCCAGGGGAGAGCAATACATCTATTCAGGTGCGCCGATGATCTATGTCTTCGGAAAGGCTTCCGGGCGAATACGTGTAATGCCCGCCCCTGGGCTATTCGCCCCTATCGTCGCCGCCGACATGCTGGCGGCCGCGGCACGTGCCCGGCATCGAGGCGTCCAGTGCGACCCTCTCCGGGCGGGGCTCTCAGAGCCTTCTGGAGTTCTCTGGAACGGCCGCGGCGCCCGATGCATCCCCCAGTACCGCCAGACCTCAGAGATTCCCGATTAGTCTGAAGTCGAGCCTATCCCTCTACAGGGGGAATATTCAAGCATAGTTCAACAAAGCAGGGGCGATGTTTTGTTTCCCCCATGTTTGATTTTGTTTGGGGTATTTTTGTGGAGTATGTTTCATTTGTCGTCGAACATCTGCGTGTACACAACACGCCCGATCTAAGCTTAGTCCCGTTCCGATGTTGTCCCGTTTTTGGTTCCTGTCTTGCCCCTGGCTCTGGAAGACCGTGTCGGGCACGCGCCGCCTTTCTCGTCGGACACCAGGCTCGGCGCGAGGGTGCCCGCGTTCGCCACGCCTCCCACGGTGCGGCGGTGTCCGAGCTCCGCTCTCTGCGCCTCCCCGCCCAGGGCCCGCCGATGATGACGGCGCCAGCCGGCGGGGTGAAACGCCCGCGGATGGAGGGGCCTGCTGGCGGAGGCCCTGTCGCCTGATCTGTCCCGTTATCGTCGTGTTCCTGCATCGCGTCCTCCCCCTCTGCGTTTAGCATCTTGTGCGGGGCCTCGTCCGTCTCGTAAAATGTGCGCCCCTCGTTTGTATCTGACGCGGATTCGAAGCCGATTCGACGCGGCGCGACGGAACGAACAAGGTCCCCTAAATATTCAACATACCATGTTCTTCTTTGTCAGTTGGTTGACCGCAGGTCGCATTCGCCTCCGCCCTGGTCTAACGTGTTGCCCTTTGGTATTGCGTGCTGCGCCGATATTTTCGCCGACATATACGGCACAGCTGACATAATTCGCTTGTGCACCTGCGTGTAGCATGTGACTCTGCGACGTCGGAGTCGCTATCGTTGAGCGCCAAACGCGCTTGTCGAAACTCTGGTGACCATTCTCGCCCTGAGCGGAGCTCAGGGCAATCACACAACAAAGAAAACAAGGTTGTAGTCAGCGCGTCAAGCCGTCGTAGCAACGACGCCGTGGGCGGCCTTCTGTGCGTAGCGGCTGGCTGATAGTCAGCGTCGTGCTTGTGATTCGGAGTTCTCAACCTTATCCCCTACATCAAGCTGGAAGGACATCCAGGTTCCCAGCTTTCGTAGAGGAGGCTGGATGTCTGACCCGTTACGCAAGACCAGCCTCGTGGTTATTCACCCACCGCACTCAATTTTGTTGTTCTGTGCTATCATGGATCAACAGGACTGTCAGTTGTTCCCGTTCGCGCGGTGGTCATTTTTGCCAATAGGTGCGTGATATGTTACGCATACGAAGCACAACGAGCATGATGAGACGTTGTAGTGATACGGAGTCGCGCAAACACTTCTCTGATAGTTTATCCGTTTGCCAGAGCCCACAGTTCATGCATGGACAGTCCTAGTGTTCGCCAATCTTGGGTTTTGGGGTTAGTGTTATCGAAGACGCCTACGGCGAATCACCGCCGCCCCCTGCCTCTTGGAATGGCCCATGTGGCTGAGCGACGTGGCAAGCGTTCTGCCAAGCTATCGGACCATGTGCTCCCCCAGCCGCTGTGGAAATCCTTCAGGGAACATTTGGGGGAGGATGGCGTGAAAGATCTGCAGGAGGAGGAGCAGGACAGGGAGGAGACGGAGGAGGAAGAGGAGGAGGAGGAGGAGCAGGACGTGATATCTTGGGAGCCTCTGGATGCACGCATGGGGCCTCCTGGGAGCTTCCTAGGGTGCCTTGTGGAGGCTTCTTGGGGGCTTTGGGGGGCTTCTCGGGGGCCTGTTTGGCCGTCTTAGGGCATTCCTGGCCCGTCTGACGCCGTCGGAAGCCGTCTTTGGGGCCTGTCTGGGCCGACTTGGGGCCCTCTAAGGGTGCTCCATGGCCGTCTTGACGGCCTCTTCGGCCGTCTTGGGGCCCTTTTGGAGGCCGTTCTGGTGCCATCTTGGAGATTTCTTGGGCGATCTTGGCACGATCTTTGGGGCCTCTTCGGCCGTCTCGGGCTGTCGGAATGCCGAGGGAAGCACATACCAAAATCCGTCAAACGGACATGGAAAATCAATGATTTTGGCCTCTTCGGGCCTTCCTGGAGGCCCTCTTCGGGGCCTCTTGTGCCGTCTTGGGGACTTCTTGGGGGCCTTTTGGACAGTCCTGGGCTATCTTTGAGCCATCTTGGGTCGTCTTGGTGGCCTCCTGGCCCGTCTGACACCGTCGGAAGCAGCCTTGGGGGCCTCTCTGGGCCGCCGTCTCGGGGCTCCTTGGGGCCGTTGTGGGGGCCTTTTGGGCCGTTCTGGGGCCGTCTTGAAGCCTCTTGGGCGCTCTTGGGGCGATCGTTGGGGGCTCTTGGCCGTCTCTGGCCATCGGAAGGCCGAAAAGAAGCAAATGCCAAAATCACATGTTTTTTTAGTTTGTGTAAAAAAGAACCAAATACAAAGAAACTCATATTTTTGGCATCTTCGGTCCTTCCTGGAGGCCTTCTGGGAGGCCTCTTGGGCCGTCATGGGGACCTCTTGGTGGCCTCCTGGGCCGTTCGGGGTTATCTTGGAGCCATCTTGGGCCGCCTTGATGACCTCCTCGCCCGTGTGACGCCGTCGGAAACTGTCTTGGGGGGGCTGTCTGGGCCGACTTGGGGCCCTTTCGTTGGGGCCCTTTCGTTGGGCGTTTGGGAGGCCTCTTGGGCCGTCTCCCGGCCCTCTTGGGGCCGTCGTGGGGCCCTCTTGGGTCGTTCTGGGGCCATCTTGAGGCCTCTTGGGCGATCTTGGGGCGATCGTTGGGGGATCTTGGGCCGTCTCGGGCCGTTGGGAGGCCGAAAAGAAGCAAATGCCAAAATCCTTGGAACACCTAGGGGCAATTCATGATTTTGGCCTCTTCGGGCCTTCTTGAGGCCCTGTTGGGGGCCTCTTGGCCCGTCCTGGGCCATCTTGAGGCCATCTTGGGTCGTCCTGGAGGCTTCTTGGGCTGATTTGGAGCCATCTTGGACCCTCTAGGGCCGTCTTGGAGGCCATCTTGGACCATCTTGGGCGAATTTGGAGGCCATCTTGGGCTATCTCAGCCGTCCCGGAGGCCATCCTGGGGCCGTCTTGGAAAAGAACACGACCGGTTGGTACTTTTCCCGCGGGCTTTCGGGTGGCCGGCGCGCGGGGCCGCAGCCCCAAGGGGGGGGGATTCTCTCGGAAAGGAGCCCGAGCCACACCCTGTAGGATTCCGCGCGCCGGGCTCCCCTGTGGCAGGCCAGCAGAGGGCGGCGGACATCCAATGGCCCTCGGCCCATGCGGCCACCGTGCCTGGGCTGTCGGTCAGAGGCCTCGTGCATGGTCGTTGGGGTATCGTGAAAGGCCTCTCTGGGGGCCTCTTGGAGGCACATTGAGGCCTCTTGGTGAATTACCGTTTTGGAGCCTCTTGGAGCATCGTGGGGGCCTCTTGGGGGCCTCTTGGGGGCCTCTACGGCCCTCTTGGGGGCGTGTTGGGCCGTCGTGGCGATCTTGGGGGGCTTATCTTGCCGTCTTGAAAGCCGTGAGGCCGAAAAGTCGGACACGCTACAACATGTACGTTTTCCGAAGGGTATTTAGAGACAGTTACCTCTTGGGGCCATATGGGGAGGCCGCTTGGAGCGCCTTTTCAGTTGTCTTCAGACCATCTTGGGCGTCTTGGACCGATCGTTCGGCGATCCGGGGCCCTCTCTGACAGTCTTTTTTGCCTCCTGCAGCGCTCTTGGCCCTTCTTGGGGCCCTCCTGGGCCCGAACAAATATGTGACAATACCCGGAAGGCACGCGGGAAGCCCCGTGAGATTGAGGAGCTCGGGCTATGGACCCCGTAAGGAATCCTCAGGATTGAGGCTTCAGGGATTCGGCCAAGGACCCGAGGACACTCCAATTCGTGCTTCAAGGCACGGCGGCGGATCATGAAAGAAATTGCCTGGGGGGTGATCGCCGCGTTGAGCTCCGGGCTTTCTTCACACCGCGCTCTCATCATTGCATGGACCCCTGGGCAGTTTCCACCCCGCCCGCTTCCTACTTGGTGCATCGTGCGGCGCAGCCGTTGCCGCCGCGAGGGGTCCTGGGCATGCCCAGCCCTGCCCACTTCCCGCTGGCTTGCCGCGCCCCGCCGGTGCCGCCACGTGAGGCCTCGGGTATTCCCGTCTACCGTGCTGGGCCCTGAACTTCCTCGGGCGTGCTGTGGGGCCCTGGGCTTTTTTTTGCCCACACTGCGTGGGCGTTCCTGGCTGACTTTGCGCCGCACGCGGCATTTCTGATGACAGTTGGGTGCACGCGCTGGCACCATGGATTGTTGAAAGGGTCTTCGTCGCTTCATCCATCTACAGCGTTCCCCAGGATCCATCTCTAGAATTCGTCTTCGCCTTGCACATTATGTTTGAAATGCTTTTTGTCGCAGCTTTTCTGAGCCATCGCCCATCCCTGGCCGCCCCCAGCATTGCCTTGCCTCCGCGCCGCCCCAGTATGCAGTGCCTCGGCTCGCGTCCACATCGCCTCGGCCCCCCGCTGCCCCGCTGCCCAGTTTCAGTCGGTGTACAGTCCTCGAGACATGCGACGTCAAGGCTTGTTCGAGGCGCTGTCTCCATGGAATTCTCAACCCCTTCCCCTGGGCCGGCGCTTCATCTCGGAGTATTTTCTGACGGCCTTAGCGCTCGAAAACGGAGCTTTCCTGGATGCCGCCAGTTCGGGCCAATGAGTCGCCAGAGTTCCCTAGGCCTCCCAAATGGGGTCCGAACAAGAATGGGTTGGAGGATCGCGCCGCATCGCGGATGCATCGGCGATGCGGCTCGATGTGAAGCCCGATTTTGTCCATGCCGATGGCGGCGTTGCATCGCCGACGCCGCCGATGTGCTGGCGATGCGTTGGCGAATTTCCGACCCCATCTGCTCTGAGCCCATGTGTGCGCCGCGAAATGGGGGGGCGACAAATGGGGGGGCAGCGAGGGCTACAGAAAAGGGGCCTTGTAGGGACTTTGCAGAGGCTCTTGAGGGCCCAACTGGGTGGGGGCTTCGAGGGCCCGACAAGTACACCTTTCTTCCGCCCCTCATGGACCGCCCCCCCCCCCCCCCCCATGAAGCGACGCCCATCCCATCTGGGAGGCGACTACTGAATGGAGTGACCAGCGGTCTGGGCTGGGCACTCTGAGTCGGCGGCCGTCTCAGAAGCTGGGCGGGCCTTCGCTGCTGCCCACGAGGGCCGCACGCGCGCGCATTCCCTCCTCCTTCTCCCCGGGATCGTGGGGCCGGCGTGGAGCCCGGCCGGCTGGCTGCTTTGAGGCCGAGGCGCTGACGCGTACACTGGGCGCAAGCACGGTCAACCCGTGTAAGTAAGGACCCGCGACAAGGATGCAAGGGCCTCAGGAAACCATGCCGACATTTTGCGAGCGGGGCGCGGCCAGCGAAAGCGGCCAAGGATGGGACGAAGGGGAAGGATGCGAGGGCAACCTTGGAAAATCGCTCATCCTTAATCTGCGAGTTGACTGGAGCATGTGGTCTGGGCGGGTGCGCCCCCGCCCCCGCACCGCAGCGCCGGCCCCGCGCCGCCCGCAGGCTTCTCCTCCCTCGACTCGCTACGAGAGGAGGTGAAGAGGTTGCAGAGGACGGGCCTCCCGCTGCCTGGGCACCGCGCGGAAGGGCATTATGGTAGTCCTGTGCGCATATATATATATAACATATATGTATATATAGGTGTGTGTGTGTACACATCTGTACATATGTAAATACACATACAAACAAGCAAGCGAACAATCCAGCAATCGAACATACATCTATATATAAATATATGTACATGCATACATCCATACATATACACACATGCACACATGCATACACACATGCACACATGCATACATACATACATACATACATACATACATTCAAACACACAACCAAACACACAAACTTACAAACATACAGCCATACAAACGTACGAACGTACCTATATGAACACATACATGCATATATACATCCATGCGTACACACCTACATGTATACACGCATGCATGCATGTATACATGCACACCTGCATATACATAAACATACATGCATACATTCATACATACATGCATGCATACATACACACATACCCACATACTGATACACGTGCATACATACACACATACATGCACACATACAAGTATCCACACATACATACATACATACACATACACACATACTTACATACATACAAACCTACACACATACATGTATACACGCATACATACATACACACACGCAAACCATATACATACATACATACATACATACGTACATACATACATACACACATACATACATGCATACATACATACATACATACGTACATACGTACGCACATACGTTCATACATGCATACATACACATGCACACATCTATATATACGCATATATATACATATATATATATATATATATATATGTTATGTATGTGCCTGCGCCACATGTTACCTGTAACGACATAGCCCGTCCTGGATCCCGCCGCATGTGCCCGCTTAAGTCTTGAAGAGAGGAGTGGCTCTTCTGTGCCCCATGTGTAGCGGGGGGCTCGGCCTTCACCTCTCCTGCCATCTGGGCGCGCTCTGCCTATTGCGCTGGTGGTGGTCGCCGCCCGCCGCGCCCCAGCCTCCACCGCCGGCGGAGGGCCGCCTTGGCCCCGACCGGGTCTGGACGAGGCCGCGGACGGCGTCACCCTCGTCCCGCTGACGGAGTGCGTGGCCGCGGCGCTCGAGGCGAGGGGATCGGCGGCGATCTGCCCAGACCCGTGTACCCCTTGCCGGGCCTGCGAGGCAGGCGAGGCGAGCTGGAGCTTCCAGCTGGGCGTCGGGGCCGTTGCGCGCCTGCTCCCGGAGGGGCTAGTGACTCGCGCCGCGCGGGCCTGCCTGTCGAGGCCAGGCCTCCTGGCTGACGCTGGCCAGCGTCCTCGTCCCAGCGGCACGGAGGCACCAGATTTCGAGAAGCTCGCAGAGGAGCAGCGGAATGCTTCCAGTGGATTGCCTTGCACATCATGCTGCCCAGTTGGTCACGGATTTGTCGGATTATGGGGTGGCGTGCGCCTCGTTTCCGGCATGTGTTTGTCTCCGTCCAAGGGGAAGAATCGACCACCGTAATGCAAGTCCTCCGGGAAGCTCTGGCCGTCAAGGCAGGGTGCCAGAATCTTTGCAAGAGCCCCGAGTGAACGATAGGGTTTCTCGCATTTCCCCCCCTCTCCCCCTCCCCAAACGATATTGTTACGAAGATTTTCTCGGTGTGTGTGTCTCTCTCTCTCTCTCCTTCTTTCTGGCGATCCGTAAACAGATGGGCCCATGACTTTGTCATGACTTTGTGTGCGGTGCGGGCAAGCGCGCATCAGGAGGTGCTTACCAGTTTGCCCTAGCCTCCCGTCACTTGAAAATGATGGCACCTCTCGCGCGGCAGTGGAGTTAATTACCGAACTTGCCGGTTGGAAAAGTACATTGATTATTCGACAGGTTTTTTCTCACACGTATTTCTGTGTATCCTTCATGGACCCCAGCCAGCACCGCGTTGGCCATCGACGCACATTCCTATTCATATTCATTTTTGTCACACTGTTCCAAATTTCATTTAACCTGCTGCACAACGCCAGCAGTTAGCGCGTGCGACATTCCCAGACAGGTGGTCTTACAATTTCTGGTTGCGGGTCTAGCGTACTCACGAGGACAAACAGCTTCGGTGTCGTCATGCGGAACCAGTGTGCAGGGTTATGGCAGAGGTGTGTTTCGCTAAGTCCCTCCGCTGTCTGGAAGATAGTGTACCCTGCTGTCGCTTGAACGTTGGACGTTGGATGTTTGCCAGCAGCATCTGGCACAGACGTAGCAACAAGTTTCTGGACTCAGTTTGCGGGCGACGTTGCCCTCATGATCTGCATCCAGATGGCAGGTTCGCCATGGAAGTTGCAAGCCATCAGGACTCTTTGGTGGGTTAATGGGCCCAGGGTCCCGCGATTTGTTTTGGCGTCGCCAAAGTTTAATCGCCGATGTTGGCCGGTGCCTCCTCCAGCTCGCAGCACGGACGTGGATCTCTTTGCAGCGGTGTGCGACAGCGCATACTGGCCTTGTCTATGGTTGGGTCGCGCGCGATTTCTGATATCTCGGATTCGCCCGGCGGGACAGGCAACGTCAGACCCAGGTGAGTGGTGTCGTTTACAGATGGGGCGAGCACTTGGCTCGAAAGTGCAAGCCGTCATTGGCCACATCTTCCAAGCTGCGCTATCGCATTGCCAGGCGATGCCGCGAGGGGTGCCCGTGCTCCGTTATCCTGAGGTCTTGTCATTCTTCAGTTGCTCAGGCGATCAGGCGGCCGAGGGGATTAGCATTCGCAGACTTCGCCCAAGTGCCAGCGGGGCCCCGGCCAGACGTGCCAGTCCTTGCATTCCTGCGAGCGGTCCCCGACGGAGGCTTTTGCCATCCTTCCGCCCTTCTCTTACACCGTGTCCGGCATGGCTGATCGAAGACCGTCCGACGATGAGAATTGGCGGCGATGGGCCCCCCATTTCATCGGGACGGCCGGGGGCTAAGCAGTGGATTTCTCCACCATCGACACGGCCCCAAGTCCATGCCATTGCGACGTGATTGGCGGTGGGCTCGCCCCTTGCAGGAGGTTTGTCAGTCTATGCAGCGTTCGACGCAAGAAACCTCTGGCCTTACCCTTATATTCAAGATGCAAGTATAGCCGTTGTTGTCATTTGGGCATATTGTGCCTCGCGCGCAGGTGCCTCGGGGGTCCGTTGCCGCAATTGGAGCTTATCCTTGCCATCAGTGCGCTCTGCTGAGGTGGCGGCAATACTAAGGGCTCCTTGCTTGGACCGATCCGCGCGCCAACAGCGTTTCCGGATGGCTTTTGAGCGGATTTTGGAGGGCGCACGTCTGCCACGCGCTGCTGGTATCAGCATCCCAGCTCCAGCCCCAGGTCTAGGCCCCCTGGTCGTCACAGCGCTGGTCATTTGCACCTCCCGTCGATGCGCCAGCGTTGTGTCGCATCGCGCCTTCGCGTGGATTCTGGCAAGACGCCTATGCGCGCGAATTTTGGCAATGCGTAGTCTGTCTCCCAACGTGTTTCCTGCGATTCCGGGCAGAGCCTGAGCGAGGATCAGTTGGCCGACGCCAGTGATCTTCCCGCCGCCGAGCTACATGACGAAACATGGGGTGCCCCACGACGCTTCTCCAAGAAAGACCTGGTCGGGATGGCGGCACGAGCGGCGATTGCCGGGTTCCGCATGGCAGGAGTGGCGCACGTTTTGGAAGCATGCGACAGGCATGTGCTTCGTTGCCCAGCGCTGAACAGCGTGCTCAGGCGTTGGGAACAGACTGAGAAAGGGGCATGCTCGCCGCGCGCGGGGCGCGGCACCCCGCCGAGGACTGCAGACTGTCCAAGATGACAAAACCAAATGTGGTGCTGGCAAATTCCCTGCAGCGCGTTTGCTGCCTCATTCTTTGTGCATTATCAATTTGCCGCAACGGGAGTTGATGCCTTTTTTGGCGCCGGTGGCAGACGACGCGTTGCAGGAGGTCTCCGAGATGCGCGCGCCCTTGAGGCTTCAATGTTGGCTGTGCATCTCTCGGAAAGTGTGGCAGTTCCCCCATTTGCATGTTTCGGCGAAGCCGACGCGTTTCAATCAAGATGGCCAGACATGCCAGAAGCAGGGGCGCAGCTGTTGCCGCGACATCATAAACTACAGCAGTTGGCCTCCGCCAGTGAGAGGCGGCAGAAGATCTCGCGGGCGCTGGGGGCCTTTCGCGTTTGGGTCGGCGGCGGCTGGGTGGCGCGGCGCCGCAAGGGCGCCGCTGGCGATCTTAGACAGCGTTGCCCACGGCTTTGCGGGGCCGCGCCGGTGCCCCCCACGGCGCGCGCGCGCAGCAGGCGCGCCGAGGCGGCATCGGATGCGGCGCTGGGCCGTTTTATCGAGATGGCAACGCCGGGTCTCGTGGATTCTGCCGTGGGGCAGCCCCGCGCGAAAGCTGTGGGAAAAGGGTCACTGCGGTGCAGTGACGGTATTCTCCACGCCCCAGCGCCGCTCATATCGTGGAGGGTCGGCGTCAGAGCCGCGCCAAGGCGCGAAAACGTTCGCCCTGGGGGAGCTTGCGATTTGCCTCCGTGCTGCCTCGAGAATGTGTTTTGCCGCTGTTGGCGACAGAGTGGCACGCGCGCGCGGCATCCCCACTGGGTGCTGCAGCGTGGTCATGAGCGATTCGGACCAGAGCTGGTCGGACACTCGCTTCCACGGGTGGAGGCGCCCACCAGCAGGGCTGGCTGTCGTGGCCGCATGTGGCGGCTGTTTCCATGTGCGTTGACGGTGCAATTCTGGTTTCCCGGCTCTTGTGTGAAAAATGTTTGGAGGAGGCGGTCTGCCAGGTATGCCCGGCGCAGTTCGACGTCGCTGCTTGGGGGCGCTCGCTGGCGCGGCTGGACCTCGGCATGGGCGTCAGAAAGATTGACGGCGGATGCGTAGGTGTCGCCCCGAAGCCGCATTCGATTTCGGCGGCTCGGGCTAGCTCGCCGCTGGCCCTGAGGCCGTATATCCTTGGGCGACTTGCGAGAGGGCGTGAATTGTGTTTCCGCGTGGAATGCCGCGCACATGTTGCTGCCTGGTTGGTCGCGAATTTGTCGGGCACGGGGCGGCGCGCGCTTCATGTCCGGCATGCCCTTTATCCGAGGGAAACAATCGACAGCCGCAGCGCAAGTCCTCCGGGAAACTCTGGCCATCCAGGCAGGATGCCGGAACACGCGCGGGAAACCCGAGGGAACGATAGGGTTCGTCGCACCTCCCCCCCCGCCGCCCCCCCCCCTCCCCGCGCGAGATTGTTGCGAATATTATATATATTTCTCTCTTGTTTTGTGTTGCAATATGTTTTTTTGTCTCTCTCTCTCTCGCTCTTTGTTTGTATTGTTTCTTCGTTTCTTTATTCCGAAGGCACCACCGAAGGCCCCAGTGGCAAAGTTCGCATGGCGGCCCCGCCCCATTTGGTGCACCCTTGACACGCTTCGCTGCCCCATAGGGAACTCCACAGAAGGCCTCAACGGCAAAGCTCGCATGGCGGCCCCGCCCCATTCCGGCGCACCCCTCACACGTTTCGTGGCCCCAGAGGGAGCACCACCGCAGGCCTCAGTGGCAAAGTTCGCATGGCGACCCCGCTCCATCGCGGCGCACACCTCACGCTTTTCGTGGCCCCGGAGGGAGCCCCATCGAAGGCCCCAGTGGCAAAGTTCGCATGGCGGCCCCGCCCCAATTCGGGGCACCCCTCACACGTTTCGTGGCTCCATGGGGAGCCCCACCGAAGGAGCCAGTGGCAAAGTTCGCATGGCGGCCCCGCCCTATTTCGGCGCACCCCTCACACGTTTCGTGGTCCCACGGGGAGCTCCACCGAATGCCCCAGTGGCAAAGTTGGCATGGCGACCCCGCCCCATTTCGGCGCACCCCCCACACGTTTCGTGGCCCCATAGGGAGCTCCACCGAAGGCCTCAACGGCAAAGTTCGCATGGCGGCCCCGCCCCAATTCGATGCACCCCTCACACGCTTCGCGGCCCCATGGGGAGCTCCACCGAAGGCCTCAATGGCAAAGTTCGCATGGCGGCCCCGCCTCATGTCGGCGCACCCCTCACACGCTTCGTGGCCCCATGGGGAGCTCCACCGAAGGCCCGAGTTGCAAGTTCGCATGGCGGCTTCGCCCCATTCGGCGCACCCCTCATTCGTTTCGTGGCCCCATAGGGAGCCCCACCGAGGGCCCCAGTGGCAGGGTTCGCATGGCGCCACCGCGCCCATTTCGGCACACCCTTCACAGGCTTCGTGGCCCCATGGGGAGCTCCACCGAAGGCCCGAGTGGCAAAGTTCGCATGGCGGCCCCGCCTCATGTCCCTCACATGTTTCTTGGCCCCACAGGGAGCTTCACCGAAGGCCCCAGCGGCAAAGTTCGCCTGGCGCCATAGCACCCATTTCGGCGCACACCTCACGCGTTTCGTGGCCCCACAGGGAGCTCCACCGAAGGCGGGGCTCACATCTGCGGTACCCACAATTGCATATGGTTGGGTCCTTCGCCAGGATAATTTTGTTTTGCTGCCGTTCATCCGAATGCCCTCGCTAAGAAATTCATTCGGATTATTCAGCTTTCCTCTGCAGATAAGTGTGCTCGAATATTTTCGCAGTTTGCAATTGGTAATCCCTGGGGTGTCATAGTCCGCTCGGCCTCTCCATGGGTATCCTGCAGACCGGCCAGCTCTCCACGCGGGCATGGGCGCGCGTTCTCGGCTTGGCGCCCACGGCCTCGAGGTCATCGAAGTCGTTTGCCTCGCCAGCCGCCTCTCGCGCGAAAAAAATGAACTTGGCGGGTGGGGGGGTAGGCGCACCCAGGTTTTACATGTCAAGGGATAGCCCGTCCTGGATCCCGCCGCATTTACCCGCTCAGCCCCCCCCCTCTCGGGCGCCCTGCGTGGTGCGCGTTTGTGTTGTCGCCTTCCTTCCCTCTCCCTTGCTGGTGCCAAACTGGAAATGCTAGCACCTTCCGACGAAGGGTGTGCGTGTTCGGCTCTGCGCCCGCGGCCTCGAGGCCCTCGCAGTTGTTTGCGCGGTCTGCCCAGCGCGCGAAGCATGAGGCTGGCATGTTGGAAGGTAGGCTCTCTCTCTCTCTCTCTTTCTCTCGCTCTCTCTCTCTCTCTGCCCGTAGTGTTGTCTCTTTCTTTATGTATGTATATTTTTATGTATATAATGATCTCTCTTTTTATATACACATATACATATATGCATGTATATATGTACATATATGTATGTGTATGTGCATGTGTATGCGTATGCATGTATGTATGCATCTGTGTTTGCACACATATCTCTGTACATATACATGTGCGGTTCGGCAATTATACCAATGTACATATATATGTGTGTGTATCCACGTGGGGATGTTTGGATTAGTGTATGTATGAGTGTATGCGTAGGGTGTGATTGCATGTACTTTTTAATGTGCGCTTGTATGCATGTTTACATGCATGCATGTATGTATGCATGTGTGGATGCTTGGATGCATGCATGTATGTGTGTATGTGTATGTCTTTATGCATGCGCTTATGCGTTCATGTATGTAGATGTATGCATATGCGCAGGAATGTATGTATTGATGTAACTGTGCGGATGTGCGTGGATGCGTGCATGCGCATGATAACCAGCCTGGTCCCCAACCAGTGCTCCTCTAGCGATGCACGAGGTACAATCCACGCGGCGCAAGTCTCGTCGAAGGACGCGGGGACGTCAACTCCGCTGTTCGCGCAATCATCCCACCCATCCATCCGCAACTCAGTTTGCAAGACCAATGCAGCAACGATTGCGATGACTGCTTGGCGCTGGCTGGTGCATCGCTGGTGCCGCGCTAGCGCGCGCAGTCTTACGCGCAAAGCGGCCAGCTGGTCTGGCGCGACCGACGCGGCCGCGGTGGCGCTCACCGTTGGGGGCTCCCCCGCGCGCCTCGCAGGCCGCGCGGGCACGCGGGCACTTCCGCGCGAGTCGGCGACGCGCGCGGGCGCGGCATCACAGTGACGTCGACAGAGGTGGACACGATGATGATAGCAATGCTGCTGAGGATCATGACGGTGGGGACGGCTAGGCCAAAGACGGCGCCGATGCTGGTCACGCCAATGACGATGACGGCGCCCACGTGTCGGCGACGCCGATGTTGGAAGGACTCAGCCACGCGCGCGCGGGTGGCCTGCGCGGACTGACGGGTTGCCTTGAATGATGCGAGCTCATCTTTTTGTGTACGTCGTCGCATCCCCGGTGTGTGGATGACCCAGGTGTAAGAAATTTAGAAGTATGCTTCGAGGGGGGACCATGTGCGGCACAATCAATGTGGTTGAAGTCATCTTGCGTTATTTGCAGTTGTCGGCTCCACTGTTCGCAAAATCACCCTACCGGCCCACCCACGACTTGGTTTGCCAGCAAAACCAAGTTGCGGTGGCGATTGCAGTGGTTGCTTGGCGCTGGCTGGTGCATCGCTGCGGCCAGGCTGTCGCGCGTGGGCTTGCGCGTAAAAGTGGCAAGTAGTTTGGCGCGACCGACGCGGCCGCGGTGGCGCTGTCCGCCGGGGACGCCCCCGCGCGTCTCGCAGGCCTCGCAGTCGGTGACCGGGGCGGGCGCGGTATCATGGCGACGCCGACAACGGCAGATATGATAGTAGCGATGTCGGTGACGGCGGCAAGGCCAATGTCGGCGCAAATATTGGTCGCGCCGATGGCAATGATGGTGTCCATGCGTCAGCGACGCAGGTTTTGGGAGGATTTCGGCCTGCGCGCGCGGCCGACTCGCGCAAGTGGCCCGAATGGAATTATGCGAGAGGGGCCGTGCCTCACCCCCCCACCCCATCCAGCAAGCGTGCACGCGTGTCCGACTGCTGCTGCCATGCGCGCGCGTGAGAAGCCCGCTTATTCAAACTTGAAGGACATGTTGGACAACGCCTGGTTGTTCAAAGAACGCGCGCAAAAACGCGGCCGCGTGCAGTTTATCGCTCCTGTTGCACGGGAGTTGTGTTACCAGCTGATTGTGATAAACGTGCGTGTGTGCATAGTGTTATTTGAAAGGGATGGGGGGCCGATGCCGGCCCCCCCGGGATGGTACGGACCAAATGGACAATGGGGATGGATCCGATGTAAATTGTATTATCCCAGGCGGCGCCGATAAGTCTGGGGTGTGGGGGGGGGGGTTGCACTCTTTCTCATTTTTGGTTCCGCCACGGAAAAAATGTTTGACAGTTGCAACACAAGGAATCAACTTTTCAATCCGCCACACAAGAATCAACTTACAAATTTACTGCAGCACGAATCAACGTATGAACGCTCCAATGAATCAATGCGCAAGCACGCCACAAGAAACCATTTTATAAACCCGCCACACCAAAATTCTTCACGCTTCGCGTATCCCCACCAGCCCATCCCCAAACAGCAACTCCAGCGAAGCAT